>CM061542.1:210940715-211418215 GCA_030864215.1 Capsicum pubescens | reverse complement strand
AAAGAACACAAAGAAATGGGATTAAGAAAGAAAATGGACTTAAGAACTAATCAACCAACTAAGTAGGGTGATTACTAGTTGTTAATTAGCTTAGGAATCAAAGAAAACATGAATAAGAATCAAGAAACAAAACTTGGAATCTTAAAATGAGCTTGTCATAGCTTTCTAGAAAAAGATGTAATCTGCCTCATAGGGATGGTTGGTGCGACTAGTCGTCACTCTTGGAATTGACCATCCCTTTGGCGATCGTTACCTTTAAGAAAAAGGTGTTGTCTGTCCCATGGCGACGGTTCTTGGGACTGACCATCACCCATGTGGTGGGTATTTGTAGGACCGTTGCTCCTTTTAATCTTAGAGTGTTAACTTATCCTTGGGCGACGGTTTTTGTGGTTGACCATCACCCTTGTGGTGGCTCGTTGCTTGGGTCATTGCCTCTTTCCAGATTGTGTTTCCAAATTATTGTGTTGTTGTGAAGCTTGTTGGATAATTTTACAAGGGTTTGGGGTTCTTCAAGTGAGCTTTCAAGCTCAAGAAGCTTTAAATTTCTTGTGGTCCCCCTTGTACACTATTTTGTCCCTTCTTATTTTGGAATATTCCCTTCTGATGCTAGCTTTATCCTTTCTCATCTTGGGAATTTTGGAACATTCCTTGCCCTAAATAAGTACAACTTTTCTTTCACTCCATTTTGGATCAAACACATATTTTTGAATGTTCTTCTTCAATAAAATATGACGATTGAAGAACACAAGAACATTCAAAATTTAACCCTTGAGAAAATGACCTCAAAATTCAATGAAATTTGAAACCCAAGCTCATTTTGAACTCCCGAACACAACCAAAATGTTTTAAGCTCAAATTCTCAACCATAATTTCAAAATTTGAGAATCCACTTTAAATTTTCTTCAACTCAAGCTTCAACAATGGTAGATCACTCGAATCTCATTGAAATAAGCTCAACTTTTAGATTTTGACTCTATTAGTACTAGAAAACACTATTATAGCACTAAAAATGCAAAAAGACACAAAAATCAAAAACTCAAAATTTGAAAATGACCCAAAAGATGATGATAATTTTTTTATGATTTTTTAGATAACAAACCCAAGACTATAATCATGAGAATGATCCTATGCTCGGCTCTAATACCAAATGATATGGTTCTAACTATGAAAATGTGAATCTAACTACAGAAAAAGAAATATAAAAGATAGATTGATAAGGATAGATAGATAGACACAAAATATAGAAAGAAATAGGAACTAATGGGTATATCAAACTCAAAAAACACCAATTCAATTATCCAAAAGAACCTAATCTCTTACGTTGACCGCAAGGGAATCGAAATGCCCTTTCAATCACCATTTTTAAACAAAAGTCAACAAAAGCTTTTCCGAGCTCTCATGCTCTCTCAAGATACATAACTCAATATTCATCAAAACTTAAGGAATAAATACCTAAACTTATCTATTTATAGTCTAGAGTCTAGCTATTACAATTAGCCCAAAAGTAACCCTTGAGACTTTTTAAAATATAGCCTAAAATGGAATAGACTGTCAAGCCTTGATGGCTCTACTGGCGGGCCATATCAAAGGTGACTAACCACCAAGTTAACCATCACCCCTTGGTAGTAGCCTCTTGGGTCCTTCCAGACGTATCTCGATCTCCAAGCTATATCAGCCACACATAGAATTTCTCTAATGTATGCTCAAAAAGTGTCTTCCAAGCATGTTTTTGTGTCCTTAAGTCGATCATGGCTTGGATTTTCATGAGTTAGCCTCAAATGATATGCTCAAGAGTGTTGGCGTCGATTAGAATCGTTTCATATTTATATCAAAAAACCAGTATTTTCATAATGGTACCAATGTCCCATGAATGTATATATGATACAATGATGTAATTCGCACAACCAAACCAAAATGAGAATCTCAAATCAAACTAATACACATGCACATGAGCTAGAATCTACTCAATAATCCAACCATCCATGATACAATATAATCCATGTACCGTTAGAGTGACATATGCAAGTAATATGTTCTTGATATCGTATAATCCCCAACTTAGGCATTTCTACCAAGAAAAAAACAACCAAATCAATATACACAAGGCCAACAACATCATATAAGACCCCTACATGGGCCACACGTAGCAAATAAAGTCCCAAACCACCAATAACAACAACATAGGCATCCACACAATCACATAATAGTAATAACATAATTTTTCATGATTAATACCCATACCCATAGGATCCTAGTTGAAGGTGACAAATTGATATCAGAATGTGGAATTAAATAATAAAATTAAAATGATAGTTGATAAATAAGAGATGAGAAGTGAAGAAAGAAAGTCTTAATTAGAAAATAATTAAGCAAAGGGAGAAAGAGTACTTAATCAAATGCACGAGAAAACAAATCGAATTCATAGTATGATAACTCAATGATCAATCAAGCGAAGAAAATAACACAAAAAATTTGGGAATCCACCCTAATAATTTAATTTAAGATAATAATTGGAATTGAACTCAATTACTACCCTAACCTAGAGTAATAAAATATCAAGACTATTCAAGATAACTCAATCATCCAAAATATAATTAAAAAAATGGCTAAGACAACTATTTATAGTCATTGCTTTTACAAAAATAGCCTATTATAAGAAATACCCCAAAAGTGACTATTTTACAAATAACCCACAAGGGACCTTCTTGATTGTCCAAATGGCATCTTGATACTTATGACCTTGAGTATTTTTTTCTTCATGTCTTTCTCCGGGATCCAAGCTATAATCCATATATGGAATCCCCTCCTAATGTGCTTCAAGCTAATTCTTCTTTTATCATCCTCCACTTCTTCAAAAGGATTCATCCTCAAATCCAAATCTTGCTAACACATAAAAAGGACAAACAACCAAACATTCCCATAGTATGAGGGTTAGCACAAGGATAAACAATAAAAAATCTATTACCATACCAAGGGTGCACATGATTAACATATAACCAAGCATCTAAATGAGTCACAAATGGTTTGTAACCCAACTAAACAAGAGATACTTGGTTACATAAGAAGCATTGAAAAAGGGGTGAATCAAATGAGCCATGATGTTTAGGAAACCACACATGTAAGTCCTCAATAGTTCTACAATTTCAAAAACACATATTTTTCTTTAAGTCAAGTAACACATGATAGGCCACTTAGCTAAGTGTAATGTCATAACCCAGGTCATTCTAAGTTAGGACTCCACCAAATGCACTAGTTATTTTCAAGAATGGGATTACTCCAAATTCATCACCGAGGTCAAATACAAAGGTATTCCTGATATATATTTACAAATATATCTCATTCAAACCCATAAGATCAAGTAATAACACTAAGAAATAATCACATAAAACAAAAGAAATGTTACTATAATACTTATCACCATACACGCCAACAACTTCAATTATAACTTCCTTGCCATTTAGACCAAGCATATCATAGCCAATTCCATAATTCAACTCATTTCCAGGGTCAAAGGGAAAGAAAATCTATAAACATGGGTCAAGCACACACCAATTTTCTCCATTGGTACTTTCATTCTCACACAACATACTTCACTCAAAGAAAAAGGTATCATCATATGAAAATAAATAGTATAGAAAGGTGTTACTCAAATAAACTTCATCCAATGTTGCCCATGTAAAGAATCACCCTTTGATCCACAAGAATTAAGGCCTTGAAAAAGCATGGGTCACACAAGAATGAAGGGGTCATTGGAGAACAATAATGGGTCACACCCACTTCTTTTCGACCGCTAACCCCTCCAATAGATATACTATCAACTTTCAAGAAAAGAGTTTCATCTTTGAAAAGTGTGTCATCATACCATAGTGGATTCTGAATCACTTAATAGCCTTCAAAGGGGGCTACACTACTATCATGACAAGACACGCCATTATGAATTCACCTTCATTAGACATGTCAATCTCAAATAAGGGATTATCCATACAAATACATTTCACTTAAAAATACACATGAGACGAAAAAGGAATAGGATAACAGTACATGTGTTGACACCTTATTTTTGCCCTCCACGACTAAGTTTGATTCTGAGTCTCTTCGATTCTAAATAAGATTACAACATTTATTTAACCAGATAACAAAAAATTTCAAAATATTTATCCATGTAATTTTGTTATTTTGAGTAGCGATTCTACATTTTTGTATTCATATATACGAGATTATATAATTATGTTATTAAGGAATTACTTTACTAAAAAAAAAAATTTTAATCAAGTGTTATCTCAAAAATGAATTCAAATGGGTAAAACCTTGATTTAAATATAATTTATTGTCAAAAATAATTTACTTGAAAACTATTTGTTGGACTTTAATAAATTAAGAAGCTCGGGATTAAATAAAGTATCAATTTGTATCCAATTGTGATTCATTTAGCCACTTTATTAATTAATTTGGCTAGATTTTGAATTATGGACCATTACCTAAATTTTCTTCTATCCAACAACTCACATCCTTATTCTTATTTAAGCTTGGCTAAATTATATTACCCAGCCTATTTCCCTTTTAATTTCAATAACCTCAATCCCATTTATTTTTAACCACTCCAGCCCACCGCCCACACTGATTCGGCCTAGACTTTTATCTCCCCAAACAATGCACAAACACCGTTTAACTAGCAACAACTTCAAAAAATAACAACACAGTCAACAACCGCATAAAAAACCTGCAATATCAACATGATGACAACAAACCAGCAACAACTTTAACAAATAATGACAATGAGAAATGTCATCAACCCCCAAAACCTAGTTGCCCTATCCTTTTACCAATTTAACCCTGTCATACAGCCGAGAATGGCTAAAATTCATGAATTTTCCTCACACTCAGTTTTTGCTCATCTATTTTCAGCAACATCATAGCAGATACATACCTCTCTCTACATATGAGTTCTTTCTCTACTGATTTTCAAGTATAAAGACCAAACCTAATAGTCTTTGTCTCACTGTGGATTTAGAAATTTTCAAGAAAATCAATTAAAAAATTTTAATTTGAAATCCAATATTTCAAATCTAGAAACCCTAATCCCCCCTCCCTCCAAAGACAAACCCCAAGTTCCTCTATAAATAGATTCTAAGAGGAAGAGGTAAAAAAGGAGGATTTTAGAGAAAAATCAGCGATTCTAGAGGGGCACCCATCTAATCGTACGTAACCAAAATTCTAGAAGAACTTTCAAAAACTCAAAATTCGACGACCTCGTTTGAAATCCATCGGTTAGAATCGAGTCAAGGTGGTGGAAACTTCACCGTTTAAGTTCGTTTGTCCCGGTATCATTGCCCCAAAATAGGTAATGCTCCTATTCTTTCTATTTTGTTTCCTTGATTTGAGAAATTGACATTGAGAATGTCTATATTGGGTTGGATTTATGTGATTGTTCTTTAAGATGTGTATAAATCTATTGTAATACATTCCTGTCCATACTAGAAAACGTGTGTTGGAATTTGCTGATCTCACGTTTATTAAATGTATTAAAATAAGCTTAACATGAACACCATACAGTATTTGTCACTTTGTGCTTTCCCTTCTCTCCTAAATGCACACGAATTCCCTTGCTCCTACCCATTATAGTGTTTTCTGTTGTACTTGTACTGCATAAGGGCTTCACTTGATTCTGTCTTGTTTTGGTTAAATTTTTATAACTATGTGATAGTATTGGTTTCAATGTGATGTCCTTGATCTCTATATCATATTGACGAAAAGGAAAAAATTAGTTTAAGATTAGCTACATGTATTTGCATATCAGTTTACTTAACTTGTAGCTCAATGCTTACATAAACATTGTCCTGCTTTTGAGAAAAATCTAGTCTCCTCCCTAGTTTTGCATCTTTATATTTTGAGCTATTATGTTTATTTTGGAATATCTATGTTGGAATTTTTCTTAAGAAAATGAATGTTGTCTCTTATGTATTGCATGTATATTAATGCTTTACTCACCTTGAACATCCAATAATGTTTGAGAACCAAATTCTCAACTCATCTTGTCTTTCAAGAGCTATTTGTATTAAAAAAAAGTTTGTTGCGCTTTAAAACGAAAAAACAGCTCACTTAATTGTTCCACGTGCTTTCTCTATTTTAAAGGCTTCGTGATTGTTTCCTTCTCGGCTATATGTAATATGATCATATCTTGTTTAAATAATCTAATTCAAACACTATTTTCCTTCTCTTTTTCACATGCAATTCCACGAGACTCCAAATCCCCGCATCCTTTTGGGCAAAGCCCAATCTTTCGAGCCAAAAATGGATTAAAATACAATGAATAGCCGCTGGTATACACTGGTATACAGCAAATATGCAGGATTTATGGGTCGAAAGTGGATGTTATATGCTTATTCATAGTTCATAACAAAACTGAAAGCAAGTATATGGGTTCTTATACACTGATATACAACGCATATACATGAAAATGTAGAATAATAGAGTTGGTATACAATACAGGAAATGGGCTAGAAGTCCATGGGATTTTTTGCTAATGGGCCAGCGGACGCCCATATCTTAAACTTTTGCTCCTTTTTCCTTGTACTTGTTTATGTTGCTTGTAATTTGGACTAACTCTTATTTAATTAATCTAGTGGAGGTCCCCTATTTGTTGTTATTCTATTTTATCTTGTTTTTCATACTTAATTCATAATTTTATCACCTAATTTAGCTTGTCTAACTTAAATAAATTGGTTCCTACAATTCTTCTCCCTAAAATTAGGCCTTTAAAATTAAGTATTTTATACCAAAATGGCTTTTGTTTTATTTATATAACTAATGGGCTATCTGGATTAAAGTAATTTTCCTCAAACTCAAGAAACTAATTTTTCTTGTAAATTCCAACTTTCCGTAGTTGATAAAACACTTTTAATTTGATACCCTCTCAGCATTTTATTCAAAGGTATTATTTATAAAAAAAATTACTTTTCTATAATAATGATTAATAATAAGAAAATAATTCTATAATCTTCTTCTTTTACAAAAAACAAAATTCATTTTCCTCTTAAATCCAAAGAATGGCAATTTAGTTTAATTCAAGTAGAATTTTTCTCGTTTGAATAAATAAAGCCCTTTTAAAATGTGTAAATAAATAATTTTAGTGGTTTTTATAAAATCAACCTTTTTTTTTGCAAAGTTAGTCATTTTTTATGTTAGTCAAAAATTATTTGGTAAATCACTTTTCGAACGGACGCTCTTAAGTGTCTTAAAACCCTTCTCAGGGCGTTAATTGAATCCTTACCCATTTTCTCTAGTTTTGAAGGTTTATTTTTGTCTTTTAACTTTGAAACTCTTTTAAGCTTTTTTTATTTTTCTATAAAAATCAAGTGGCGACTCTCTAACTTTCTTGAAATTATTTAAAACTTTTCTTGATTTTTTAAAAATAGTTTTTAAAAGGTCAAAACCATTTTCTCTCAAATGAAATTTGATATGGATTAAACAGAAATAGCGACTCTGTTAGAGATTTAACTAGGTTCTAATCAAATATTTTAACTAACTTCCTTGACTAATCATTCGAGTTTGTAATACTTGAACGGTTTGTTTGCTTATGTGTTTAAATTTTTATAAAATTTAAACTGTTGCACTTCATGTCATATTTTCACATTTTAAATATATAAACTATTTTTAGGTTTCATGGTTGTTGTATCCCCTATTTTTCAATTTCAAATGAAGTGTTGGGAATAAGATAATTTATTGATACGTTAGACATCTGATGATTGTTCGTATTTCATAATTCTAGTTGTCCACTTGGAAACCTGGTCAAAGCCCACTCGAGATACCTACGATAGAGGGAAACCAAAATAATTTTTAGCCATGAGCCTAGGACAATCCAAAACCTGAGGGGGTATTGGGCCCATTAGAAAAATCTACCTTACGTTTATTGACCACGAGTCAATAACAGACGATCATCCATTATGTGTTTGAATTGAAGAACGTAATGCCGAATTATATGGACTATTACCCCTTGATATATATTTTGAGGCAATGGAACGTGTTAGAAATGACATGTATATCTTTCAAACATTAGGCTTACCTTTGGCTTCAAAGGTACCATGTATGATAAGATGCGTAACAATCGTTTATGTGATAAAGTATTTCCTTATTTTGCTTTGTCAATATTTTCTTGATCTGTGTGTTTAAGTGCCTTATCTTTGGCTTTAAACAATACTAGTCCATTATTCTATTTCGAAGTCTTAGAGAATTATAGGCATATAAGACTCCAAATTTGAATCCTTCTAAAATACCCTTAATGGTTCATCGATAAGATTCCTTCCAATTTACCCAAGTTTTATTAAAAATTTCATTAGGTCATTATCCAATTCACATTGGTCATATTACCCTCACAATTCACTTTTTCCCACATTTCATTATAGTTAGAGCTATCCAAATATTCTATTAATGAAAAGACAATGTTGTCGTCAAAAAACAACTTTTTAAATAAGACT
Source organism: Capsicum pubescens (assembly GCA_030864215.1). NCBI lineage: Eukaryota > Viridiplantae > Streptophyta > Magnoliopsida > Solanales > Solanaceae > Capsicum > Capsicum pubescens. The sequence continues at coordinate 211,409,741 of CM061542.1, read as the reverse complement.
TTTAGGATGTTTATCTGTAAATACCTGATTTTTTCAATTCACTTAGCTCATCCTATTTCAAATGTTGTTTTTCCCAAGAAATTCAAGATCCATCAAAATATCAAAGTTCTGATCATTCTGTCACTTTCCCAAGTGTCCTATCCTTCAAATTCTGGACTTAGTTTATTTCAAATCAAATATATGTCATTTGTTTCATATATTACTTTGGTCAATCATTATGATCATGAACTAACATGTTACCTTCTAGGTGTTTTTCTTTTCTATTAGAGAGAGACTGATTTGTGTTGGTATTCAAACTTGCTTGCTTCAAAAAGACAAAAAGAAAATTGCTGACAGAACATCAGTCTTTCACATGATCTAACATTAGGAAAGAAACTACAGATTCATCAGTTCTACTTGGGCTAATAAAAGGACCCATTCAACTATGGATCCTAGTTTGATCAGCACAAATATTTTACTCGAGTCAGGGCCAACCATCTCTATGGCAATAGACCCTAATGCCTCAATAAGAAGAGAAATAACCCCTGAGGCCATTGCTGGTTTGGAGAAACAAATTGCCGAGCTAAGGCACATGGTGAAGAAAAATAGAACACCTTCTCAGACTCCTCCAAATATAACTCTACCTCCCAATGCTCGACAAAAAGGGCCTATGTTTCAAACGTCAGAAGGAGTTGATCAGGAAGGTCATTTTCATATGCTTCTTAGAATGCCTCTTCTGTGTACTCATTCACTCATCCAAAGGTTCCGAACATATCATTGTCACACCAAGCTCTGCCTATGTACACCTATTTTACCATCCCACCAGTAACATAAACTCAAGGGTTATACCACTTAGATACTAATCATTATGTTGAAGCAACGAATGATCCAAAAATATACACTAATGAAAAAGTGAACAAAAAGATCAAGGTCTTGGAAGACCCAATAATAAGCCTCCGGGGGCTTGGGAGTAACCAAAGTGTGAAGTATAAAGAGTTGTGTGCATTTCTCGAGATCGAGTTGCCTCCTGGTTATAAGATCACAAAATTTGAAAAGTTTGATGGGTTTGAAAATCCCTTCTTTTATTTGAAAACTTATTGTGAAAAAATATTTGGTGTAGGAAAAAATAAAGGAATACGGGTCAATCAATTTAGTCAAAGTTTGTGTGGAAAGGCTTTAGAATGGTATGATAAATAAGATGTGACTAAGGCGCAATGGGGATGACTTTGCAAATACTTTTGTCGATCACTTCAAGTTTTATGTCGATATTATTTTAACAAAATCTCTATCACAAAGCTAAGGAAGAAATCAAATGAGAGTTTTCGTGGATATGCCATACAGTGGAGAGAAGAGGCGACCAAGGTACATCCTTCTATGGAAGAAACTAAAATGATTAGTTACTTCATTCACGAACTAAATCCAGAATATTTTGATCGCACGATAACAATGGTTGGAAAAATATCTACTGAAATTGTCAAGACCGAAGAAATGATTAAGGATTTCCTCAAGATAGGAAGGATAATAAATTTGAAAGAACTGCAATCCACTCATAAGGGCTTCCATAATAGCTCTTTCGGAAATCAAAAGAAAAAAAGAAGGAAGTAATGGGAGTGATGACTCAAGAATGTTCTTCCAACTACAAGCAACCTCTTTGGTACCAACCCATTTCTCGGCATTCTCACTATCCAGTCTAAAATGAGCAAGCAATATATCATGCTCAACTTCCACTACAAAACTACTAAAATAATGCACCTCGTGCCAACCATAAAAGAAAGCCTCCTAGGACCTTTATGCTGAAGAAAGAACCACTTACTTAGCTTTATGAAAGGTTGAAAGAAGTAGGGATACTTCATCCAATGAAAAAAAACCTACAAATACTTCTTCTAATTGGTATGATCCAAACAAGCAATGTGCTTACAGTTTTGGAGTTATTGGATATGATGTAGAGAAATGTATCACTCTCAAGCATAAAATTCAAGATCTAATTGACAACAAGGTGATAATGCTTGCAGAAGTTCCAGCTAATGTTAACAACAATCCATTTCCAAATCACAATAAGTAGTCATTGTCACCATCAATCAAAAGAATCATGAATTTTCCTCGAAAGACGCACTTTTGGCATCCTTCTATCCTAAATTTGGAAGTTATTATTTTCTTTTCTTGTAATCGTACTTCTCATTTTATTTTCTAGTAATTGCATTTTGTCACTTTATTTCCTTGTAATCGCATTTTATGGTTTGATTTCCTTGTAATTGCACCTTTTAGTTATAATAAACTATGTTCGACCTAATTTTCTTTATGGAATATGTAGGTGTCTTGTATTGGCTTCGGTCACATTATCTAAAGTATCAAATATTCCTGTTATACATATGAACTATGTTTGACCTGAATTACCAAGAATGGGATACGTTGGTGGCCTATTATCCAAGCTACTATTTCTACATCATCATGAGTCAAACAACTTCATCTTTATCTTTAAACTCTATCTCCTGCTACACTCATGGCTTAGTTATAACAAATGATTATGTTATTAGTGAGTGTTGTTAAATTATATAGGTGACATTATGCAAGACCACCTCTAAGAAATAATGCAAAAGTATCATCTCAAAGTTTGAGAATTCAATCCAGAAGCTCAGGACATGCACAAGTCCTTTAAAGGACTCCTGATTCAAACGATGAAGTTCAACAAATCAACTTTTATCTTTTGGTAGACAATTTGAGAAATAGATATTGAGAATATCTATATTGGATTGGAGATATTTGATTGTTCTTTAAGATGTGTATAAATTGATTGTAAAATATTCCTGTCCATATTAGAAAACATGTGTTGGAATTTGTCGATCTCACATCTATTAAATGTATTAAAATTAGCTTAGTGTGAACACTATATAGTATTTATGTAACGACCTGAAAATGGGTTCCAAGATGTCACACGGTGCTCAAGACTAAGAGTAGCCTTAAGCTAACGTTGTAAGCCTTCTACTGAATCTGAAGCTCATAATAAATAAATATAATATATAATCAAAGCTAAAATGCAGAATTATGTCTGATTTAAGATGAAATTATCTAAACATGATATCGGAAAGTATTAGACTTAAAAGTCTGAACAATCAACACTAGAAATCTGAATCATAACTAGCAGTCTGACGAGCCTCTACTACTGATAACTAGAGAGAGTCATTGGGACAAGCCTCCAGCTGACTCAAACTAACTAAAAATACTTAATCAACTACAATAATAAGCTAGAAAATCTGAATAACTTGGTCCCCAAACTATGAAGACTCACCAACTATCGGGATGTAGATGGAGATGCTCGAAAGCACTCACGCTGCTGAAACTGAGCACCTGAACCTATATTATGAGACAATGTAGCACAAACACGTATATGTGGATCAGTACTTCTGGATTGTACTTAGTATATGGGGGTGAATGCATAAGTAAAACAACATTTCAATATTTGTGTAAATTTGCAAAAAAATGCATGCTAAGTATAGATGACTCACAATAGCTTGAATAACTAAAAACTCATAATCATAATCATGAGTAACAAAGCATGTTGTATAAATCTAGTGAAAAATAACACTTATCTAAAAGTTTTACTTGTATTCTATCTTGAAATCACACTGTCTAAGTGTAGGAAGGACTCACCAACTGTCTTATATAAAGCAATATTGAATAAAACGGTGAGACTTTACACTTAGTTTCTATAAGTTGTTCTGTTATTATTTTCTGTAGTCTTTTCTATTAGGGAGGTTCTTCTAACAATCATACACTATGTGAGCTATCATAGTGTCCAACGTCTAGTTCCTTAAGGGAAAACCTCACTTTGGGGAGAGGTGTCATACTTTTGCCAAGGAGTATAACCTAATCTAAGTGATCACATCTGTATCTGTCACCTATATAGAATTGGGAATAATCTGATAATCTGAATCTATGTTGGCTCGTAGTTCTACGGCATGAGAACATACCCAACTCGGTGCTAAATACTACTCTCTTTAATTTGTATGCTCATTCTGTAGGAAATCCACTTTTAAAGCTAGTATAAGGGTTTACAATGAAACCCTCTTGTAAATCTGTTTATTGTAAACTGTAGTTAAAACTGTAAAGTGGATTCTATATCTAAGCTGAGATCTAAAGATCAAATCTTTGTTCAAAATCTGAATATAACTAATCATGGAAAGCTTAAAAGAATAATCTTCTTTAAATAACAACATTCAAACTAGGGCTAATAACCTATGCATCTATTCCATGTCAAATTATCATAAAGTTCATGCTTAATAAAGAAAGTATTGATAATTCAATTCTAAATCTGGAAAATAATGCCAAACGCATAAAAATATGAAAGTAGACATGAAATTCAACATCTAATTCACTTGAAATCTCATAATCTTCAAATAGTAATGAGCGGGTATAAACCCTAGACTGAAATTTATGTAATTTCATATAAAATTCAACTGTAAAACTAATTTTGGGCACAAGAATGTAAGGTTTATCATTGTTGAAAACCGACATACCTTAATTGATGAATAATTGAAGACGTTTGAACTTTGAGTTCTTATTTTTTCTCTTGAAGATCTTGAATTGGGAATCTTGAATTTTGGGTTATCGGGGAAAAAGAATGGTGGAATTTGGATTTCTTGAGGTTTAAGTTTTGGTGTTCTAAGGTTTCTTGGAGAGTAATTTGATGAATATTAATGATAATATGCTTAGAAAAGGTTTAATTTTGTGTTTTTCACGAATTGGGGGCTTGGAAAATGACTAGGTTGCCCTTTGTAAAAATTAGTTTGGAACTGGAAATCCTGATTTCGGGCGTCAGCGTGATACGCTACTTATCACGGTGGCTTACTAAAAAAGGGACGAGTGTCATTTTGCACTCCACCACAATGCGGTGTCTGTCCCATTGAGATTTCTGGCGTGATACCAAAAATCGCAGTGAGCCACTAGAAAGGGACGAATGGGAATTTGGGTTACACCACGATGCAGGCTAATCGTGGTGCTTCACTAGAAAACAGACAATTACGAATCTTGCCTTTATTATGATGCAGTACTATCGTGGTGCTGTATTGCTTTTCACTAAAAGTATCATAACTTCTCAATCGAGTATCAAATTTAGGAAAAATTGGTATCGTTTGAAAGATGATTCATTTATCTACAATTTGGTGGGTCTACAACTATAAAATTCTACACGTATCAAGAGTTATACATTTTTAAAGTTGACCCTGACACACTAGGATCTAAATGAGACTAAGAAAAGTATGAGGTATTACAATATCTCCCCCTTGGGAACATTCGTCCTTGAATGAGACTAGTTCAACTGAGGATACTGTGGAACTGAGGCTATATAGTAGCATGCAAAACTGAAGCAAAACTGCATGACTGAATCTAAATCATACAGAGCGACTGAACTAATCTGCGAATGTCTAACTTGATATGAAGATAACTATATGGCTGAATCTAAGACTGGAAAAGAACTGAATTAAACAAGTTTATTATGTTTGGTTGAATCTGAGTTTGTGGGAGAAAAGGTAAGGATACTTGGTACTTATTTATACTTTTGCTTCCCAAGTAGCACCCTCAACGGACTGATTTGCCACAGAATTTTGACCAAGGGAACTTCTTTGTTCCTTATTCTACGGATTTGATGATCAAGAATCTCTACTACAAGTTCTTTGTATGAAAGGCTATTCTGAATATCTATGTTTTCCAGAGGGACTACAACCGCTGAATCTTCTATACACTCCTTCAATAAAGATACGTGGAACACTGAATGAACTAATGACAAGTCTGCAGGTAGCTCAAGATCATATGGTACCTTCTCCACACGATGTAATATCTTGTAGGGAACCTAATATCGGGAAATAAGCTTTCCCTTTTTGCCAAATCTCTTCACCCCCTTCATGGGTGAAACCTTCTAATACATAAGATCATCTACTTCAAACTCAAGATCTCTCCTTCTCACGTTTGCATAAGATTTCTGACAACTTTGAACTGTATTCAATCTCTCTCGAATTAATTGAACTTTCTCCATGGCTTCAAACACCATATCTGGCCTAATCAAAGTAGCCTCACCTACTTCGAACCAATCAACTGGTGATCTACATCTCCGCCCATATAGAGCCTCAAATGGGGCCAACTGAATGCTAGAATGGTAACTGTTATTGTAGGCTAACTCGATCAACAGCAAGTGGTCATCCCAACTCCTTTGAAATCAAGAACAGATGCCCTCAACATATCCTCTAGAGTCTGAATGGTCCTCTCTGGCTGACTATCTGTTTGTGGGTGAAAAGCTGAACTGAGATGAACTTGGGTACCAAGACCCTTCTGAAAGGCTTTCCCAAACTGAGAGGTAAACTGAGTACCCCTATTTGAGATGATGGATAAGGGAATTATGTGCAATCTAACTAACTCTCTGATATACAGCTTAGCATAATATTCAGCTGTGTAGGACGTGTGAACTAGCAAGAAATGGATTGATTTGGTCAATATGTCTACAATAACCCAAATTGAATCATGTTGAATATGTGGATGGGGTAATCCAGTCATAAAGTCCATATTCATCTCTTTCCATTTCTAAGTGGGAATACCAAACTCCTATAAAGTGCCACCAGGCCTTTGGTGCTCTATCTTAACCTGTTGACAAGTTGCATACTTAGCCATAAATTCTGCAATATCTTTCTTCATACCACTCCTCCAATAGACTTCTCGTAAATCATGGTACATCTTGGTGGATTCTGGATGAATGGAGTAACGATCACCATGTGCTTCTGCCATAATCCGGTGCCTCAATTCATCAACACATGGCACACACAATCTACTCTGGTATCTCAACACACCATCTCCACCTTGGGAGAAAACCTCTAACTTTTGGTCTTTAACTGAACCCTTCAGCTTGACCAAACTAGAGTCTTTATCCTACTTCTCTTTCACTTCAGAAACCATAGAAGATTCTGAACTACTCTGAACACAAACATTCCCTTCAGTTAAGTCAACAAACCTCACACCCAATCTAGCTAACCGGTGAACTTCCCAAACTAATTCTCTCTTATCATTCTCCACATTAGCAACACTGCCCATAGACAATCTACTAAGGGTGTATGCCACTACATTGGCCTTGTCCGGATGATACAACACACTCATATCATAATTCTTCAATAATTCTAACCACCTTCTCTGATGAAGATTTAACTCTCTCTGAGTAAACATATATTTCAAGATTTTGTGGTCTATGAACATATCGACATGCACCCCATAAAGATAGTGCCTCCAAATTTTCAATGCAAATACAAAAACAACTAACTCAAGGTCATGGGTAGGGTAGTTCTTTTCGTGAGGCTTAAGTTGTCTAGAAGCTGTAACACCCCACATTTTGGGCAAGAATAAAAACTGTTGCTTTTATGCATAGATGATCCAAAAGCCATAAATCCTATGCAAATTTGGCATGTTAATCAATTATGTAGTGTGTGAACCAATTTAAGCATGAATTTAGATCATAGAGGTCCCCTAACTCAAGAACGAGCTGAAAGTTTTCCTATTATTCGAGTTTGATAAGTGTTGAAACTTGGGTCAACTTCAATCGACCATAACTCTTTGTATATAATGAATTAGAGGGCCTACTATATATCAAATGAAAGTAGTTCAAATTAGCTTTCCAAAGATACCAATTTTTCCTAAATCTGATACCCGAGAGAAATGTTATGGCCATTTTAGTGACTGAGATGGTAGCATCATGCGATAAGCGTACTACGCACGCCCTATCGCATAAACCAAAATTTTAGGTTCTGTTTTCGCATTTTTAAGGGAAAAGTAGGTATCTTCCATCCCTTATCCAGCTATAACATGGGATTAAACTCCCAAAACACCAAAATATGATTCTTTTCTCTCAAATTCATCAAGAACTTATCCTAGGGTTTCAAACTAAAAACCCAAATATCTGAAGATTTAACCGTGGATTTTACTTAATTCTTCAAGATTCGGAATCCCCATTGCGAGGGCTACAACAGGCACTCATTAATCGTACGTATAGCATCCCAAAAGCTAAAGTTCATTCAAAAGCTTTTAATTTAAGGTACACGGAGTTTTCCTAAAATCTCATGGGTATGGAAATCTTGAGTTTAAGGAAGGGTTTTTCAGATTTATGAATATATTCATGCTTTAGAAGCATTGGTGATATTGTTTTGGCCTTTAGGCTTTCCCCCAAATTGATTTAAAATTATATATATATTGTAAGCATGTGTTTTAAGGTTGATGATTGAATTAAGAGCATCATTCATGAAAAATCCCTCTCTTGTGATGATTTTTATTTACTTATGATATACTATGAAATCGTTTGAATGCATCTTGAAAAGTATGTTATGAAATGTCTTGAATAATGTTATATTTTGATTATGATTTTGATTCCAAAATAGAGAGGGTTGTTTATGTTGATGAATGTTGAACATAATTATATAATGAGAAGGGTTGCATGGTTTGTTAAAGATTACATGACCACCACTTGTTTATTGAAAGGATGGAAATTTTGCATAGTTTTGACTTATGTTTTCGGAACATGAATTCCCTTTGTTAAATTACATGTTTGGGTGGTTTGAACTATATTTTAATGAAAGAATCATGCATGATGCATTATGGCTCAAAAATAGGACTTCCAAGTCTTGGTGTGACGACACCAATCCAGATAATGCCATGGTAATTCAGAATAGAATAGAATGCATGTTTGAAGTCAGATTTTTCAGATGTTGAAACTAGAATAATGCATGATTCATAACAGGATAAAATAAGGCATAAAGAGAGCTTAGGTGGTTCCCCAAAGAAGGCATGAGTTCAGAAAACTCATTGCCCAAAACCATAATTTGTCGATCCTGGTATATATTATTATACGCTGGCCTAGTGCCCTGTGGCGTATCAGACTCAGACACTCCAACCCTTGCAGCATACTTGGGTTGGGGGCTTCCCCGTCGAGTCAATGACGGATTTCATATAGCCTGTGGAATATCAGACTTGTAGAGGAGTGCCACCTAACTCAGAAATAATACAAAGATCAGAAATTGCTTTTGACAAAAAGGTTTTTTATGTTTGTTCAAGAATGCCCATGTGTTTTAAAAATTATATCTTTCATGATATTTATGACTAGCTCTCAACTATTTTATTTATAAAAAAGCTTTATTTTGGATTGCTCTACATACCAGTACATTTGTATTGACCCTCCTCTCTCCAGGTTTTGAGGCACAGTCTAGGGGTCCTAATAAGCAGCAGATTTCATCAGACAGGAGTGAAGAGTACCAGTTGGTGAGCCTTCTATATTTCAGAAGGCCTAGTTTCTTTCAGACAATTATTATTTATTATATTTGTTGTCTACTGGGGTCCTTGTCCCAGTATTCAGACAATTGTTATTTGATGATGTAGTAGAGATTTCGTTGACGATTTTCAGACGGTGTTTAGTTGATATTGGATTGTATTCCTCATTGTTAAACTAAATTTAGATTATGACCATGTTTCCCTAGCAGGTTTTATTTCGCATTTCCTATTTAATATGAATGTTGTATATAATTACAAGTTAGAAGGGCTCTCGGGCCTTCATGGTTTGGGATGTTCATTACGGCCAGGTCCCTAGTTCGGATTGTGAAAAACTTGGTATCAGAGCACGGTTCATGGTCCCAGGGTGTCTGCGAAATCACTTTGGGTAGAGTCTTATTTATGGGTATGTAGCGCGCCACACTTAGAAGAAGAAGGCTACAAGGCGTTTAGTAATGTTTCCCTTTCTTCATGTTCTAGTTTGTGGTATTGAGCCAGAATGTTCCTCTTTCATACTCTAATTAGTGCTTTGGTGTCGCCCATATGAAAGTAAAGTTATCCCAATTCTTTCCTTACTTTGATGTGCTTAGATATGTCTCGTTATTGGTGTGATTCAAGTGCAGAAGTTTAGACTCTAGATGGTATGGTCCTTTCAGATTGAGTCATATAAGAGTTTAAAATTTTTGCAAGGACTTGAGAAGAGTCCATTAGTGCTTCAGAGTGTATTGATTTTTGTGTGAACTTTGATTCTGATGTAATCATGCTTTTCGGCCTGCGGTATTAAGAGTATTCCATTTTTTTTCAAAAATTTATGTTGCAGATGTCATGCTTCAGGGGGAATGATGTGTAGCAGAATGTTGGAACTGTATTTCCACTCGATTAGTAGTACAAGTTAAAGAATCGATGTCATGACCTATTGGTAGTGAGATTAGACCAAGAGGTTGGTGATATGAAGTCACAAAGTTAGAAGTCAGAGTGAGGGTGAATTTTGTGTAAATAAATATTTTAGTTGAATAACTGATGTCTGAGGATGATTTACCACTTTATAGTGATAGACTAATATGGTAGCTAGTAGCATGTGTGGATTGTATGGTAGTCTGTGTGGGGAGTGTTTGACTCGAATTTTTATTTATACAGAGTAAGATGTGTATCCTTAGATCATTGAATATTGTGTGTCAATTTTCTACTTCTTGTAATATGTAATCTTGTTATCATAGTGCTTTTGAAAAAAAATATCAAAGTCTAGTCAAGCCGTGTGGGGCTCTTTTGATTCACTAGCATAGTTTCTTTGTTATTCATTTCATTTTCTTGTTCAAAACACAAAAATCAAAGTCTAGTGAATCTGTGTGAGGCCTATTTTGATTCACTAGCAACTTGTTGTTCTTATGTTGGTTGAATATATGTATAGTCGAATTTTTTCGCATGAGATTGAGTTGGTAATGAAGTGATACGTCCTTTTGTGTTAGTTTAGTAGAAGGTAGAGGTGAATTATTGTCTGCTTGAAGTATGAAAATGGCTATATGAGCCAGTAAGTTATAATTATAGACTCATGGTTGTTTGTGGAATTTGAAGGTAGTCTAAATGTACATTTGGGTAAGTAAGTGTGATATGAGAAAGCCGTATAAGTAGATAAGATTGTATGGGGTTATAATATAAGACTAAGGTTGACCATGTCTATTATGTGACTTTACCCCCCCTTGACCTTCTTTTTGTTGGTAGTTGTAAACTAGTACTACTAGTGAGAAGGTATGTAGTAGATTTTTAAGGTATTTGGATAGAATGTCCCAATTTGATGGACTAGTATATTATGTTTCCTTCTTCATTGGTGGTAGATGATTGATGCTAGACTATCGTCTTGAATTTAATGTAGGATGTGGATGTAAGAATAGTGGCTTAAGATTAATGATGAATGTTTTGTGATAATTGTGTGTCAGGTTGGGTTGTAAATCATGCTTAGCTCTAGACATTAAGTTTAAATAGTTGATGTCCATAAAGGTGGATGTGATGATTTCTTGGTTAATGATACTAGTTATATGGAAGTGATCTAATAGGCTTGAATGGTGTATGCAATAGATTAAGTTTATTTTATTAGTAACAAAGTATGATGTTGTATGTATGAGGTAGAAGTATGCCCAAGGTGATATGGAGTTGGGCATTTTCTAAGACTATTACATATTACGTGTGGCTAGTGGACATAGTAGTACCGTTGAGTTGCTAGGTGGATAAAGACTAGTAGTATGATTCATCAAAGGCTTGGTGATATTCATGATTAAGTGTTATAATCTAAGTTTGAATTTTTTAAGGTTGAACCTACAAAAATAAGAGTTGAAGTGCTTACGGTGTGTACTCCGACTATAGAAATACTCACGAGGATTCGAAGTTAGTAATTGTTAAAGTATTATGTGATTGACTATTGGGGCTATAGAAAGATAGAGTGTGTCTCAGAAGGTAGGATTAGCAGTGGGTTTTTCCCTTCTAGGTGTAGCCATTCGGGTTAAGTTCTATTAATTACATGTATTGTCGTATTCCAGACCCCAGAGTGCAGTGAGTGTAGTTCAGTTTAGCGTCTAGTAAGGTATCTCTCGAACTTAAGATAATGACTTAAAGCTAAGGGGGAGATGATAGAACAAGTAACCAAGTCAGGCTCTCAGATTCTAGTAGTGATGTCAGTATGATATAGAACATCAGAAAGTGAGGGTGAGACTCAACCCATTCTTATCTCAGTATTTTTCAGTGATCCCAATACCTACTCATGCCTTACGTTTTAGTTTCATGATCATATTTCATGTTCATGTATATGATAGAGAATCACGTGCTTTTCTAGTTCTAAAATGAAGAGTTCCAGTTCATTCAGTAGTCGAAATCACATTCCATATGTTATGAACTTCAAATTGTGGTCATGCAGCTCATGACTCATGTGCTCACGCTTTATAGCGTGCTCAGTTCCCATAATTCATGTTATACTTTTTATGATTAACGAGATTCACCTTATAGTCATGTATACCCCAATTCAGATCACTTTAATGAATCCCTGATGTTGATTTGCTATTCCTTCGGCATCAGTTAAGTGTCAAGTCTCATATAATATCCTCCCATGTCGTAAGGTCTTATGTTATAACCTTTTAGTGACTCATCCTTATGTGATGGTTAGCTGAAATTTGTGTGTGTATGTTCTTGGGGTAGCGCGTAGGAGTTGTATTGATAGTGGATTAGAGAATATGTGAAATATGTCCTTATGGGTGTTTGCCTTGGAGTTCATATGTAGTTATAAAGATAGGCTTGAATGACATGTTGAGATTTAAGTTGAGGAACGTAATATGTGCTAGTGAATCCATAGTAAGATATCAGAGTTAGTCATTGAAGTGGTAAGGAACGATATGCTTAGGGTGTGATCTCTAATATATATATAGATATATATAAAGAGAGAGAGAAGATTGAATCATATGGTTTAGACTAGTATCGTGGTGTGGCATGTTGTATTTTGTAATTTGAAGTTAGGCTTGATCATAGTGAGAGGACTTATGTTACTTTAGGCATTAGTAGAAAGATTTACCAATGCACATATAAGAATTCTAAGTTGAATCAAATGAGTACGGTATTTAAAGGGAATAATATAGTTAAGGGAGTCTTCCAGAAGTGCGCTAAGTTTGAAAGTAAGAAGTTGAATTGCCTAAGGCCTAGTAATTCTATCCTAGTTTATGAGTTATATCTCTATATTACATGCTATAGAGTAGTTTCACTATTGTGATTCCTTAGTTGGATGTCTTGTGTAACTCATGCCTACGATTCTTTTCTCTCGAATGCTACTAGAAATTCTTTAGAAAGAGTGTTGAAGAGATACTCCAGTTAAGTATAAGTTTCCAGTATAATTCAGCCAGTATGACCAGCAGTTCAGTTTAACAGTCAGGCAGACAAGTTACTGTGGTTTTCCACCTTTACACCCAGTCCTGCTATCCGAAGTCCCATGTGTATGAGCATTCCAAGAGATAATCTATTCCATCCATGTAAATTGCAAATTCAGTTCAGTCCGACCATCATGTTTCAGATTCAGCTATTTAGTCATGACTCTGTTTATAAGAGTTTAGCGCATAGTCTCAAATCTCTCTAGGCATTTTAGCTCGTATAGTGTAATTCCTTTATACGATCTAAATCTTGTTGTCTCAAGATTAATACTTACATAATTTATTACTTCTCAATTCAATACATATGATTGGATCATGAACACCTCAAGGAAATCCTAAATTCTCATCATGAATCAGCACCTTAAAGCAAGTAAGGGCAAGTCATCTTAGAATTCAGTTTCATGATGGAAATTTAAATATTTCAGATTAGTATATTCTTTCTTAGAAGACAAATCATGTCCACGTTATTCCATAACTTTAAGACTTCAACATTCCTACCCATCATTCGGTGTCGAATGGTCCGAAGGGGGAGAAAATGTAACACCCCGCATTTTGGGCTAGAATAAAAACCATCATTTCTATGCATAGATGATCCAAAAGCCATAAATCCTATGCAAATTTGGCATGTTAACCAATTATGTAGTGTTTGAACCTATTTAAGCATGAATTGAGATCATAGAGGTCCACTATCAATATAACCTTTTAGTGACTCCTCCTTATGTGATGGTTAGCTGAAATTTGTGTGTGTATGTTCTTGGGGTAGCGCGTGGGAGTTATATTGATAATCGAGTTTGAGTGAGCGTCGAAACTTGGGTCAAATTCAATCAACCATAAATCTTTGTATATAATGAATTAGAGGGCCTACTATATTTCAAATGAAATCTCTTCGAATTAGCATTCCAACGATACCAATTTCATCTAAATCTGATACCCAAGCAAAAAGTTATGTCCATTTTAGTGACTGAGACAATAGCATCATACAATAAGCGTGCGACGCACGCCCTATAGCACGCACCAAAATTTCAGGTTCTGTTTCCGCATTTGTAAGGGCAAAGTGGGTATCTTCCATCCCTTATCCAGCTATAACATGGGATTAAACTCCCAAAACACTAAAATATGATTCTTTTCTCTCAAATTCATCAAGAACTCACCCTAGGGTTTCAAACTAAAAATCCAAATATCTCAAGATTTAACTGTGGGTTTTTCTTAATTCTTCAAGATTCGAAATCCCCATTACGAGTGCTACAAGAGGAACCCATCAATCATACGTATAGCATCCCAAAAGCTAGAGTTCATTCAAAAGATTATAATTTAAGGTACGCGGGATTTTCTTAAAATCTCATGGTTATGGAAATCTTGATTTTAAGAAAGGGTTTTTCAGATTTATGAATATATTCATGCTTTAGAAGCATTGATGATATTGTTTTGGCCTTTAGGCTTCCCCCCAAATTGATTTGAAATTATATATATATTGTAAGCATGTGTTTTAAGGTTAATGATTGAATTGAGAGCATGATTCATGAAAAATCCCTCTCTTGTGATGATTTTCATTTACTTATGATATACTATGAAATCGTTTGAATGCATCGTGAAAAGCATGTTATGAAATGTCTTGAATAATGTTATATTGGTATTATGATTTTGATTTCGAAAGAGAGAGGGTTGTTTCTATTGATGAATGTTGAACATAATTATATAATGAGAAGGGATGTATGGTTTATTAAAGATTATATGACCACCACTTGTTTATTGAAAGGATGGAAATTTTGCATAGTTTTGACTTATGTTTTCGGAACATGAATTTCCTTTGTTAAATTGCATGTTTGGGTGGTCTGAACTATGTTTTAATGAAAGAATCATGCATGATGCATTATGGCTCAGAAATAGGACTTGCAAGTCTTGGTGTGACGACACCAATCCAGATAATGCCATGGTAATTCAGAACAGAATAGAATGCATGTTTGAAGTCAGATTTTTCAGATGTTGAAACTAGAGTAATGCATGATTCAGAATAGGATAAAATTAGTCATAAAGAGAGCTTAGGTGGTTCCCCGAAGAAGGCATGAGTTCAGATAACTCATTGCCCAAAATCGTGATTTGCCGATCCGGGTATATTATTATATGTTGACCTAGTGCCTTATGGCATATCAGACTCAGACACTCCAACCCTTGCGGCACACTTGGGTTGGGGGCTTCCCCGCTGAGTCAATGGTAGATTCCATATAGCCTGTGGAATATCAGACTTGTAGGGGAGTGCCACCTAACTCGGAAGTAATACAAAGATCAGAAACTACTTTGGACAGAAAGGTTTTTTATGTTTTTTCAAGAATTCCCATGTGTTTTGAAAATTATATATTTCATGATATTTATGACTAGCTCTCAACTATTTTATTTATATAAAATCTTTATTTTGGATTGCTCTGCATACCAGTACATCTGTATTGACCCCCCTCCCTCCAGGTTCTGAGACACAGTCTAGTGGTCCTGATAAGCAGTAGATTTCATCAGACAGGTGTGAAGAGTACCAGTTGGTGAGCCTTATATATTTCAGAAGGCCTAGTTTCTTTCAGACAGTTATTATTTATTATAGTTTTGGTCTACTGGGGGCCTTATCCCAGTTTTTAGACAGTTGTTATTTGATCATGTAGTAGAGATTTCGCAGACGGTTTTCAGATGGTGTTTAGTTGATATTGGATTTTATTCCTCATTATTAAACTAAATTTAGATTATGACCATGTTTCTGTAGAAGATTTTATTTTTGCATTTCCTATTTATATATGAATGGTGTATATGATTACAAGTTAGAAGGGCTCTCGGGCCTTCATGGTTCGGGATGTCCGTCACGGCCAGAGCCCTGGTTCGGGTCGTTATAGAGGCACAGGATATAACTTTACCTCTCTGCATTAAAACACAAGCCAGACCAATTCTAGAAGCATCACAATAAAAAACGAACCTATCTGTACCACCAGGCAGCTCTAAAACTGGGGCTGAAGTAAGTCGAGTCTTCAACTCTTGAAAACTCTTCTCACAAGAATCTTACCATTGAAATTTAGCTTTCTTCTGAGTTAATCTAGACATAGGGGATGTAATAGAATAAAATCCTTCAACAAAACATCTATAATAGCCACATAAACCCAAGAAACTTCGGATGTCTGACGGAGAGATAGGTCTAGGCCAGTTTCTTACTGCTTTTGTCTTTTGGAGATTAACTCTAATACCATCACTAGAAATAATATAACACAGGAAAGCTACTGATCTTATCCAAAATTCACATTTGCTGAATTTGGCGAACAACTGGTGATCCCTAAGAGTTTGCAATACAATTCTAAGATGGTCTGCATGGTCATCCTTTCTACGAGAATAGACAAGAATATCATTAATAAATATTATGACAAATATATCCAAATACTGTTTGAACACTCGGTTCATCAAGTCCACGAAGGATGTTGGGGCATATGTCAATCCGAAGGACATTACTAGAAACTCAAAATGACCATAACGAGTTCTGAAAATTGTCTTAGGAATATCATATTCCCTTACTCTAAGTTGATGATAGGCTGATTTAAGGTCTATTTGGAGAAATAACTTGCACCTTTGAGTTGTTCAAATAATTCATCAATCCTAGGAAAAGGATATTTGTTTTTTATTGTGACTTTATTCAACTGACAATAGTCAATGCACATTTGCAGAGAACCATCTTTCTTTCGCACGAATATGATGGGAGCGCCTCATGAAGAGACATTGGGACTTATGAAACCTTTATCTAAGAGGTCTTTAATCTTCTTTTTTAACTCCTTAAGATCGGTTGGATCCATATAATATGGAGGAATACAGATGGGCTGAGTATCTGGAAGAATTTCAATATCGAATTCTATTTCCCTATCGGGAGGTACCCCTGGCAAATCTTTGGGAAAATAACAGGAAACTCGTTGACTACACAAACTGACTGAACTGTTGGAGCCTCAGACTTAGTGTATTTAACTCGAAGTAGATGATGGATGCACCCATTTGAGATCAACTTCCTGGACTTAATATAGGAAATGAAATGACCCTGGGGAGACAATAAATTTCCTTCCCACTTAAAGACTGGCGCATCTGGAAATCGAAACTTCACCAGTTGGGTGCAACAATCTATAGATGCATAACAAGAATAGAAACCATCCATGCCTAGAATAAGGTCAAAGTCGACCATATCTAATTCTATTAATTTTGCTAACATGATCTTATGAAGGACAGTGATAGGACACTTTCTATAGACTTGTTCAGCAACAACTGACTCACCCACTGGGGTAGAAACTAAGAAGGGATTAGGAAGCATTTCAGGACCTACTTCAAAATTTACTGCAACTAGTGGGGTCACATAAGGGAAATTTGACCCTGGATCTAACAACACATAAACGTCAAGATAAAAGACACAAAGCATGCCAGTAACAACATCTGGGGAACTCTCCTTCTCCTAACGGAATGGTAAAGCATAAAATCAATTCTAGCGCTGACCGTCATCGGTACTGGATGATTCGCCCTGAGGATGGACTTGGCGACCTAGAGGAGCTGGTGCGCTAGTAGACTGAGTCTGGGGACGAATATCCCTATTTTCCTG
The DNA here is from genome assembly GCA_030864215.1 of Capsicum pubescens. Taxonomy (NCBI): domain Eukaryota; kingdom Viridiplantae; phylum Streptophyta; class Magnoliopsida; order Solanales; family Solanaceae; genus Capsicum; species Capsicum pubescens. The sequence goes on along the minus strand of CM061542.1, from coordinate 211,391,972 downwards.
CTTAGCATGAGGACACTCTCTGATTCCATGTCCCAACTTACCACAACCATAACAATCTTTCTGTCCCAACAAATACTCACCAAGATAATTCTTACCACACTTAGCACATGGAGGATAGCTGGGTTTTCCACTCACACTATTGTGAGATCTGGATATAAAAGTCTTACCCCAATGCTCTTGCCTAGCTCTGGGGGTAGGATCACTAACTGAAGATGGTACTAGCATAGATAAGCGACTCTGAAACTGCGAACGGTTTCCCCCTGCAAACTTTGTCTGGCCATAATCAAACTGCCCGGTTCTAGCCTTTTTATTTCCCCTATCTCTCCCCTTCAAATTTTCTGCCTCAATCTGTTGAGCATGAATCATCAACCTAGCAAGATCTATATCCCCTGTAAGCATGGGAATCCTACACTTCTTGACTACCAAACCCGATACTCCAGTAACAAACTTACTTGTACTCACCCTAGGGCCAGCCATCGTATCAAGGGCATACTTAAACAACTGGTTGAACTCAAGGAAGTACTCCTTCACTTTTATCGAGCCCTGCCTCAGGTTAACAAACTCCTCTACCTTATTCTCTCTTATTTCACGCGGAAAGAACCTATCTAAAAATGTATCTTTAAATACCTTCCAACTTATAGGGGCTACATTTTCGCCTCTACCAGTCTTCCACATAGCCAACCAATTATACGCCACATCCTTCAGCCTATAGGTTGCCAACTCTACACTCTTATCCTCAGTAACATGCATAATCTAGATGATCTTCCTTATCTCATCTAAGTAAAGCAGTAGGTCCTCACCTACTTTTGACCCAAAGAACTCAGGAGGATTCATTCTCATAAAGTCTTAAATTCTGGTTGCTGCTAAATTCCTATTATGCTGAAGTGGGACTGACACTTGATGGTTTCCCTAAAAATTGGCAGCCACATCTTGGACTAACGCTTGAAAGGTAGACCAAAATTCAGCATAGGATATATTCTTATTCAGATGGTCAGCAGGCTAGGGTGGTTGGTTATCATTTGTGCGTGCATTAGCTCAACGGGGAGTCATATTCAACTGTCACATAAGTGTATAAGTTAAAAGTAGATAGAGACACTATAATCACGATAGATAATGAAAGAAAGAGATGATTTCCTAAAAATATCCCATAGCCTCTTGCTCATAAATATGGCATGTCTTACACCCATGATCAAGATTCTCGTAACACGGTTTGTCTGACTCCCTAGGACTCTTATAACCTTAGGTTCTGATACCAAGTTTGTAACACCCTAAAAATGAGTCCTAAGATGTCACACGGTGCTCAAGACTATGAGTAGCCTTAAGCTAACCCTGTAAGCCTTCTACTGAATCTGAAACTCATAACAAAGAAATTTAGATATATAATCAAAGATAAAATGCAGAATTCTATCTGATCTAAGCTGAAATTATTTGAATATGATATCTTAAAAGTATTAGACTTAAAAGTTTGAACAATCAACACTAGAAATTTGAATCATAACTAGCAGTCTGACAAACCTCTACTACTGATAACTAGAGAGCCATTGAGACAAGCCCCCAGCTGACTCGAGTTGACTAAAAATACTGAATCAACTACTATAATAAGCTAGAAAATCTAAATTATTGGGTCCCCAAACTATGAGGACTCATAAACTGTCATGATGTAGATGAAGATGCTCGAAATCACTCACGCTGCTGAAACTGAGCACTTGAACCATATTATGAGACAATATAGCACATAGACGTATATGTGGATCAGTACTTATGGATTGTACTAAGTATTTGGGGGTGGATGCATAAGTAAAAAAACATTTCAACATTTGTGTAAATTTGCAAAAGAATGCATGATAAGTGTTGATGACTCACAATAGTTTAAATAACTGATAGCTGAGAATCATAATCATGAGTAATAAAACATGTTGTATAAATCTAGTGAGTCATAACACTTAGGGGTTGTTTTTTAGAGTGTATAAGAATAATACAAAATATAATATGTTAGTAATGTTTGTATTAGTAATGCTTGTGTTAGCTATGCTTGCATTAATTATGTTAGTATTTTTCTTATGCAGTGTTTGGTTTGATGTATTACAATAACATGAATTAAATAATTTCTTAAAAAAAATCTACAAAAACATCCTCCATATATATGTCAGAAAAGATGTGAATTTTTTTTTTAGGGATAATAGTGTCTTTAATCATGTTAATTCATGTATTAGATCCAATGCATTGCTAATACCATGGATTTTGAGGTATTAGTAATACACACCTTAATACACAATACAGTGTATAACTAATGAAAGCATTAGTTATAACTAGGGTGCAAAAGTATACCAAACAAGGTATTAGTAATACACATTAAACTAATGCATGCATTAGTTTTCCAATACACTCTACCAAACGACCCTTTAGTTCTAAAAGTTGTACTTGTATTCTATCTTGAAATTATATTGTCTAAGTGTAGAAAGGACTCACCAACTGTCTTATATAAAGCAATATTTGAATAAAACTGTGAGCCTTTACAATAAGTTTCTAAAAGTTGTTCTATTATTTTTTTTCTGTAGTCTTTTCTATCAGGGTGGTTCTTTTAACCGACTTACACTATATGAGCTATCATAGTGTACAACGTCTAGTCCCTTATGGAAAAACCTCACATTGGGGAGATGTGTCATACTCTTGCCAAGGAGCATAACTTAATCTAAGTGATCACATCTGTATCTATCATCCATATAGAAATGGGAATAATCTGATAATCTGAACCTACGTTGGTTCATAGTTCTGGAGCATGAGAACATACCCAACTCGATGCTAAATACTACTCCCTTTAATCTGTATGCTCATTCTGTAGGAAATCCGCTTTTAAATCTAGTATAAGGGTTTACAATGAAAACCTCTTGTAAATCTGTTTATTGTATACTGTAGTTAAAGCTGTAAAGTGGATTCCATATCTAAGCTGAGATTAAAAGATCAAATCTTTGTACAAAATCTGAATATAACTAATCATGGGATGCTTAAGAGCATAATCTTCTTGAAATAAAAACATTCAAACTACGGCTAATAACCCATGCATCTATTTCATGTCAAATTATCATAAAGTTCATGCTTAATAAAGAAAGTATTGATAATTCAATTCTAAATCTTGAAAATAATGTCAAACGCATAAAAATACGGAAATTTACATGAAATTCAACATTTAATTCACTTGAAATCTCATAATCTTTAAATAGTAATGAGTGGGTTTAAATCCTAGACTGAAATTCATATAATTTCCTATAAAATTCTACTTTAAAACTAATTTTGGGCACAAGGATGAAAGGATTATCCTTGTTGAAAACCCCACATACCTTAATTGATGAATAATTAAAGAAGCTTGAACTTTGAGTTCCTATTTGTGCTCTTGAAGATTGATTCTTGAAGATCTTGAATTGGTAATGTTGAATTTTGGGTTATCTTGGAAAAAGAATGGTGGAATTTAGATTTCTTAAGGTTTAAGTTTTGAGGTTCTAAAGTTTCTTGGAGAGTAATTTGATGAAAAGTAATCATAATATGCTTAGAATAGGTTTAATCTTGTGTTTTTCACGAATTGGAGGCTTGGAAAATGACTAGGTTGCCCTTTGTAAAAAATAATTTGGAAATTGATATCTCGATTTTGGGCGTTAGCGCGACGCACTGCTTATCGCGGTGGCTTACTGAAAAAAAGGGACAAGTGCGATTTTGCACTCTGGCGCGACGCAGCGTAATCGCGTTGCGTCACTGGAAAAGGATGAGTGCCATTTTTCACTCCACCGCGATGGGGTGCCTGTCTCATTGAGATTTCTGGCGCGATACCGGCAAATCGCAGTGAGCCACTGGAAAGGGATAAACGGGAATTTGGGCTTCACCACGACACGGGCTAATCACGGTGCTTCACTAGAAAAGAGACAATTGCAAATCTGGCCTCTACCACTATGCGGTGCTCTACTACTTTTCACTAAAAGTGTCATTTCTCAACCGAGTATCGAATTTAGGTAAAATTAGTATCGTTGAAAAGTTGATTCAATTATCTACAATTTGGTGGGTCTATAGCTTTTAAATTCTCACGTATCAAGAGTTATATATTTTTAAAGTTGACCCTTGATACACTAAGAGCTAAACGGGACTAAGAAAATTACAGGGTATTACAATTTGTCACTCTGTGCATTCCTTTCACTCCTAAATGCTCACGGGTTCTCTCACTCCTACCCGTTATCATGTTTTCTTCCGTACTTGTACTACATAAAGGCTTAACTTGATTCTGTCTCATTTTGGTTAAAATTTTATAAATCATGTGATAGTATTGGTTTCAATATGATGTCCATCTTTGATATTTATATCATATTGACGAAAAGTAAAAAAATTAGTTTCAGATTAGCTACGTGTATTTGCATATCATTTTACTTAAATTGTTGCTCAATGCTTACATAAACATTGATCCACTCTTGAGAAAAATGTAGTCTCCTCCCTAGTTTTGCCTCTTTTTATTTTGAGCTATTATGTTTATTTTGGAATCTCTGTGTTGGAATTTTTTCTAAGAAAATGAATGTTGTCTCTTATGTATTGTATGCATTATAATGCTTTATTCACCTTGAACATCCAATAATGTTTGAGCACTAAATTCTCACTCATCTTGTCTTTCAAGAGCTGTTTGTATAAAAAAAATATGTTGCACTTCAAAAAAAAGAGCTCACATAATTTTTCCACATGCTTTCTCTATTTTTAAGGCTTCGTGACCATTTCCTTCTCGGCTACACTAATATACAACGCATATACAGGAAAATGTAGAAAAATAGGCCTGGTATACATGTGGTATACGATACAGGAAATGGGCTAGAAGTCCATGAGATTTTTTGCTAATGGGTCAGTAGGGTCCAAATCTTAAACTTTTGCTCTTTTTTTCTTGTACTTATTTATGTGGCTTGTAATTTGTACTAACTTTTATTTGATTAATCAAGTGTGGTCCCCTATGTTGTTGTCATTCTATTTTATCTTATTTTTCATACTTAATTCATAATTTTCTCACATAATTTATCTTGTCTAACTGAAATAAATTGGTTCCTTTGGTTCTTCTCCCTAAAGGCTTTTAAAAATTAATTATTTTATTCCCAAAATGGCGTTTGTTTTATTCATGTAACTAATTGGCTATATGGATTAAAGTAATTTTTCTCAAACTCAACAAACTAATTTTTCTCGTAAATTCCAACTTTTAGTAGTTGATAAGACACTTTTAATTTGATACCCTCTTAATATTTTTTTCTAAGGTATTATTTATAATAAAATTAAATTTTTTATAATAAGAAAATAATTCTATAATCTTCTTCTTTTACAAAAACAAAATTTATTTTCCTCTTAAATCCAAAGAATGACAATTTAGTTTAATTCATGTAGAATTTTCCTCATTTGAATAAATAAAAGCCCTTTTTAAATGTGTAAATAAATAATTTAAGTGTTTTTATAAAATCAATATTTTTGCAAAGTTAGTCATTTTTTAAGTTAGTCAAAAAAATATTTGGTAAATCATTTTATCGAATGGACGCTCCTAAGTGTCTTAAAAATCTTCTTAGGGTATTAATTGAACCCTTACCCATTTTCTCTAGTTTTAAAGGTTTTTTCTATTTTTGAACCTTTGAAACTCATTTAAGTTTTTCTTGATTTTTCTATGAAAATCAAGTGGCGACTCTGTAACTTTCTTGAAATTATTTCAAAATTTTCATGAGTTTTTTTTAAATAGTTTTAAAAAGGTCAAAACTATTTTCTCTCAAATAAAATCCGAAAAGGATAAAACAACATGGATTTATTATTTAGGTGCAATGACTTCACGTGACTATCTACATGACCAACTATATCAATGCCAACACTTAATTATTAAGGTTCCTTAAGTTCATCACAAAACTCCTCATTTAATGGGTCATCATTACACACGAGTTGATCAACACCAATGTCAATTGATAATGAACTATCATTCAAAACACATATATCAACACTGGGTGGACATAAATGGATCTTACTAGAAGAATTAATTCGGTCATCAATAGGATCAAATAGTATATCCACATCCTCAACATGCACATTATCAAAATATGTCAAAGAATCACAAGATAATGTACTATCATTCAAGGCACAAGTGTCAACACTAGGTGGACACAAATTGATCTTACTAGAAGAATCAATTCGGTCATCAATAAGATCAACTAGTGTATGAAATCTGACCAAATTTGTTCTATGAAGTTGAACCCCACGCGTTGTGTAGGCCCTAGATTTTTTGCTTCCGCTATTTTTGATAATGTGGCCAGCTATTGGCTATTGCGTTAGAGGTTAACTGTTGACTACTGATTTGAAAGCTGACATGACTACCATATGGAATTTAATAGTAAAAAAAATCAAATTTTGATTTTTTTTTTCAAAATTCCACAAGTGGCCCCACTACACCTATAGCACTTTTCTTTCCTTTCTTTTTGGATCAAATGCTCCTTTTTACTCCTTCCTCGAGAACACATGAAGAACATGATGAACTTCAAGAGCAACAAAATTTGTAACTTCTTCAATTCTTTACAAAATTGGCCCAAATTTTAGGATTAGCTTTCGTCAACTTAGAGATCAAAACCCAACAATTTTTGTACCTCAAATCACCCCTAATCTTCAAGACCCATTTTGAAGTTTCAAACCTTCAAGCTCCTTTAATGGTGGAATTTTCTCAACAACTCAAAATTTGATGATTTTTTTTGGATTTTGACTTAAATGACACTAGAGAATAAGGATCTAGTGTCAAAAACAACAAATCAAAACAAATTTTTTTAGACTCTTGATACCAAAATGATAACGATCCTAGTCGAAGGTGACTAAAATCGATATTGGAAGGTACAATTAAATAATAAAATTAAAAGGATAGTTGAGAAAGAAGAGATGAGAAGTGAAGAAAGAAAGGCCTAATTGAATAATAATTAAGCCAAGGGAGAAAGAGAACTCAATCAAATACATGAGAAATTAAATTGAATCCACAATATGTAACTCGGTGATCAGTCAAGCTAAGAAGATAACACAAATAATTTGGGAATCCACCCTAATCACTCGATTTAAGCTAACAATTGAAATTGAACCCAGTTACTATCCTAACCTATAGTAACTAAATATCAAGTCTATTCAAGACAACACAATCATAAAAAATCTAAGTAATGAAAATGGCTAAGGCAACTATTTATAGTCATTGCTATTACAAAAATAGCCTATTACAATAAATAGACCAAAAGTGAGTATTTTACAAATAATCCACAATGGACCTTCTTGATTACCCAAATGGCCTATTGATTGCTTATGGCCATGTGTATTTGTTTCTTCATGTCTTCCTCTGGGCTCCAAGATATCATCCATATATGGAAGTCCCTCCTAATGTGCTTCTATCACATAGTATGCTTTTATATCAGTATTAACTACCCAACCTAGTCTAAAGAAAGTTAAGTCTTAACCTACCTCGCGATGATGAAATCTAATCCAAAAATCCCTTCACGTGAAGCTTTCCCATCCCAAAAGGTTCCAAAATCAACTAAAATATAAAAATATGGAATCTACGCGTCAAAATAAAGACAACAAAACTATATTACCTATTTTCGAGTCGGAGTCCAAACGGACCCCCAAAATGAATTTTTAAAAAGAAAAGGCAAAATTGGATTTTTTGTTCACAAACATGTTACCCATGATTAAAGGAATCCATAGCTTAAAACCCAAGTGAAAATGAATTGAAAATGAGGTTTAAATTTGAAGAAAACTACTTAAGTCCTTGCGAGCAAAAATACTCAAATTTCACTTTTAAAATCATATTTTAACGAGTTTTAGATGTCATGAATCGAAGAAAAATAATTGAAATAGGGATTTCGAGCTCATCCAAGATTGAAAATGGAAGAAATTGCCCAAAAACTCTTAAATCTAAAGCTCCAAATCTTCAACTGGAAGAAAACTCGAGAAAATGATTTTTATATTATACTAGTGTTGACTGCTAAAACGTCAAGGATCGCTTTAGCGGTACCCGCGTGCATGCCTAATTCACTTTACCAGAGGTTGCTATAAGCGGCCTCCGCTAAAGCGGACAAGGCTCCACTAAAGCTCCCCCTAGCGGAAAGTTGGGTTGCAAAAGCGGCCGATTGGCCACTTTAGTGGTCACCGCTAAAGCGACCAAAATGGCACTTTAGTGGTTGCACCAACTGGGACTTGGGAAATTTCCAACTCTTCGTAGACCCCTAAGAATTCCTTTGGAATCACGAGAATTCAAAAGACCTATTTTTCCTTATCAAATTCGATGCTCCTAACTCAATGGCGACATTAGATTTTCAAAAAGAGGTTGTTTTCAAAGAATTGACCCCCGAGACCCAATTACACAATCTTTCAAACCGAGAGATAAAATGAGATACACAAGCCATAAAATCACACGAACCATGCTATCAACCTAGAATCTATGTTTCAGATCTATTGGCTCTATCCGTTTTGCCGTTCGACACATGAAACAATAAATATTAACTAAAGTCAACTATGAAGCTTTTTTAACCTCTAAAAAATATAGAAACTTGCACAAAACACATCATAATGCTTTGGGAACCATGCCAATCATCCCCATACCCTAGAAATATCACGAAGCAACCACGTGGATGGGTAAAATGGTCAAATCACATAGAAATAGATAATTCACAAAAATCAAGTCATTACATGCTCTTACACTTATATCGGTGAACTTAGATGCTCGGATATCGATTTGTCACGATTCAAAAACTAGGTCATAATAGCATTTGTCGCGTTCCAGCCTTGACTAGTAAACCAATAACCAAAAAAAGGTTAGATAAACCCATCAAGCAAATTAAAATAGCAAGTTAAGACTTCTAGAATGAAGTCAGACCAACACAAAATATAAATAAAACAGAATAAAAAAAACTACATAAACCATAAAACATCTAAAGTCATAGTGTAAGAGCATCTAGTATATTATTCAAAATGCTAAAATACAAAGTTCGTCTCTGGATCCAAAATATAGACAAGATAAATATGGAGTGAGATTTGGAATCTTCCCGGAACACTAGGATGATCTAGTACCTTGAATTTGGTCAACTTTTCTAGAAACCTCAACCACCATGCATGGTACTCGAATTGGTATTTGTGCCAAAAAATCAAAGTAGGTGTGAATATGGTCAACTTGTACTCGGTAGGTATCATAGGACGACTGAGCAAAGTATAAGGTAATTAAAGCAACACTATGAGAACGTGCAACTAGAAAAGTCCCAAATGGTAGCTCGCACTGTCTCCACTAACAGCTCTAATATACATACAAAAATGAAAACAACACAAAAATACACGAAAAATATACTGAAACAAAATACAAAACAAGGAAGCTACATAAATCATAAAAGATGTGTATGCAAATGCAATGCAACATGTAAGGGGTGAATGGTGAAAGCCATCACATTGACTTTTGTATCAACCACTGAGCTCGTAGATCCCAAGTAGGATTCATGGAGGGAACACAATCCATATACTATAGTTCATATCTCAATATCTCAACCCACCTCTTCGGCTCATATTTACAAAGAGGGTTTTTATGGAAGTGACTCATTTCTTTTAAAAATAGTCTTATAATCAATTCAAAATGAAGACATCCAATCAGTCCAACACGTATATAAGTGAGCCCAAAAATCAACTCAATATGTCCATAATTAAAGATTATCAACTCTAATTAGGCACCATTTGGAATAAATATGAAGATAAGACATCATTTATGCCATAACAAACCCTAACTTAGGCATTTCTATCATTATAAAGGCAAAAAAAATGCTCAAAAAGGCCTAAAATAACAATTCAAGCCCACATATGTTCATCATATCAAGACTAAAAAATTTAAATGCATAGATAAAACTAATGATGTCAAATAAATCCCTGCACGGGTAACACGTTATCCCAATCCAAAAACCAAGGGTCATGATGGCACTTGTCGTGGCAAGCCTTGACAAGTAAGCATATCACCCAAAGCAATACAAAATGACAAATCAATACCAAAACCAAGGCAAAACCCCTAAAACGAAGTCGAACCCCCCATATAGAGTAAAAGCAGAAATATAATCAAGATACCAAACCAAATTCCAAAACTAGGTGTCGCAGTCTAAGAATTAACTAGTACAACTCAAGGTCAAAATACATAAGATATCCAAATAGGAAGAAACTCTGTCTCTGGATAAAAGTAAGATATAATCTCGATAAGAAAAGGTAAAAGTCAACTCCGAATGTGTAGATCAACTGCTACCTCAAATGGACTCCAAGTATTGTCTTAATCAACTACCGATAGGCACCCTTATACCTAGATTTGCACCAAAAGGGTGAAATAGGGATGATTACGGTCCACTTAAAATCAATAAGTATCATAGGCCAATTGAGTAAAGTAGAAAATAAAGCATATAAACACAATCTATGGGCACGTCACCTGTAATCAGAAAATATCTCAAATTATAACTCACACCGTCTCCATTAATAGTTCTAATATACACACATATAACAAATACATGTAGAGAAAAGAAGAACAAATACACACGTACATCAAATAACAGTATAGGAATATAGAATAGATGGTAGATATCAAGTCAAAGACAAAAATATAATCACATTATAAGAACAATATAAAGTGCAATGAAGATGATAATGATGATGATGTGATGCACGAGGTCATCGCACAACCTCCTTATACATCTATGGAACTAAAGCTTCCCGACGTAGGACCAATGAGGGGTTTGTCAACCCATATACAATCAATATCCAATACCAATATTCATATCTCATCTCTGGCACAAATATCAGTAGAGGATTTTCAAAGATGTCATATTTTCTATTAGAAAATGTCAATGTTTCCAGTATTTTCAGTATTTTTATAGTGGTACCAATGTTTTATAAATGAATATGATACAAGGATGTAATGCTCACAACCAACCAAATTGAGAATATCCAATATCCAACCAATATACCAACCATGTGAGCCAAAAATCCACTCAAATCAACCAATCATCCATGATCTAAAATAATTTAGAAAAACCATCAAGTGAAACATGCGAGAAAAAGGCATTGATACCACATAAATCCCAAAATCTAGGCTTTTTCCATAAGAAAGATTACAACCAAAAATAAATATATCATTACCAAGCCAACAATATCATATAACCCCATAAGGTCACACTTATCAATTAATGTTTCAAAAACCATCGAATATTATCCACATAGGCCCCCATACGGGCACATAAATCACCAAACACGTTTTCCATGATACAATCCCTACCCCATAGTATGCTTTTACATTATTATTAACTGCTTAATCCAGTCTAAAGAAAGTTAAGCTATAACCTACCTCGAATGTAGAAAATCGATCCCAAAAGCCTTTAATCCAAAATTTTACCCTCACAAACGGACATGGAATCAACTAAAACATACAAATATAGAATCTACGTGTCAAAAGAAAGACAATGACACCCATATTACCCACTTTTGAATTGGGTCAAAATGAACCCCCAAAATGCATTTTTGAAAAGAGAGGGTCAAATCAAAATATTTATCCAGAAACATATTTCCCAAGATTAAAGGAAATCATAGAAGAAAACCCAAGTGAAATGAGTTGAAATTCGGGTTTTAATCGAAGAATACTATTTTTGGGCCATTGGGGCCAAAATCCCTAAATTTTAGCTTTAATTCTAGGGCCTTTGGGGCCAAAATCCCTAAATTTTTGCTTTAATTCTAAGTTTAAATAAGATTTGAATGATAAAATTGAAGAAAAATAGTTGAAATAGGAGTTTTGGAGCTTACCCAAGCTTAGAAATGGAAGAAAATGCTCAGAAACTTGAACCTTTAGCTCTAAGTCTCGAAAATGGTATAAAAATTATGAAAGTGAGGTATATAAATAACACAGGTGTCGCTTACGCGTTAGTTCGCCTCTCAGGAGGTGTCGCGTAAGTGATCCTATTATCATTTAAGTGATGGCCACGTATGCAACATAGGAGTCACGTAAGCAATATCCTGGATTCTTAGTTGGGTCGCTTAAGCGTCCAAAATATCACTTAAGCGGGTGCACTAGCTGAGTGGTACACTAGTTGGAAACTTGGAGAATTCCAAGTCTCCGCAGACCCTATGGGATTCATCAAAAATCTCGAGAAAGCAAACAGACTATGATACACTATTAAATTTAATGCTCCAGACTAAATAGTGAGATTAGATTTTTGAAAAGAAATCATTTTCACAAAGTTGACCCCCGAAACCTAATTCCATAATTATTCAAACTAAGGGCAAAATGATATATAAAAGATGTAAAACCACAACAACTATATTACCAACCTAAAATCAATATTCTGGATCTGCTGGCATAATCCGTCATGCAATTCGGCACACAGATCAATAAATGTTTATCGAACTCAACTATAAGGCTTTTCAAGCCACCAAAAACCACAAACTTGCACAAATCACATCAAAATGGATTGGGGAACCATGACAACCATCCCACACCCCAAAAATACCATAATGCAACATAGGGAGGGGTAAATCACCAAAAGTCAGGTTGTTACATCATCCATCACTAAGAATCTAATTCGTCCTTAAACTAAGGGTAATATAAATACCTGAATCAGCAAAAACTGGGATAGCCACTATGCATCTTAGACTCAACCTTCCAAGTCAATTCATCTATAGGTTGATGCCTCAATGGACCTTAACCATAAGAATAACTCTACAACGCAATCATCTGACATCCCTAGCTTGAATAGAGATAAACTCCTTAACAAAAAAAAACCACTCATCTAACTAGACTGAATCCCAATGGATAACATAAGACTTTTCTAGAATGTAATGTCAAAGCATAAAGACATGAAACACTGGATGAATAGCTGATAAATCAAGAGGCAAAGATAGCTCATAGGCTGTATCCCCAATAGTCCAAAGGATCTCAAAAAGGGCCAATATACCTAGGGCTATTGTCCCTCTTCCCAAACCTCATCACGCCCTTCATGAGAGACACAGGAAGGAAGATACGACTATCAAAACTGAACCTTAGGGCATAAAGCCTACGATCTACATAGCACTTTTACTTACGTTAAGCCACTCGAAGTCTATCTTGAATGACCCGAACTCTATCCAAAGACTCATGAAGCAAGTCTGTACCTCTGCGTCTAATCTCAAAAGCATGGAACCAACTAACTGGAGAGAGGCATTACCTATCATATAATGCCTCGAAAGAAGCCTCAATACAAGAATGATAGTTATTATTATATGCAAACTCCACAAAGCCTAGATGTTGCTCCCACTGGCTTCCAAAGTCTATCCCATAAGCATGGAGCATATCCTCCAAAACCTGAATAGTCTGCTCTAACTGACCATTGGTCTGGGGGTGAAATATTATGCTAAGATCGACCTGGGTACCCAACTCCTCTTGAAAATTCTTCCAAAAATGAGATGTGAACACTGAACCATGATCCGAGATGATAGACACTAGTACACCATCAAGATAAACTATCTCACGAATATAGATAGGGCCAACTTCTCAGCACTGAAGAAACCTGAACAAAAATAAAATAAGAAGATTTGGTCAATTGATCCACAATGAACCAAACACTATCGCAACCACGAGAAGTACGAGGCAACCCAGTCACAAAGTCTATAGAGATTCATTCCCATGTTAACTTGAGAATGGGTAACCTATGAAGCAAACTACCAGGCCCCAATAGTTCGACCTTTACCTGTTGGCAACATAGGCAATGAGCTACAAATCCTCTTTATTCTTCCTCATACTACCCCACCTGTAATATTGTCTCAAATCATGATACATCTTAATCACTCCAGGATAAATAGAATATCGAGAACAATGAGCCTCCTACAAAATCAATCTAATCCAATCTCTCACTCACGGAATACAAACTCGGCCTCTAATCCTCAAAACACCATCTGGATCAAGTGAGGCCTCCTTAGCCTCATGACTCGACTCGACCTGGGCCCTAGTCATAATAGGTATCCCAAGTCCGACTAGGACTAGGGACCACCCCTATTACCCAACCCAACAACTATTAGCATACCTCTAATCAGATGAATTATGAAGATATAGCATGATAGCATAACTTGACATAGACTAACTTTGGGATAGGTCTATTCCTAGACCAACCCTACTAAGTCATCTCATCCACCAAACCATACCAACTAAACCACCAAGCTAAACCAATACCGAACCAAGGGCCATAAACCAGGCCATAACCAAAGGAGTTTAAAAACATAATATGATTAATCCCAAAATGAAATACAATAGAACAGTGAGAAATTATGTTCAATAATGTCAGCCCCAACACCAATGCCAATATTAAGGCTGACACTAATACCGATTCCGCCTATTCCAACCCATAGAAGTACCATAAAGCCTCTAACCAAAAGAGTAAGAATATTTGTTTTGGACATGCCCCCAACTATAGCCAAAACCATTATCCAAAAATAAATAAAAAATGTCTAAGAATATCCATAATATGAAATAGAGCCTTCCAGAAAAATAAAAGCTAGCTACTTCAATCCAACAGTTGTCCCTGAGTAAATCACTATGTAAGAGGAGTAGAACTGTTAGTTCCTTCATAGAGTGGATATGTAGTCGCCCGAAGATGGGTTAGCGGGTGAACGCTAGCATGAACTCAGGATAAGGGTAAGATAATGTCATTTATAAAAACAAGTAAAAACCATCCATATGCATACACACCATACATATATATATATATGCCGGGAAAGGGAATCGGGTTTGCATGCTATTAAAACCTTTATCTGTATTGTGTAGCTTTGTCATTCTAAACCTCTCATGGGCTATATAGGTTTAGCTCCCCTGCTAAAAGAGCCCTAGTGCGTGAATCTGCATGATTAGGGAAGAAAACCTGGGATGACTAGTGCATGCCCTAAATATAAAGTGTGACATCATACACACGGTCACCAAGACAAAGCTTCACATCGACAAATATGAGTTTCCAATTTTGGTCCCCCTAGGACCTCCACCTTCCATGGCTTTGCTATACTCCGCCATTATTTCCTAATTAAAACTATTACCATGCAACCAAATAATCCATTAATCATTTATTAACCAAGGCAATTAGTAGTGATATCTTCATACCGACTACACTTATAAGTTTTTTCCACAGCCAACCATATATAAGTTTAAGGGATTCCATGTACCCTTCATGATTTCCAATTAACCAAAACCATGGCCACTAAGGCATTTACAATCCATTTAAAACCATTTAAAACATTCATATCACTTAGCGTTCCATTACAAAGTTTAAACCATGCATAAGTTCATTGAAAACCCAATATTATAGTGGAAACATTGCTAAAGGTATTTTATCAAACACATTGGAGGCATAGTATTTCCAAAACCAAAGTTCATTACCAAAGAACCATTCCTATGCAACCAATTATCCAAAACTACCATTAATGCATATAATTAAAACATGGGAAAACCATAACCAAGCATTTATAACCAAAATCTCCATATCATATTTAAAAATCCAAAATTATACAACATTTAAATCATAAAAACATTGTATAAAACCTTTTATTGAAACTAAAAATGAGAGAAGATAACATGCCTTAATTGACAAAGTAGACAGAGAGAAACCACCAACAAGATCCTAATTTAGTCCTCTAGTTGACACCCTAACTTCCTTTCCCAAAAGCTTTTGTGATAATTATAGAGTGTTTAGAAAGAATTTCTAAGTGTTAACGAATAGAATAATAGGGTAAATAAACTCCCAAGTTAGTTATAAGTCGTAGGGACTTATTACGGTAAGCAGGGAAATGTCAAGAATACCCCCACTTAAGTTGCACAAAATCCTATCGCAGGGGTATGACTGACCCTCACGAGTCGTACGAGTGGTGTCCACTACCTTTATCCTAAGCCTTAACCCTTGGACCCAACACTGTACAGTGTACAACTCATACTACCCAAGTCGTATTGATAGCATATGATCTGTACGCTTCACCCATATCCCTACCAAGATAGAATTATTGAAAGGTTTGAACATTGTCCACCATACGAGTTCTGGGTATGACTCGTACCTTGGATTATGGCTCCTGGTGACCCACTCGAACTCAGATCAAACTTATGTTACAAAGTCTAAGGTTAAGTGAAAGAACCAAATGATTTGTATCCAACTATATGACTCATTCCACCAAGTCATACCCATTCCAGTGACCAAAATCCATCCCACCAACCAACACTGGTCAGTATACGACTGAACCATACCATTCATACCCCAACATAAGGCTCGTAACCATGATTCATATTGGGTCCAGAGACCATAATTATAGGAAATTTTCTAAGGTCCAGAACCTTAGGTGTTTCACCTCACTACATAACACCATATCTTGAATTACTCTCAGCCCAATATCATCAAATTAATGAGTCTGAATCTTCTCCATTAAGGAAGACCTAGCCTCTACAAATGCTAAAACATACCCAGATGCTAAAACATCAAGCCTAATAAGCCAAAGACTGAACCTCTAAGGCCAAAGATGTCTGTTGAGTCAAAAGATATGCCAAGATGCCCATACTAGTCGACTTTCAACTCAAGGCATCCACAACCACATTAGCCTTGGCTGGATGATAGAGAATAGTTAAGTCATGATCCTTAAGAAACTCAGCCAATGACCCTATCTCATATTAAGATCTAGTTGGGTGAAGACGTAATAAAGGCTATGTGGTTTGAGAAATCTCACATAGACTCCATACAAGTAGTTCCTCTACAACTTTAAAGAAAAAATAATCACGCATAACTTAAAATCATGGGTACGATAATTCCTCTCATGGGGATTCAACTAACAGGAAACATATGTAATCATATTAACCTCCTGTATTAATATAGTCCCTAAACAAATACCCGAGGCATCACAAAAGATAGTAAAACCCACACCCTTCGTAAGAAAAGTCAAGATGGAAGTAGAAGTCAACAAATCCTTGAACTTTTGAAAGATCGCTTCATAAGCATCAGACCACTGAAAGAAAATCTTCTTCTGAGTCAACTTGGTTAATAGAGGCCATTGATGAAAAAACCTCAACAAAGTGTTGATAGTAATATGCTAAACCAACAAAACTCCATATCTTTGTAGGGGAAGTAGGTCTAGCCCAATCACAAACCACTGCAATCTTGCCCGAATCGACCATGATACCATTATTAGTCACCACATGACCCAAGAAGGAGATAGACTCCAACCAAAACTCATACTTGGAGAACTTAGCATATAATTTTTCATCCCTCAATCTCTAAGGCACAGTCTGCAAATACTCCTAATGATAATCCTCACTCTTGGAATAAACTAAGATATCAACTGTAAATACAATAACAAATGAGTTAAGACACGATTAAAATACCTAATTTATCAACTCCATGAATGCTGTTGGGGCATTGGTCAATCCAAAGGTCATAACGAACAACTCATAATAATCATACTGAGTTCAATAAGTTATCTTTGAAATATCCAAAGCCCTAATCCTTAATTGGTGATACATGTACCTCAAACCAATCTTTAAAAACACTGAAGCACCCTGAATTTTGTAATACCCTTGCTTATTCCTAGCTAGTAATTATCTCAAGGATGTTAGTACTTGCTTTGAAATATAAATATATTTTTGTACCTATGGTATTTATGATATTTCTACTTTCTATCATGTGGTAAATTGAATTAGCTTTCTAACGATACCAATTTTATCTAAATGCGACATCAGACGAAGAAGTTATGGATGTTTTACTCAGAACTAACCGAAACGCCCAGGTGCGACGTCCAAGTTGACGGACCGCCAAACAAGTAACGGATCACCACTTTGACCTTCACAGCCAAGGAAATAGGGCCACATTCTAGATAAGGATTTATGGAAGAGTTGACGGATCGTCAGATTTTTGACGAACCGTCATTCAGGCCGTCAAATCTTATCCAGTGAACCCCATTTCTGGTCCACGTATAACGGTCGAAATGACGGACCATCAAGTTCCTGATGGACCGTCAGTCGGGTCATCATACGCCACGTTCAGTTTACTTCTAGGTCGTTTTAACAGGGGTATTTTGGTCACTTACCACTCGCCTATATATACCCAGATGAGTTCAAATTTAGCCATTTTGCTCATTAATATTTCACAAACAAAACTAGGGTTTCTCTCTAAATTTAATGTCCAAGAACAAGACCCAATATTCTTCAAAAATCAAAGGATTTCAAATCCTTCAAGTTCAAAAACATCAAAAACCTTGAGTCAGGTATGTGTAGTGTCCATCTATGGATCCATTTCATTCATAGAGCTCAAGAACCATGTTTTAAATATTATTATGTGATTGTCTTGTTGTGTTATAAGCATGTACATGTTAGTGATTGTTATTTAAGTTTCAAGATGATATCTAAAGGTGTTTTCATGAAGTATATATGTTTGGTAGTTGAAACCCATGATCCTTATGTGGCTTAATATGGTGAAATTCATGAACACACTTAAGCTAAAAGAATGCATGAAAAGTGTTTGATAATATGCCTAGGATGATAGAATTCATGTCCCATGATTTAATAGTGCTTAAATGATAAGTCCATGCTCTATGCTTTACGATTTCCCATGAATTCCATGTGAGTGATATGCGTTGTTGTTGTGATATGGATTGACCATGATATTAAAGCTATGCAAGTATATACATGTTGTATGAATTTCCCTTCCATGTATAAGATATTGAGAACTATGCTTAGTGTGAAATCCCCTACTCATGATATGGTAAATTATGGACTCTACTCTTACGATCAAGTCAGTCATGTGTGTCAGTTTCCTTCCATTGAGTCCTGGGGTACTTTTACCCAAAAAATATAGTTTTGTACCTAGAGCCATGTCATGTTATCACAATAATCTCAGTCAATCCATGATCTATGGAACTTAGTCGGGCATGTGACTCAGGAAACCTCAGAAATCTCATGATCTCAGTTAATTCTCAAATAGTAGCACTAATCCGTCAGTCAACAGAAGTAAGTTACTCAGTTCAGTACCGTCAGCTAAATCATGTTCAGTCTCTTCAGATGGGAGTAGAAGTTAGCACCGAATGAACCCAAGGATGGGAACTCACCTGTCTGTTTAGGGTATAATTCTTAGTAATCATCCTTGTGTTCCAGAACTACATAGCCAGCGTAGGTTGAGACCTCTTAACCTATCAAATTAGGATTGATGAGATGGATTAATCCGTCAGTTTAGGGTTCCCACCATTCTAATTTTGAGTACCTTCCAGCTAAGGGTCACTCACAGTTGTCCTTACCAGTGGTGCGGTATTGACACCCTTCCAGTCGGGGGAAAAGATTGGACCCCAACTTAGCTATATGCGTTATTGGGGCATGTCGGTCAAACAAATACCTCCTATAATTTCAGTTCTAGTCTCAGTAAAAGAACTCAGATAGTTCTTCAGATTTTAGTATATCAGGACGGTCCGATACAGTCAATTCTGTTATAGAATGGAACACAGATAGTTCTATTAGATTCAGGACTGTCAGACACAGTCATCTATGTTATCAGAATTTCAGTATTGGTCATGCTAGATATCAGTATGTCATGCATTAGTTTCCATATCTAGATATCACATAATCACGATCTCAGTTACTACGTATGCATGTTTGCACTCTTACGTTCATATCAGTCAGTCAGTTAGCATCTTTCATGCATGTAAACCCTTTTGGATTTAGCCAACCTCACTCATATACTCCGTACTCCCAGTTGTATTGATGTATTTGTGCTATGGTTCTTTATTTCACGTTACACCATAGGTTCACAGATACGAGCTCCAGATCAGCAGTTGCAGTAGTATTCCAGTCGCACAGTTGCAGTGAGTCATCATCCATTCGAGGACATATTATTTATTTCATTTATTATTTCAGTTCAGTTTTACTAGATGGAGTTAGTTGGAGACATGTTCCTTCAATTCCTTATTCAGACAGTATCTAGAGGCTTCCAGATTTAGCTCGGATTTGATTCAAATTTAGTTATTTTGGGTATTCGTTACCCCATATGGATGTTATGATTGTAAGATATTCTATACAGTTGAACCTTATGGCCTACTGTTCATATTTTTTGCATTATTACATCATATATTGTAGTATACAGGTACAAATATCAGTTATGGGTTAGCTTGTGGTTTCTTGAGATCATGGGCACCATGTAGCGGTCCGATTCAGAAAACCGGGGCGTTACAAACTTGGAATCAGAGCCTAAGGTTCAATAGAGTCCTAGGAAGTCTGAAAGCCATATCTAGTAGAGTCTTGTGCATGGGTGTGTTGCGCGCCACATTTATATGCAAGAGTCTATAAGATGTTTTAGGAATAGTTTCCCTTCTTTCGGTATTCATATCGTTCTAGTGAGCATAATCTCAAATTAAACTCTCAGTCTAATCCATTCTTCTCTTATTTTAGAATATGCCTCTCAAAAGAAGAAACTAGACAGCTCCTCAGCCCAAAGATCCTTTGGGAGAACATATTTCTCATGCAGAGTTTAGGGCCGCATTCACCATACTTGCTCAGTCTGTGGCTGCCCAAAATGAATGGCCACCAGTTATTCCGACCAATCTAGTGGCCAACTCAGCCACAGCTAGGATTTGAGACTTTACCCAAATAAACCCTTCATCTTTCTTTGGGTCTAAGTTTAATGAAGACCCTTAGAAATTCATTGGCCAAGTTCAGAAGGTCATAGACATCATGGGAGTTACTTCTTGTCAGAGTGCCGAGTTAGCCACATACCAGTTACAGGATTTTGCTTACACTTAGTACAAATAGTGAAAGTCCGAGAGGTTAGAGGATGTAGGTCCTATAGAGTGGGAGAAATTTTTCATGACTTTCTTAGACAGATTCTTTCCCCAAAAGATGAGGGAGGCAAAAGTTCTAGAGTTCATCAACCTCAGGCAGGGAAATATGATGATTAAGGAGTATTTTCTTAGATTTACTCAGCTAGCCAGATATCCCCCTCATGTGGTTGCAGACAACAGAGCTATGATGAACAAGTTCGTGTCAGGGGTGAATGATAGCGTAGTAAATGAGTGTAGGTCTGCGATGCTGAACACTGATATGACTTTAGCCAGGCTCATGACTCATGCTCAACAAATAGAGAAGCAGAATATTAGGACTAGGGAGAGGCAGAACAAGAGAGCAAGGTCAGGCAGTTTTAGTTTTGTTCAACCAAAATTAGAAGAAGAAAACTGTTCGCAGTTTTGTCCTAAGCTAGAAATTCCATCTCCTTTCTCCACCCGTGCCCCAGTGCCAAAATTCAGATATGGCAATAAAGATCGAGTACCAGGCTCTAAGTCTCAGGGCAATGTCAGCTAATCCCCTGTGTCAGACTTGTGGTAAGAACCACAAGGGTTCCTATTGAGCTTGTAGCGATGTTTGTTTTGGTTGTGGCAAGACAGGACACAGGATTAGAGAGTGTACGCAGTTAGGTCTATGGGGTCAGCATAATTTTTCCACAGCCCAGTCCGATCACCCAAATCAGCAGAGTGTCGCTTTCAGTGCTACTTGTGGGCAACGCCCAAACAGACTCTATGCTCTTCATAACTGATAGGATCAAGAAAATTCTCCTGATGTCATTACTAGTACATTACAGATTTTCCATGTTCATGTTTATGCTTTGCTAGATCCAGGTGCATCCTTGTCTTTTGTTACTCCTTATATAGCAGACAATTTTTGAATCAGTCCCAAAATTTTAACAGAGCCCTTTTCAGTCTCTACCCCAGTGGGTAAAACCATCATAGCTCGGCGGGTATACAGGAATTTCCTGATTATGATATTTCAAAAAGCCACATCAGCAGATTTAGTTGAGTTAGAGATGACTGATTTTGATTTCATTCTCGGCATGGATTTGCTTCATTCCTTCTATGACACAGTCGACTGCAGAACTAGGGTAGTTCAGTTTTAGTTCCCAAATGAGCCTGTCCTAGAGTGGAAGGGTAGTACTTCATCTTTCAGGGGTCAGCTTGTTTCCTACCTTCGGGTAAGGAAAATGATTTCTAAAGGGTGTGTGTATCATCTTGTGCATATTAAAGATTCTCGTTCTGAATCTCCTAGTCTTGAATTAGTCCCAGTTGTAAATGAGTATTCAGACATGTTTCCTAAAGATCTTCTAGGAATTCCTCCCTAAAGAGAAATAGACTTCAGTATTAACCTTATTCCAGATACTCAACCTATTTTTATTCTGCCATATAGAATAGCACCAGCAGAACTCAAGGAACTGAAAGATCAGTTGAAGGATCTCTTAGATAAGGGATTCATCAGGACCAATCTATCCCCATGGGGTGTACCAGTCTTACTTGTGCGCAAGAAAAATGGTTCTCTCAGGATATGTATTGATTATCGTCAGCTCAACAAAGTTACAGTCAAGAACAAGTATCCTCTTCCCAGAATAGATGACTTGTTTGACCAACTTCAGGGTGCTAGTTATTTCTCCAAAATAGACCTCAGATCAGGCTACCATCAGCTCAGAGTTAGAGAATGTGACATCCCGAAGACAGTTTTCCGTACTCGGTATGGTCACTTTGAGTTTCTAGTTATGTCCTTTGGTCTTACCAATGACCCAGTCGCATTCATAGACTTGATGAACCTTATGTTCAAGCAGTACTTGAACATGTTCGTCATAGTCTTCATAGATGATATCTAGGTCTATTCCCACACAGAGCGTGATCATTCAGACCATCTCAGGATTGTTTTTCAGACTCTCAGAGATCACCAACTATTTTCCAAATTCAGTAAGTGCGAGTTTTGGCTAAGATCAGTAGCATTCCTTGGCCATATTATTTTTGGTGATGGAATTAGAGTAGATCCTCAAAAGACCGAAGCGGTAAGAACCTGGCCTCGCCCATTCTCTCCATTAGATATCAAGAGTTTCTTGGGATTGGCTGGCTATTACATATGGTTTGTTGAGGGATTTTATTATATTGTATCCCCCATGTACAGATTGACTCAGAAGAAGGTCAAGTTTCAATGGTCAGATCCTTGTAAGAAGAGTTTTCAAGAGTTGAAGACTCGACTCACCTCAACTCCAGTTTTAGATCTTCCAGTTGGTTCAGATGGGTTCGTGTTATATTGTGATACATCTAGAGTGGATTTAGGTTGTGTCCTCATGCAGCATGGTAAGGTCATAGACTACGCCTCCAGACAGTTAAAGCCCCATGAGAAGAATTATCCTACTCATGATCTTGAGTTAGCAGTCGTAGTATTTTCCTTAAGGATTTGGAGGCATTATCTATACGAAGTTCATGTAGATGTCTTCACGGATCATAAGAGTCTCCAGTATATCTTTTCTCAGAAAGATATCAATCTTCTTCAGAGAAGGTGGTTAGAGCTTTTGAAAGAATATGACATTAGTGTCCTTTACCATCCGGGAAAGGCCAATGTTGTGGCCAACGCTCTTAGTAGACTCTCTATGGGTAGTGTTTCTCACGTCGAGGACAACAAGAAGAAGATAGCTCAGGTAATCCATCAGCTCGCCAGACTAGGTGTTCGCTTAGTCGATTTTTCGGAGGGTGGTATATATGTTCAGAGTAGTTCAGAGTCATCTCTAGTTTCCGAGGTGAAAGAAAAGAAAGACAGGGATCCTAGCCTTCTCAAGCTAAAAGAGTCAGTTCAGAATCAGAGAGTACAGGTTTTCTCCCAAGAGGGAGATGGGATTCTTCGTTGTCAAGGTCTTCTATGCGTTCCAGGTTTAGATAACTTAAAGCTACGGATTCTTGCAGAAACGCATGGTACGCGATACTCTATTTATCTAGGGGCCACTAAGATGTACCACAACCTGCGGGGAATCTGTTGGTGGAGTAGGATGAAGAGAGATATTAAAGAGTTTATGGCTAAGTGCTCTACATGTCAGCAAGTTAAGATAGAGCATCAGAAGCCTAGTGGACCCATGCAGGAGTTCACCATTCCTACTTGGAAGTGGGAAGAATTGAACATGGACTTTGTGACGGGCTTGCCTCGAACTCGTCATCAACATGATTCAGTTTGGGTTATTGTAGACAGGATGACCAAGTCAGCTCATTTTCTTCCATTTCATACCTCTTATTCATCCAAGGATTACGCCAAACTCTATATCAGGGAGTTTATCAGATTACACAGTGTTCCATTATCTATTATTTCAGATAGAGGTACCCAGTTCACCTCTCTTTTCTGGAAACTATTCCAAAAAGGTCTTGGTACCCAAGTCCATCTCAGTATAGCCTTACATCCTTAGACAGATGGTCAATAAGAAAAGGCCATCCAGAATCTTGAAGATATGCTAAGGGCATGTGAAATTGATTTCAAGGGAAGTTGGGATGACCACTTGACTTTGATTGAGTTTGCATACTACAATAGATATCATTCTAGCATTAAAATTGCTCCATTCGAAGCTCTCTATAGCAGGAGGTGTAGATCTCTAATTGGCTGGTTTGAAGTTAGTGAGGCCATAGTCATAGGTCCTGACTTGGTTTTCGATGCCTTAGAGAAAGTCCAGTTGATCAGAGAGAGACTCCGGGCTGCTCAGAGCCGACAGAAGTCTTATGATGATGTTCGTAGAAAGCATCTCGAGTTCAAGGTCGATGACTATGTCTATATCAAGATCTCTCCCATGAAGGGAGTGAAGAGGTTCGACAAAAAAGGGAAACTCAATCCCCGTTATGTCGGTCCCTTCAGGATTCTCAGTCGTTTAGGCAAGGCAGCTTATGAGCTCGAATTGCCTTCAAATTTAGCCTCAGTTCATATGGTCTTCCATGTATCCTTGCTAAAGAAGTGCGTAGGTGACCTAAAAGATGTAGTCCCTATTCAGAGCATTGATGTTTAGAACAGTCTCTCTTATGAAGAGATTCCAGTCGAAATCTTAGACTATCAGACTCACCGATTGAGGAACAAAGAGGTCCCTCTAGTTAAGGTTCTTTGGTGAAATCAGTCCATCGAGGGAGAAACTTGGTAAGCAGAAGAATATATGCGTACCAAGTATCCTCACCTCTTCTCCACCGATTCAGATCAAGCTGAAGGTAATAGTTTGCCTTAAGCTTATTCAGTTTCATATTCATGTTCCCATTATAAACGTTGTATCTACTACCATTTTATACTCTGTCATGCATTCATGTATTAGTTTATTAATAAAATCATGCATCATCTATGTATTTTCGCCTTGAGAAACTCAGTTTATCAGAACACTCAGTCATGCATTCATGTACCAGTTAGCCATGCATCAGATGTGCATGAGTTCAGTATATTTAGCATGTCAATCATGAAGTCATGTCTCAGTCACTCATGTTCAATTCATGTTCATTTATTATTTTCCCTCTAAGCCAGTCTTATTCGAGGACGAATATTCTCAAGGGGGAGATATTGTAATACCCATGCTTATTCCTAGATAGAAATCATCTCAAGGATGCTAGTACTTTCTTTGAAATACAAATCTATTTTGTACCTGTAGTATTTATGATATTTATACTTTCTATCATGTCGGAAATTGAGTTAGCTTTCTAACTATACCAATTTTGTCCAAATACGACACCAGACGAGGAAGTTATGGATGTTTTATCAGAACTGACCGAAACGCCCAGGTGCGACGTCCAAGTTGACGGACCGCCACTTTGACCGTTACAGCCAAGAAAGTAGGGCCACATTCTGGATAAGTATTGATGGATGATTTTACGGACTGTCATCCAGGACGTCGACTCTTATCCAGTGAACCCCATTTCTGATCCACGTATGACGGTCGAAATGATGGACCGTCAAGTTCCTAATGGACCGTTAGTCGGGTTGTCACACACCACGTTCAATTTACTTCTAGGCCGATTTAACAGGGGTATTTTGGTCACTTACCACTTGCCTATATATACCCAGATGAGTCCGAATTTGGCCATTTTACTCATTATTATTTCACAAACAAAACTAGGGTTTCTCTCTAAATTTAATCTCTAAGAACAAGACCCAATCTTCTTCAAAAATCAAAGGACTTCAAATCCTTCAAGTTCAAAAATATCAAGAACCTCGAGTCAGGTATGCGTAGTGTTCATCTATGGATCCATTTCGTTCATAGAGCTCAAGAACCATGTTTTAAATATTATTTTGTGATTGTCTTGTTGTGTTATGAGCATGTAAATATTGATGATTGTTGTTTATGTTTCAAGATGATATCTAAAGGTGTTTTCATAAAGTATATGTGTTTGTTAGTTGAAAACCATGATCCTTATATGGCTTAATATGGTGAAATTCATGAACACACTTAAGCTAAAAGAATGCATGAAAAGTGTTTGATAATATGCCTAGGATGATAGAATTCATGTCCCATGATTTAATAGTGCTTAAATGACAAGTCCATGCTCTATGCTTTACAATTTCCCATGAATTCCATGTGAGTGATATGCGTTGTTGTTGTGTTATGGATTGACCATGATATTGAAGATATGCAAGTATATACATGTTGTATGAATTTCCCTTCCATGTATAAGATGTTGAGAACTATGCTTAGTGTGAAATCCCCTACTCATGATATGGTAAATTGTGCACTCTACTCTTACGATCAAGTCAGTCAGGTGTGTTAGTTTCCTTTAATTGAGTCCTAGGGGTACTTGTACCCAAAAAACATAGCTGTGAACCTAGATCCATGTCATGTTATCACGCTAATCTCAGTCAAGCCATGATCTATAGAACTTAGTCGGGCATGTGACTCAGGAAACCTCAGAAATATCATGATCTCAGTTAATTCTCAACGAGTAGCACTATTCTTCTAGTCAACAAAAGTCAGTTACTCAGTCCATGTACCATCAGTTAAATCACGTTAAGTCTCTTCCGATGGGAGTAGAAGTTAGCACCGAGTGAACCCAAGGATTGAAACTCACCTGTCAGTTTAGGGTGTGATTCTTAGTAATCATCCTTGTGTTTCAGAACTACGTAGCCAGCGTAGGTTGAGACATCTTAACCTGTCAGATTAGGGTTGATGAGGTGGATTAATCCGTCATTTTAGGGTTTCCACCATTCTCATTTTGAGTACCTGCCAGCTAAGGGTTACTCACAGTTGTCCTTACCAGTGGCGTGGTATTGACACCCTTCCAGTCGGGGCAGAGATTGGTCCCCAACTTAGCTATATGCGTTATTGGGGCATGTCGGTCAAACAACTACTTCCCACAGTTTCAGTCCCAGACTCAGTAAAAGAACTTAGATAGTTCTTCAGATCTCAGTATATCAGGAAGGTCAGATACAGTCAATTCCGTTACAGAATGAAACACAGATAGTTCCATTAGATTCGGGACTGTCAGACACAGTCATCTATGTTATCAGAATTTCAGTATTTGTCATGCTAGATATCAGTAGATCATGCATTAGTGTCCAGATCTAGATATCACGTAATCATGATCTCAGTTACTACGTATGTATGTTTGCACTCTTACATTCATATCAGTCAGTTAGTTAGCATCGTTCATGCATGTAAATCCTTTTGTATTTAGCCTACCTCACTCGTATACTCAGTACTCCCAGTTGTACTAACGCATTTGTGCTATGGTTATTTCTTTCATGTTACACCATAGGTTCACAGATACGAGCTCTAGATCAACATTTGCAGTAGCATTACAGTCGCAGAGTTGCAGTGAGTCCTCGTCCATTCGAGGACATATTATTTATTTCATTTATTATCTCAGTTCAGTTTTGCTAGATGGAGTTAGTTAGAGACATGTTCCTTCAACTCCTTATTCAGACAGTATCTGGAGGCTTCCAAATTTAGCTCGGATTTGATTCAGATTTCAGTTGTTTTGGGTATTCATTACCCCATATGGATGTTATGATTGTCAGATATTCTATGCAGTTGAAAATTATGTCCTACTGTTCATATTTTCTGCATTATTACGTCATATATTGCAGTATGCAGGTACAAATATCATTCATGGGTTAGCTTGTGGTCCCTCGAGATCATCGGCACCGTGTAACGGTCCGGTTCAGAAAACCAGGGCGTTACAAAGTTGGTCAAACAAATCATCAATATGAGAAAGAGGATACTTATTCTTAATCATGACCTTGTTCAACTATTGATAATTAATACACATACGCATCGACCAATCTTTTTTTTCACAAACAAGACGGGCGCACCCCAAGGTGATACACTAGGTTGGATAAATCCCTTATCCAACAACTCCTGTAACTGATCCTTCAATTCCTTCAACTCTATTAGGGTCATCCTATAAGGCGGAATAGAAATAGGCTTGGTTGCCAATGCAAAATCAATAGAAAAGTTAATATCACGATCCGTAGGCATACCAAAAATGTTTGTGGGGAAAACACCTATGAAATTATAAACCGCTCAAACATAATCCAAAGAAATAAGGGGAGCAACACTAGTATCACAATTATAAGCCAAATAATATGT
The DNA here is from genome assembly GCA_030864215.1 of Capsicum pubescens. Lineage (NCBI taxonomy): Eukaryota > Viridiplantae > Streptophyta > Magnoliopsida > Solanales > Solanaceae > Capsicum > Capsicum pubescens. Next base: position 211,363,587 of record CM061542.1, on the reverse strand, counting down.
CTCAACCAAATGACAATCCTGAATGAAACATACAACTCTCTTAAGACCCGAATGAAGCACACCCTTCAAAGGTACCCTTAGCACACCTGAGGAAGCTAAAGTCACGGTCTTAGCATAATAATCTAGGACAACATGATAAGGAGATAACCAATCTAAACCCAAGATTACATCAAAATGTACCATATCTAATATGATTAGATTTACCCAGTATCAGGCCCAACAAAAGTCACAACACAAGATTAGTACACCTGATCCACCACTAAAGAGTCTCCGATGGGAGTAGATACATGAATAGGAACATCAAGAGGCTCATAAGCAGAATTAAAACTTAAAGCAAGATATACAGACACATAGAATAAAGTCAATCACAGAACAATCAACACAGATATAGATCTAAAACAAATAGGGATGATACTTGTGATAATGGTATTGAATGCCTCTGACTTTGGCCTGGCAAGTATAGCATAGCACTAACCATGTCAACCACCTAGATGATTAGTCCTGCAACCACCACCACGGGAACCACTACCTCTACCTCTTGCACCCCAAGTAGAACATCTACCTCTCATGGACGATTTAGGAGTAGCTCTGAAAATACACTGGGATAGTCCTTGGCTACATGTCAAGTCTTATCACAAATATAGAAAACATTATGGCCCGACTCAAAGGAAGGAGGTATGGATGAACTAGGATGACCATATGAAGCTGCCGAACCAGAAGACCCATTACCTAAACTCTAAAAGGTTGTTTTCACTGTCTACCATGATACCCGTGGAACCCTTTAGAATCTCAAACTCGAGAGATGTGACCTCTAAACTCACCCAAATGTTGCATCTTCTTGGCGCCTCCATGTGAAGATCAAAGAATGGACTCAATCATCTTAGAATGATCCACAATAATCTGAAATGATGCTCCACACACAACCATCTGAGTCATAGCAAGATGAAAAGAAACATCCAATCCCTTTGCAAATTTTTAAATCTTCTCAGACTCGGTGAAAATACTGGTATAAGAATATCTAGACAGGGCATGAAATCATGCCTCATACTCTACAATAGTTATGAAGCCCTACTCCTAGTGATCAAACTCATCTCTCATTTGATCCCTCAAACTAAAAGGCACAAAGCTATCCATAAAAGCCTTTATAAATTGATCTTAAGTAATCTCTGGCAAACCAAGATGTCGATAACCAATAAGTGATCTCTACTAATCCCTAGTTATATCTCTCAACTAGTAAAGAAATATGAAACCCCATGAGATCAAGAAAATCAAGGTTATGAAACTTCTCACGATAATCCATCAAGAACTCATAGGAATCCTCATCATAGAACTATTGAATATATGAGGACCCAAATGAGTGAATCTCTATAACCTCTTCTAATCCTCAAAAAGCATAGTTGCACTCCCAATAATAGAAGGTATAGTAAATCTGGCTGGCTGAGAACCTATCTAAGGAGGCATGATAAAAAAAATGAACTCCAGATATCAGAACACCATACTCAAATACAGGTACTAAAGGAGTAATCGCACTCAGAGTCTATAGAGTACCATAAGCAGATATTTGTACAATAGGAGGATCCACACTCAGAATCGAAGGAACACCATAAGAAGACTTTAGCACAGATGGGGTTACAATACTTGGATCTAGAGGAACACCAAATGCTCTCAAAGGATCACCCTAAAATCGGGTCAGCAAGCAAATCGGTAACCCCTCCTAAATCGGGGTAAAAGAACTCGGTGGAACCAAAGTAGGACCCATATCTCTAACATGCTCATCTCGAGGCTCAGGGAAGAGCCCCTGGTACTATCTATGGATGGGGAAGATCCTCGTGCCCATCTTATACATCAAGCCTAATCATCACTCACAGCTCACCCTTTAGACTGGGCTCTCTCCTTATATAATGGATTTGAATCTCTAGCCTTACTGGATCTAGTCCTCACCATCTATGTAGAAAAGAGTGAAATATGACTTAGAACATAAGGTATAAAGGACCACATGATATAGAATAAAATAAGACAAGTTTCCAAAAGACATCTTATAGACTCTCGAAGATAGATACGGACGTCTACGTATCGATCTATGAGACTCTATTAGACACTTTGTTCTTACACTATTGAGGCCAAAGAAACCTGGTTGCTCTTATGCCAATTTGTCATGGACTAAAATCCAAGGGTCATGATGGCACTTGTCGCGGCAAGCCTTGACAAGTAAGCTTATCACCCAAACTAATATAAAATAAGAAATCAATATCATAACCAATGCAAGACCCCTAGAACGGAGTCAAACCACCCATATATAGTAAAAGTAGAAATATAATAAAGATACCAAACCAAATCCAAAAATCTGGTGTCGTAATATAAGAGCTAACTAGTACAACTCGAGGTCAAAATACATAAGATATCCAAACAGGAACAAACTCTGTCTCTAAATACAAGACATAATTTAGATAAGTAAAGGTACAAGTCAACTTCGGATGCATAGACCATCCACTACTTCAAATGGACTCCAATTATCACCTGAATTATCGATCGTGAGGCATACTCGTACCTAGATCTGTATCAAAAGGGCATGGGAAGGATGAGTATAGTTCTCTTGTACTCAGTAGGTACCATAGGTCGACTGAGTAAAGTAGAAAATAAAATATATAAACACAAACTATATGCATGTCACCTACAATCAAAAAATATCCCAAATGGTAGCCCATACTGTTTCCACTAACAGATCTAATATACACACATATAAAATAAATTCATGTAGAGAAAAGAAGAACAAATATATACGTACATCAAATACAAGTATAGGAAGAAAAGACAGATGGTAGATATTAAGTTAAAGAAAAAAATACAATCACAGTATAAGCATAATATATGAAGTGCAATAAAGATGATGATGATGATGATGCTGATAATGTGATGCACGAGGTCATCGCACAACCTCCATATAAACCTACAAAGCTAAAACTTCTAAACGTAGGACCCATGGAGGGTTCTTCAACCTGTATACAACCAATATCTAATACTAATATCCATATATCCCTCTGACACATACATCGATATAGGATTTTCAAAGATGTCACATTTTCTGTCAAAATAAGCTAGTGTTTCAAGTATTTCCATGGTGGTATCAATGCTTCATGAATGAATATCATATAAGGATGTAATGATCACAACCAACCAAAATTAGAATATCTAATATCCAACCAATATATCAACCATATGAGCCAAAAATACAATCAATTCAACCAACCATGCATGATCCAAAATAATCCAAAAAAACATCAAGTGAAACATGCGATAAAAAGTCAATGATACCATATAAATCCCAAAATCTAGGTTTTTTTCCACTAAAAAGGTGTAATCAAAAACTACATATATTATTACCAGGCCAACAGTAACATATAAGACCCCACACGGTCACATATGACAATTAATGTTTCGTAAATCATCGAATATTATCCACATAGGCCCCCACACGGGCATATAAATCACCTAACATATTTTTCATCATACAAATCCATACCCATAGTATGATTTTACATTATTATTAATTACTCAACCTAATCTGAAGAAAGTTAATCCATACCTACCTCGAATGCCAAAAATTGATCTCGAAAGCCTTTAATTTAGATCTTTTTGCTCACAAAACGACCAAAAATTAATTAAAATATACAAATATAGAATCTACGTGTCAAAAGAAAGCTAATGACACCCATATTATTGTAATGACCCTTCAGTTCATTTTCTATATTTTCTCTTATTTTTGTTATTTGAGCTTTTCCATAGCTACCCCAAGTCATTTATGACTTGCTGGAGCTGACACTCCAGCTACCGAGCAGTTCATTTATTTTTAAATCCAATTCCTTATTTTAAAGTCTTTGTTGGTTCTAAATAACCACCGAGTAAAAAATTTAGTAAAATGACTTCATATGTAAATTCTAATGTCACCAGAAGCTATGGAATATCGATTTTAAGCTAGGTAGACCTTTGGTTCGGGTCCCTAGATACCCGAGATCATTTCAACTTATTAGTTAAAAAGTTAATAAAATAAAATATGGGTATGGGACCCATATATGATTGAAACAACCTTGAATGGAAATTCTGAGTGCGCCATCACGTTTGACACTTGAATTCTGTGTGGGTACATATTTTATTTATGTATATGGGATTTTGAATGAATCCTGAGTGTTTGATGGAAACTTGAAAGATTATCCAAGTTTCAGTTGTCATCTGGTGCAGCTGCAATCGCAAGCCAAGGGATGCAATCGCGGTACCCTTGGCAGAAAAATAGTGTGATCTTGGAGGGCATGTTGAGATCAAAACTAGCCTGTGCTACTCTAAGTTTTTTTTTAATATGGAAGGAATTATTACAATCGTAGCATCTGATTCTGATGCCACAAATTGTGATCATAAGTTTAGGTCTGTGATACTGGGACCAGAGTACCTGTACGGGGTATAAAAGGGCCACTTTTACATGATTTTTGCCATTCATCATCACTTTCTTGAGAGATAAACACCCCTAATAGTGTAAGGTATTAAAATTGAAGCTTGTTGGTGATTGGAAAGCTAGATTAATATTTATTTTTGCGATTATCTTCTGATTTGAGGTAAGAATTCATGTTTTTCTTGGTGGTTTTTTAGTGATTTCTTGCTCAAAATCCCAAAACCTTTAGGGGTTGATATTGTCCCCAATTTAGCTTTATTTTTATCCATTTTTAAGGATAATGATTGTTTGAGCTTGTAAGAATATTGTTTTGATTTTGGAAATGTGATTTCTGTAATTGGGACCTACATTGGGTTTTTGTGTGATTTTTGGATCCGAGCACAATGATACAATATGGGTATGTTTATTCTTGTATTGATGAGTAGACTATGTTTTTTGATAGCTTGGCATCTTGAGGAGGCTTCTCAAAAGGAAAAGCAGTGGTTTAGCAGTTCGTTGAGCTTTCTTCGGTGTTGAGGTAGGCTAGGTTTATCCCATGTTATATTAAGATATTTCATAGTATTGTTATGATATTATGTTAGATTTAGAATGGGTTTTAGGTTTTGTATTAATGGAACGTAAGACTTGGGTTAATTGGCCCATTTAGGTAATTTTAAAATTGAATAGTTGAACACTTAGCTTGTTTCATTATGCTTTAGGTGAATTAGACTTCATTTCTCATATTTAGCATGAAAAGCCTTAGATCACTCAATATTGAATAATAAAAATGTTTTAGTCACTCATGCTTAGGGTAAGATTAGCCTTAGTTTCTTACACTAATGAATGTTGCCTTAGTTTCCTTAGAACTTACTTAAGGTGTTGCCTTAGTTTCCTTAGAACTTAGTTAAGGTGTTTGGAAAGGACCTCTACCTTAGGAAAAATTGTGGCTTGTTTAACAACTAAAAGTGGATTTAGATACCTTAATCCTAGTTTGGGTAGAATTTGCCTAGTATAGAACTCGAGGATTAAAAGTGGACCCTTGACCCACTTTAGGCTATGACACATGTCAGTTGTTGTAAATGTTTTGCACTTATTAGACTCTTGGAAACGTGTATAGAGGCAATACTGAGAATTCTTGATACTTGATGGTTATGTTGGTTAATATGAGGGTTGTCGCCTATTGATTATGTTATTATTTACGCTATTGAAGATGTTATTCATAATATTGATTATATATATATATATAGTTTTATTTCAGAAGATAATTATGTTATTGATTAAATACCCGGTTCTAGTCCAAAGTATGATTATGACACTATTGATTATGTTTACTGATTTAAGTCTAGAAATTAATTATATTTATCAGTTCGAGTTCGTCTATTAATTATTTACCGGTTCAAGCCCGGTTATTGATTATATTTAACAGTTCGAGTTTGGATATGCATATTATTCTATGATGATATACTTATAATGAATAATGATATCGGGGTGTGAGATTGAATGTAGAAATTTGGCTAAGTTGGAAACTAAGGAAATGGTTATATTGTGGCATGACATAAATAGACCTGGAAGTAAAATGACTAGTTGAAAAATGATGGTTAGTTGATGATGATGACTAGTGGATATGTGAAGACTAGCTGATAATTTAATTAGTGATAAGAAATGGGTAGTGTATTAATAGACTAGTCTGTAATTGATGATTAGTTTTCTATATGTTGGCAAAACTATAGAATGTGGGTAATTCGTCAAATGTTGGTAAACTGTGAATTGATGGTTAAATGATGAGTTGGTTATTTGTCAGTGATGAATGGTTTCTTTATTCTATTTGTTAGTGTACCTCCAAGCATATGGGAGTCTATGATGAGTTATTTACTTTCTGCACCAATTGATGTATGGGAGTCAATTTTGTAGCTATGACTATATGCCTTGATGCACAGCGACGTTGGAGCTATTTTATTTTTTCTTTACTCTGACTTAGTTATTTTATCTTATATTTTATCATACTTATATCATGATTTAGCTCAGTCGGCCAAAGATGCCTACTAAGCACCCTTTGTTTTGGTACGCATACTACACTTCTGTACCTTTTTTGTGTAGATCCGAATACTATCTATCATCATTGATCATTGATCGTGTTGTGTTAACATTTTCATGGATAGAGTGAGCTCTTGGAGTCGGATTCACCTATTTTTCTATATCTTTTGATATTCAGTCTTTAGTTATTAAGATAGATGTTGTTATCTATTCTAAGTCTTTGAGTTGTATTATTATTAGATTCTCTTGTACTGGCTCTACCAGGTCGTAGGATGGTATTTTGTATTGATTGTTTTATTTATTTAGAACTCTTTGGTTATTTATAAGTGTATTGTTCATTTTCATCTATGATTGGGTATTATCCATCAAGTTAACCCATTACATTTAGCTCTGGGTTACGATTTGGCTTACCTACTGGCAGGATAGAGTAGGTGCCATCATCACTCATAAATTGGGTCGTGTCAATTGCCCACTTTCAAATCGAGGTCAAAACAGATCCCCAAAATGGATTTTTGAAAAAAAAAGAGGGTAAAACTAAATTTTTTGTCCAAAAACACATTTCCCAAGAAAAAAGGAAATCATAGAAGAAAACCCAAGTGAAAATAAGTTGAAATTGGGGTTTTAATCAAAGAATACTATTTTTGGACCTTGCGGGCTAAAATCCCCAAATTTCATCTTTAATTCTAAGTTTAAACAAGATTTGAATGATAAAATCGAATAAAAGTAATTGAAATAGGAGTTTTAGAGCTTACCCAAGCTTAGAAATGGAAGAAAATGCTCAAAAACCTAAACTCCAAGCTCCAAGTCTAAAAAATGGTGTAAAAATAAAAAAAAAATGGGGTATATAAATGAACCAGCCATCACTTATGTGATCACTGGGTCGCTTAAGTGACTATCTCTTAAGCGACCAGGTGTTGTTTCGCGATACTTCGCCTGTCAGTAGGTGTCGTATAACCAATCCTACTATCGCTTAAGCGACAGTCCCATATGTGACTCAGGGTTGTGTAAGCGGCATTTTGACTACTCAGTTGGGTCACTTAAGAGACCAAAATATCTCTTAAGAGGGTGCACCAGCTGGAGTCTTGGAGAATTTCAAGTCTCTGCGGACCCCTCGGGATTTATCCGGAATTCTAAAAATACAAATGGACTATGCTACCCCATCAAATTCGACTCTTTAGACTCAATGGTGATATCATATTTTTGAAAAGATGTCATTTTCACAGAGTTGACCCCCAAAACCCAATACCACGACTTTTTAAATTGAGGATCAAAATGAGATATAAAAGTCGTAAAACCACACTAACCATGTAACCAACCTAAAATAAACATTTTGAATCTACTGGCATAGTCTATTTTGCCATCAGATGCACAAATCAATAAATGTTGACTGAAGTCAACTATAAGGCTTTTCAAGCTAGGAAAAATAATATAATTGCACAAATCACGTCAAAATGCATTGGGGAACCATGTCAATCATCCCCACACCCCAGAATACCAAAGTGCAACCACGGGGAGGGTTAAAATGGTCAAATCACAAAGAGATAAATATTATAAGTCACCAAAATTTAGGTCGTTACACATGCAATATTAGATATCACAAGTCAACAACAACAGAATAAATCCCCCACACAGAGACACGTCAGTAATAATAATCATAAAATATGATCCCTATAGTTATTTTTTCCAACCCATAGCATGCTTTACTTATTTATTAACTATCCAACTCAATCGGAAAGAAGTTAATCCATAACATACCTCAAAATGATGAAATCTCAACCAAAAGTGCTTCAACACGGAGCTTTCCCATTATAAAAGGCCTCAGAATCAACTACAACATTCATATATAGCATTTATGCATTAAAACAAAGCTACTGATACCCATATTACCCATATTTGAGCTGGTTTCAAAATGAGTTTTAAAATAAAAGGGTAAAATGGAACCTTTATTTTAGAAATACATTATCTGAGGTTATAGGAGTGTATAGTTGAAAACCCATGCAAAAAAAGGTTTAAAATGAGGTCCAACTTGAATAAAAACTATTTTTAAGCTTTACCAGTAAAAATCTCAAAGTCTCATTTAAAAATCATGATTAAAAGGAGTTTTCAAAGGTATAATCAATGAAAAATAACGGGGATATGAGTTTGGAGGTTACCCACATGAAGCATGGTGAAAAAAACCATCAAAAATTGTCTTTTCGATAGCTTAGAGGTCCAAAATGGTGAAAATCTAGAAAGAGGAAGGGTTTATATATAACACTTTCCTCTTAAGAAGCTATCGTGATATACCAACTCACAATGGTACATTTTTCATCTTCAGTGATGGATATTTGCATGTTTGCCAGAAACCGTTGATGTTTTTAATATGTTTTATGCTTGTTCTTAAGAATAAAACTCAAGTGCAAGAAAAATAGAAACTTTGAGTTAATGATGTCTGTGAGGTGGTACCTGACAGACCAACAATCTTTCCATCAACAAAAAGCAGAAAATAAGGGAAAAACTAAAGTTGGGTGATGATCCAGCTGATGGACCATCAAGGCTACGATGAACCCTTACCCAAGTCATCACAATGAAGCAGAAACCAGGAAAAATTCAAGCCAAGCAATGCTTAGTCTGACAGGCCATCAGAGGAATGACGAACCATTGTTGAAGGAACCATTATTGCATCAGAATAGATCCAATCTGGCAATAGGAGACGGTTAATCTAACGAGTTTTCACCCACCTGACGAACCATCACTTAAGCCATCAATTGTGACGTGGTAGTGAAGATTTGAAATTTAAATCCCAACTTAATTAGAGCCTATAAATACCTAGCCTAGGGTTTAGAATTGGCATCTTTGACGAGAAACTAATTTTTGTAACGTACTTAGTTCTTGAGAAATGAGTTTTGAAGTTTGAAACACAAAATTCTTGGTTTGAACTTTGATTCGTTTTTTGAATTTCTACATTGTATGTTCTAATCTTTATATTATGAAATTAAACTTTTTCATCTATTTTCTTGTCAAGAGTGGCTAAAACCCTATAACTGCGGTTGTGGGATCCTTGGTGAAAATTCACTTCTAGGGTTATAGGTTATTAATTTTGTACTGTTGCTTGTGATTATATTGCTTTTCTGCTCAGTTTAATGGGTTCTATTGGTTGCAAACTTTAGAACAGGCCCTAAAACTTAACTTGCTTGAATGAAGAAATTAGTGATGGGAAAATAGATTAGTAATAAGAATTTAGAGTTTTCAACCTCTAAATAAAGATTAATGTTTTAACCGAATTAGTCTCTTCGGTATTACAGTGAATTATCATTTCATCACCTTAAATTTGAAATAATTAAGGTAAAAAACATCTTTAAAGATTGGGAAACACTTAGATGGAGAAGTGACATCAATTTCCCTATTATTTCATATATTGGTGTAAATTTTCATGCCCTATAATTCAGAAGTTATCAAACATCGAGGTGAATGTAATCCTAGTTTACTCTTTCTTGATTGTTAATACGCTATAGAAAATATATCGGCATTCTGACATAAACATAAGTAATTACTCAGTTTTATAACATAACCCCCCTTTTTAATGGAAACTGGTGACTAATTGTCATTTGATCTACATACAACTTGATTAATGCATTATTTCCTGTGGAATTCGACCCCAACCTTTGTTGCGTTATATATTTGACAACGACTGCTTACACTTCTTAAAGATAGTTGTAGTTTGGGCGTATCAGACCACTTAAGTGATGTTTGGCAACTAAAGCGGCTATCTCTTAAGTGGTCATGATCCACTAAAGCGACTGCTGCTTAAGTGAACTTTGGTTTCTTAAGCGACTGCACCAGATATCAACAAATGTTGATTTTGGTACAAGCCTACCAAGATCTGAACAGATCCTCGAGATTTGATTGAGACCTCACTGAGACAAATCATATATGTTACCAGGATAATTTTGATGTTTTGGACTCAATGGTGACGTCGAATTTGCAAAAAAGGATTATTTTCAACAAGTTAACCCTTGGAATCCCTTTTTTATCTATTTTTCAAATGAAGGATTGAAATGCAAAATAAAAGTTCCAAACTCAAACCAACCACACTATTAATCTAAATTTATCATTTTGAACCTAATAGAACTATCCAAATTGTCATTTGACGCTCAGAACAATAAATGTTGACCGAAGTCAACTATATGCCTTCTCAAGCCTCTAAAAATCACAAACTCATCAAAATCACTTTCAATTTCATCAGAAATCATGTCAACCATCCCCACACTCCAAAATAAATATGTAGAAATTATGGAGAAGAAAAAATGATCAAAACACATAAAAAGCAAGTTTTTACAAATCAAATTATTACAAATATACAAATGCAATTGGTATGGTGATGAAATGAATAAATTGAAAGCCATCACATGACTTTTTGTATACACTTATCGAGCCTCAATGCTCCTAAAATAGGACCCATGGGAGGTTCACAACATGTATACTATCTCAAAATCTCAATTCACTTCCCCGGCTTGAGTTCACGGATCAACATTTTCCTGAGAATATCTTGTTTTCTTTCAAATTAGTATTCCTCAATGGTACCGATATTTTATGAATGTGTATGTATTAAATAAGTATAGCATGCTCACAATTAAATAAGTTTGATGATAACCAGTCCATTCAATATGTGTATAAATAAGCTCAGAAATTAACTCAACTTATCAATAATTCATGATATCAGTTCTAGTTTTGCACCATGGAATAAAGATGCATGTATGACATAATTAATATTATATCAACCCAAACTCAAGTATTTTTATCATGATAAAGACAAACAATGCTTAATAAGGATTGTAATATTTATTCAAGCCTCCACACAGTCATCATATTAAGAACAAAGCATATAAATGCACAAATAAGATCAATGATATCAAATAAAGACTACACACAAGCAACACACAATGTATAATTATCCCAAGTCAACAAAAACAATAATTAGGCCCCCACACGGATACATGACAGTAATAATAATCTGAAAATAAAATTTTATAGTTATTTTTTCCAACTCATAGCATGATTTACTCATTTATTAACTATCCAATCGAGTTTGAAGAAAGTTAAGCGATAAACTACCTTGAAGCGTCGAAATCCACGCCTAAAATCCTTCAACATGGATACTTCCCCTTTAGAATGGTCTCAAAATCAACTAAAACATTCAATATAGAATTTATATGTTAAAACTAAGTTAATGTTATCCATATCGACAATTTTAAGACGGGTCCAAAATGAGTTCAAATAATAAGTTCAAAAACAAAGGGGCTAAAGCAAAAATTTTCCTTTAGAAACACTTATCCCAAGATTATAGGAGTCTGCAACTAAAAACCCATGAAAAAAGCAAGTTTAAAATGGGGTCCATATTGAAGAAAAACTATTTTTAAGCTCTACCTACAAAATTCTCAAAATTTCATTTTGAAATCAAGATTAAAGAGTGTTTTTGAAGACATAATCAATAGAAAATAATAGAAAGATCGGTTTAGAGGTTACCCACACAAAAATGATAAAGAAACCCCAAGGGAAACGTTTTTTCTAAAGCTCTTAAGGTCTAAAAATGGAGAAAAGTCGCAAAATGGGGTACTTATACTATTCTGTGAATAGTGCCACACGATGGCGAGGGTCAACATTGACTCATCCAAATAAATGACCTTCATGTTTGTGTCCAGGGCTTTTCATTTACAGAGGTCCATGATCCAGGATCTTGCGTTCACGACAGTACGATCGTGTTTACAAAGAAGGCCCTACCCGACCCGATTCAGACCAAAAAATTTCTTCATAATTGTATCTTCCACCTCATGATCACATTAAAGGAGTATATCCTTCTCTGCATTTGCAAGGAAGAAAATGTCCTGCACCAAATATCAACGAGTCAACTAAAAATACAAGTTGAAGTATTTTCGAATGTGACCTCAGAATTTATTTGGAATGCCATAAAATAAATCATATATGCTACTGGCTATTTTCGACGATTAAGACTCAATGGAAATGTTGGATTTTCTAAAAAGAATCATTTTCAACAAACTAGTCCTCAAGATCTCTTTTTATCAATTTCATTAGTTTTCAAACGAAGGATCGAAATGTAAAATAAAGGTTTTGAACCCTCAATAGTGTTTCTTATTTGTTTTAGAGTATGAGATTGGGTTTCTTAAGTGGGCTAGGCATATTCTTATGCTATATCCTTCAAAGCAAACCAACTTCGATACTAATCTAAATTCAATATTTCAAATCTAATAGAACTACTCGAAACATCAAATATTGACCGAAGTCAAACTAATAACTTTTAAAGCCTCAAAGAGTCTCAAACTCTTCCAAAATCCTCCCAGAGGTATTGAAAATCGTTTCAATCATTCACACACCCCAAAATCAATATGTAGCAACTATAGAAAAAGTTAAAATAATCAAATCACATAAAAAATTAAATTTTTACTAATAAGTCATTACACAAAAATAATGTTATTTAGTAGAATTAAAAATAATTTAACTTTAAACTTTTCTTTTAACCTTAATGAAATGATTTACAACCACGTAAAGTAAATATCTAAAGACTGTTTAGACCACAAGTTTCAAAAATCTTTCTTATTTTCTTAGTCTGCCTCTCCCATGACTTTCCGGACCAACCAACCAGAATTTTCCTTCGCAAGTCTCTCTGTGTTTTGGGAGCAGAGCATGCAACAAAATCAAGACAGGAGCAAAATCTGTTGAGAGACCTTACTGGTCGAACCCAAACAATAATAATCCAAAGAAAAATGCACCTAAAAGATCAAATATCTCGAGCTGGCTTCCATAGAATATTCTAGTCCACTCCTATGTAATGTTCTTTTGCCCTTAGAGGTAAGAAAGTTCAACATCATGCCAAATTAAATTGTGTCACGGAAAAATGAAATGGAGGAAGTATAAAAATATTGGCCCTAAAGTCAATTTTTTCAAAAATGAAAACAAAAAAATTAGAAGGTGTCTAATGCTCCTTTGGTGCTTGTTAGAAATGTGCAAAAATTGGTCCAATCGATATATCGAACAGACAAATATGTTACTGGTTTATTGATATTGGGTCATTGAGTTCACATTTTATAAACTATTTTATAAATTTTTAATCGGGCTATCGACTCGGCTGTTGGTTTTAAGATTTTGGTTAATGATTAAACAGATAATTCTATAAGATTATATTAAAATTATATTTTTATTCCTAATTATATAATATTGACTTTAGATTCTAAATACACATCCTATTATTTTTTTATGTTTTATAGTTGTTGTCTTAGTGCTTGTAATTTGTGTAGACTTTATGCATAATGATTGTTTAGAACAAATAAAAATAAGAGAAAGCAAAAAAAATTAGGAAAAAATCTTCTTATCAGTTAAATCAAAAATAAAATCATTAAAGAATAAAAATCAATTACCAAAAACTTATAATAAATATCTTATTAATTTGGTTATTTTTTAATATTTTTATAAAACGAAAATCAATAATACATAAAATCGAACTGAACCGACTGATGCACACCCTTAGCGCTTATTTCACTACTTTAATTATTATGGGTAAACGGCAGAAATCCCATAACTTTAGGAGCTAATTATTTCTTTTTTCATAACTTTATCATACTACATAAAATTTCATAAAAGAGAATGGTGATATATCAGAAAGTATTTGATGCATAACTTGTGTGATACATGGACAACAATTATGGATATTTAAATCAATTAAATTCTTTAATATAAGACGAAAATCAAGAAACGTATCTTTGTTTGATTAGTTTCATTTGATTACTCTTTAAAATAATAAATTCATCGATTTCATTAAAATAAGACAAAACATGTATATCTTAATTATGTAATTTAATTAATTTTATTTTATTAATTTTTAAAATAATAAATTCATTAAATTAATGTATATATTATCAATTTTATGTATACAACAAACTAAACTCTTAGATTCATGTGTGTACAGTTACACAGCTATACATTCATATGTATCATGAACACATACTAACCTCCTAGATACATAATAAAAACTGATGTACTTTGATACAGATGGACACAAATACATTTATACGTATCATGATACATACTAACCTCTTAGATATATACATATTTTGAACTTTGATACATGTGACACATATACATTCGTATGTCTCATGAACAAACACTAAGATTCATATTCCATATGATTTTGTAGACTATGATACATTCACACACAAATATTCATATGTATTATGAACCAGAAATTATATTTTTTTTGTACTATAATACATATTTACAGAGATACATTCGCATGTATCATGAACAAACACTAAACTTCATATTCCATATGAACAACTTGACTATGATATACGAGCACACAAACACATTTATGTGTCATAGAAATATCTAGTATTAATTTCATGTATCTATGATATGTATCTAGTATTAGTTTCATAAATTTGTTTACATGTATCTAGTATTAATTTGATGTATCAAGTACCAATTTCATACATTATATCCAAAATATATGTATCTAGTATCAATTTTTATGTATCCAAAATCAATTTCATCTAGTATATTCAGTATTTTTTTAATTAAAGAATCTAGTATATTCAGTATTAATTTTTTGTATCCAGTTCAAATTTCATATAATAAATTCAAAATACATGTATATTGATTTATACCACTCCATTTTTTATGCTCATACTTTATATGCTGGCAATTCAAACACTTGAACGCGAACTTCACAATGTCCTTCTTCATCCCACACCATCAATAATACAACTTTAAATTATAGTACATATTTATTACACTTGGATGAGTAAGCTTCTTCCATGATAACCCTAGTCAAATTATCAATTCTACAAACATAAATTTAACCTTTGATCCTCAAAATACCTTCTTGGTTTAGAATTTCTTCCTTTGTTTCCGTTTTCAACACTTTGCCTTGATTTTTACATAATTTTTCATCATTAAATTGTCTGGCCTTAATCTACTCTATCAAAGTTATTGTGCATCAAAGTACGCTAGACCTCTATTAGACTCAGAAATATCAAGCATTACAAAGCTATTTGCAAAACTCTAAACATCCATAGATGAAGGCCACTTCTCTGCTAATAACAAGGCAAGACTATTCATACTTACCACCTTCCTACTCAAGGCATACTGTAATTCTCCGTAAAATCCTCTTCCAGTCTGAGCCTAAGAGCGTATTTTGGTAAAACGAAAATCCGAGTCAAAATATTTCAGAAATATCCTCCCAAGTATGAAATACTTTGAATCATGTGGGAATCAATTTGAGCATAAATTAAGATCATAGAGGTCCCCTAACTCATGGACGAGTTGAAAGCTTTCCTATAGTTCAAGTTTTAGAGACCGTCAAAATTTAGGTCAACTTAAATCGACTATAAATCCTTGTATATATTGAATTACAGGACCTACTATATATCAAATGAAATATATTTGAATTATCTTTCCAATGATACCAATTTTGTCCAAAACCGATATCGGAGCAAAGAGTTATGCTTATTTTACTCCAGTGTGTCAGCTTGGAAAATCTGTGACAACCTTTTGTGACGACTTGTCACAAGCCTGACGGCCCGTCACAAAATGCCATCACCTTAAGGTAGAAAGTCATAAAATCCACCCTTTTTGTGATGAAAATTTGTGACGGCCTATCACGGGCCTGACGGCTTGTCACGAATGTCGTCAGCTATTTTCTTTCAGCAATTTTAGAACGTTTTTGCAAGGGTATTTTGGTCATTTCTCACCTTTTGGGAGCCTCTATAAATATGAGAACCCACTTCCAAAACACTAATTTCATCATATTCTCTACCAATTCTCTCAAGAATATCTATCTAGGGTTTCCTCAAGAACCCAAATCTTCCAAAAATTCATCCATAAATTCTTCAAGATTTCTTCAAAAATCGAGTTCCTCATAGTACGGGCCTCGAGAATCATTTATTACGAGTGTGGATAGAGTCTCAAGAATTAGAATTTATCCAATTTCAAAGATTAAGGTATGTAGATGTTGATTCTTGGGTCCCTTTCATCCAACAAGCTCAAGAACCCTTTTTAAAACTCAAAGATTTTTATGTTTATGAGTTGTTAATAATTTGTATGAGTTGAAATGGATGTTCAAAGTGTTTTTGAGTTTTGATATATGTTTGTCTACAAAATTTATGATCTTTGAACCTAGTATGTGGAACTCATGTGATAGAACCTCTTGAAGTTGTTTTTCCATGCGATGTGTTCATGAATTTTGGGTGTAGAAATGATTGAATAAGCAAAGCATGTCCCCCATAGGTTTGATAAAGAGATTAGGAGAAGAATAAGGGTCATTATAGTATATTTAATAGGAAACCTCAAATTGTGAGTTAGTTTATGCATGCTTAGTGTTTAATAAAAACTCCCAAGTGAATGAATTATTTCATGGTAGTAGGAAACTCCCAAATAAGTGTGACCCCGTGCATGCTTAGTGGTTGTTGAAAGACCCTAGTGAATAAGTGGAGATGTGATGGTTGTAAATTCCCCAATTAGGTGCTCTTTGATATATGCTAAGCTTTTAATACATGTCAAGTGGTTAGCAAGTAAGTTATGACGTGATAGTATGAAGTTTCCCTAAGCCATGGGATATCCTAACACATGTCAAGACTGAAATAGGTATGAAATAGTTGAGGTAAAAACCTTATTGAATGGAGTACGATCTAGTAGCATGTTTTCCCCTACGTTACTATATGATTATGATTTCGAGATGCCTAAAGTGGCCCCTCGGCGACTGTGAAAATGCTTTAATGATTGTGATGATGATTTAATGATTATGAGATGTTTTAATGATTGTGATTAGACATGAATGATTGTGATGATGAATGAATGAACGTGATGATGAATGAATGATTATGCTTTACTTTTATGTCATCGATTCCTGGGGGTAATTATACCCGACAATAGAGCTGTTGTCTAGAGCCTGTGTTAGTTTTTCGATAATTTTAGTCGAGCCATGATTCTCAGAACTCAGTGAATTATAGAACTCTGTATCCTCAGACAAGTGCAGAACTTAAGAAGCTCAGTAATCTCAGTTATCTCTGTAATCTCTTTATCGCTAGTAATCTAGCCTCAGTCATCTAATCAACTTAGTTCTAATAGTGTTTAAGTGATTCAATTCTAATCTCAGAAGCGATTTGAGTAATCTATTCAAGCTCTGTATTGTCATTCAGATGCCATGATTCGATATCTTTTCCGTCAGATACGAAACTAAGTAATATCAGTGTAGCTCAGTCAGATCTTTTGAGAAACATGATTAGTATGAAATTCAGCTTTGTCTAGTACAGTCTAAGAATCAACCTAGAGTCTTTCAGTTGGGAGTAGGATTCAGCACCGAGCGAACCCAAGGATGGAAAATCACCTGCTAGTAGAGGTTGTGATTCTTAGAAACAATCCTTGCATTCTAGAACTGTGTAGCTAGCATAGGAAAAGGAGTCACCTATCAAGCAAGCTTGACGTCCTGTTAATGGTCACCGCCAGAGAGCCTGACCTTAGAGAAAAGATAATGTCTTTACCCGTGGCATACTATTGGCACCCTCCCAACTGGGAGTTGAGGTTGGACCCCACCTGTGGTAGGTTGGGGCATGTCAGTTAGATGATTACTTCCCATAGTTTTAGTTTCAGATTCAGTCTCAGTTTCAGAATTAATCTTCAAAAATCAGGACTATGTGGTACAGTCGTTTATCTTAGTGAGGAACTCAGATTGTTCCATTGATTTATGTACCATCCCGTCAGATAGGCTTGGTCTTATAAATAGTTATTTGATATCATATTCAGATATATGCCACTAGATAGGCTTGATCTCCATCTCAAATTCTATTAAGTATTCATGTTGTCATATTCGGACATGATCATACTTCTTATCATTGAGAATCGCTCCGGAATAATCTATTAGAAGTTGATCTCTAATTTTGTCAGTCGAAAATAGTATGATCAGAGTTCAGTCCTTGATGGAAGTATATCCAGATCCTCAGTTATTAGTATCAGATAAGTCAGTGATTCAGTATCTCAGTTTTAGTAGTGAGTTCAATCTGCTGTAAAGTGGTATTCGAGTTTTAGTATCTAGAGTTGCGATGATTGTGTTTATGGTCTGTGTATTCATGTATGTATCCTAATGTGGCATTTTCACGATTATTCAGTTTAGATATTGTGCATGCATGAGCCCTTGCATTAGCCTACCTCGTCTACATACTCGGTACATTCCTGTACTGATGCATTTGTGCTATGGTGTTTTATTTGTCACCATAGGTTCAGAAGCACAAGATCTAGATTATCCCCTGCAGTTCGATCACAGTCAGCAGCAGTAGCAGTGAGTCCTCTTTTTTCGAGGACGAATCTCAGTTTACTATTATTGCTCCAGACTTTGTTTATTTTCAGTTGACGGAGTTAGTTGGGGACTTGTCCCATCAATTCTACAGTTCAGACAGTTTAGAGGTTTTTTAGACGGATGTATTAGTATTCAATTTTCTGTATTTTGAGTATTTTTAGATGTGTTGAACCTTATGGATAGTTTTTGCATTTATTTCAGATATTATGCAGTATGCAGGTACAGATATTAGTAAAGGGTTAGCTTGTGATCCTTCGGGGTCATAAGCATCGTGTGTAGTCTCGGGATGGGATCTCGGAGTGTTACAAACTTGGTATCAAAGCCTAAAGTTCAAGAGTGTCCTAGGGAGTCTGAAAAGCCGCATCTAGTAGAGTCTTGTGCATGGGTGTGTAGCGCACCACATTTATGTACAAGAGGCTACGGGATGTTCTTCGGAGCAGTTCCTTTTCTTTCAGTAATCATTTCATGCGAGTGAGCATGAGCTCAAGTTGATCCTTAGTATAATACACTTCTTTCTTCCAATTACAAAGTATGCCTCCTCGCAGAGATTTTGTCCATGGGGTTAATGACCAGCCCCCTCAGCCAGTAGATCCTGAGAATGAGAGTGTGTCACATGCAGAGTTTCGGGAAGATTTTCAGGCGCTAGCCCAAGCTGTGACTAATGTTCAGGGCAATTGTCAGGCTGCAGCCCTACCACAGCAAGATGGGAATACCGCTGCAGCCAGGGTTAGAAGTTTCATGAAAATGAACCTGCCAGAATTATTTGGGTCAGTAGTAGGTGAGGACCCGCAGATTTATTTAGAAGAGATGAAGAAGATCACCCAGATTATGCATATTTATGAAGAGGGGAGTGTTGCATTAGCATCTTATAGGCTAAAGGATATTGCTTTTGATTAGGTTGTAGCATAGAGGAAGGGTAGAGGGGAGAATAATACTCCCATGACCTGGCAAGTATTTTGGGATGCCTTTTTAGATAAGTTTTCCCCCTAGAGATGAGAGAATCTAAGGTAGAAGAATTTATGAACCTAAGGCAAGGCTCCCTGACAATGAAAGAGTATTGTCTTAAGTTTAACCAATTAGCTAAGTATGCTCCCGACTTGATAGCTGACCCTAGAGCGAGTATGAGTAAGTTGTTGACTGGGGTATCAAGTGATGTGTTGAAAGAGTGTAGAGTTTCCATGCTTAATAGGGATATCGATCTTTCTAGGCTAATGATTCATGCGCAACAAATTGAGGCATATAGAATGAAAAAAAAAAGAGAAAGTAAGAGAGCCAAAATAAGTAGTCATAGTTTCTCCTAAGAAAGGTCACAGAGTGGTAACAGTTCTCACCATAGTCAGAAGTTTTCAGTCCCAACTCCATCCTCAGCTAGTGCACCACACTCCAAGATCCAGAGTAGTGAGAGTAGGGGTCTTACCTACCCTCTGTATAAAGAATGTGGTAAGAATCATAAGAGTGTATGTAGAGTCGATAGTGATGTGTGCTTTGGATGTGGCGAGACCGTTCACAAAGTCCAAGACTGTCCTAAGCTAGGTCCCTGAAGTCAGCGTAGTCGTCCTTCAGCTTATAACAGATTATATGCACTTCACTCTCTCCTTGATCGGGAAAGATCCCCTTAAATAGACCCAGGTATGTTATCAGCCCTTTTATCTTTATGATATGCATTGATAGATCCTTTTCTCCCATTTTGAGCATATATGTTTGCATGAGTCATGCATGAGTTTCAGATATTGATCGGCCAATCATGACCCAGTCTGTAGGTGCCCCGCGCACCGCCTCAATATTTCAGCGAAGTGTGTTTAGAGGGACATAGAGTCCCAAGGCGGAGATACCTCATAGTATTATCATGCTGCATGCCATTAGATTCATCCCGATGCATGTTCAGATTTTCTTTATAGATTTAGCATCAGTTGTCATTGTGTTGTTGATCGTTCTTTCGGAAGTCAGTTCAGTTAGACATTCATGCATGAGATATGTACATTCATTAGAAAAAGCTCATCTTGTCAGTGTGTGTTCTGTCGAGTATTCCATGCATCAAATATGCATGCCCAGTGTGAGAATATTATATGTCAGTCATTCCAGTTGCGTAGTCCTGATCTGAGATATTTCCATTTCTTGATTAAGTTATGTTGATCCATATTCTCAGTCTATCAAGTGACATTCAAGGATGAATATTCTCAAGGGGATATAAGGTAATGCCCCACAAAATCCTCTTCTAGTCTGAGCCTTAGAGCATATTTTGGTAAAGCAAAAATCTGAGTCAAAATGTTTCAGAAATATCCTCCCAAGAAGGAAATACTTTGAATCATGTGGGAATCAATTTGAGCATGAATTAAGATCATAGAGGCCCCCTAACTCATGGACGAGTTGAAAGTTTTCCTATCGTTCAAGTTTTAGTGACCGTCAAAATTTGGGTCAACTTCAATCGACCTAACTCCTTGTATATATAGAATTATAGGACCTACTATATATCATATGAAATATCTTTGAATTATCTTTCCAACTAAACCAATTTTGTCCAAAACAGATATCAGAGCAAAGAGTTATGCTTATTTTAGTCCAGCGTGTCAGCCTGGAAAATCCGTGATGACCTTTTGTGACGACTTGTCACAAGCCTGATGGCCCATCACAAAATGTTGTCACCTTAAGGAACAAAGTCACAAAATCCACCCTTTTTGTGACGATAATTCCTGACGGCCTATCACGGGCCTGACGGCTTGTCACGGATGTCGTCAGCTATTTTTTCAGCAATTTTAGAATGTTTTTGCAAGGTTATTTTGGTCACTTTCCACCTTTTGGGAGCCTCTATAAATATGAGAATCCACTTCTAGAACCGTAATTTCATCATTTTCTCTTCCAATTCTCTCAAGAATATCTATCTAGGGTTTCCTCAAGAATCCTAATCTTCCAAAAATTCATCCTTACATTCTTCAAGATTTCTTCAAGAATCAAGTTCCTCATAGTGTGGGCTTCGAGAATCATTTATTACGAGTGCGGATAGAGTCTCAAGCATTAGAATTTATCCAATTTCAAAGATTAAGGTATGTAGATGTTGATTCTTGGGTCCCTTTCATCCAAGAAGCTCAAGCACCCTTTTTAAAACTCAAAATTTTTTATGTTTATGAGTTGTTAATGATTTGTATGAGTTGAAATGGATGTTCAATGTGTTGTTGATTTTTTATTTATTTTTGTGTACAAAATTTATGAGCTTTGACCCTAGTATGTGGAACTCATGTGATAGAACCTCTTGAAGTTGTTTTTCCATGCGATGTGTTCATGACTTTGGGGTGTAGAAATGATTGAATAAGCAAAGCATGTCCCCCATAGGTTTGATAAAGAGCTTAGGAGAAGCATAAGGGCCATTATAGTATGTTGAATAGGAAACCCCAAATTGTGAGTTAGTTTATGCATGCTTAGTGTTTGATAAAAATGTCCAAGTGAATGAATTATTCCATGGTAGTAGGAAACTCCCAAATAAGTGTGAACCTGTGCATGCCTAGTGGTTGTTGAAAGACCCTAGTGAACAAGTGGAGATGTGATTGTTGTAAATTCCCCAATTAAGTGCTCTTTGATATATGCTAAGCTTTTAATACATGCCAAGTGGTTAGCAAGTAAGTTATGACGTGATAGTATGAAGTTTCCCCAAGCCATGGGATATCCAAACATATGTCAAGACTGAAATAGGTATGAAATAGTTGAGGTAAAAACCTTGTTGAATGGAGTACGATCTAGTAGCATGTTTTCCCTTACGTTACTATATGATTATGATTTAGAGATGCCTAAAGTGACCCCTCGATGACTGTGAAAATGCTTTAATGATTATAATGATGCTTTAATGATTGTGAGATGTTTTAATGATTGTGATGAGACATGAATGATTGTGATGATGAACGAATGAACGTGATAATGAATGAATGATTATGCTTTAATTTTATGTCAGCGAGTCCTGGGGTTATTTATACCCAACAATAGAGCTATTGTCTAGAGCCCGTGTCAGTTTCTCAATAATTCCAGTCGAGCCATGATTCTCAGAACTCAGTGAATTATAGAAATCTGTATCCTCAGACAAGTGCAGAACTTAAGAAAGCTCAGTAATCTCAGTTATCTCTTTAATCTCTGTATTGCTAGAAATCTAGTCTCAGTCCTGTAATCAACTCAGTTCTAATAGTATTCAAGTGGTTCATTTATAATCTCAGGAGCAATTCGAGTAATCTATTCAACCTCTGTATTATTAGTCAGATGCCATGATTCGATATCTTTTCCGTCAGATACGGAACTAAGTAATATCAGCGTAACTCAGTCAGATCTTTTGAGAAACATGATTAGTATCAAATTCAGCTTTGTCTAGTACAGTCTAAGAATCAACCTAGAGTCTTTCAGTTGGGAGTAGGATTCAGCACCGAGCGAACCCAAGGATGGGAACTCACCTGCTAGTAGAGCTTATGATTCTTAGAAGCAATCTTTGCATTCTAGAATAGTGTAACCCGCACAGGAAAATGAGTCACCTGTCAAGCAAGCTTGACGTCATGTTGATGGTCACCGCCAGAGAGCCTGACCTTAGAGAAAAGATAATGTCTTTACCTGTGGCACGTTATTGGCACCCTCCCAACTGGGGGTTGAGGTTGGACCCCACCTATGGTAGGTTGGGGCATGTCGGTTAGATGACTACTTCCCACAGTTTCAGTTTCAGATTCAGTCTCAGTTTAAGAATCAATCTTCAAAAATCAGGATTGTATGGTAAGTCGTTTATCTCAGTGAGGAACTCAAATAGTTCCATTGATTTATGGACCATCCCGTCAGATAGGCTTGGTCTTATATACAGTTGTTTGATTTCATATTCAAAAATATACCGCCAGATAGGCTTGAACTCCATCTCAGATTCTATTAAGTATTCATGTTGTCAGATTCGGACATGATCATACTTCTTATCACTGAGAATTGCTCTAGGATAATCTGTTAGAAAAGTTGATCTTTAATTCTGTCAGTTAAAAATAGTAAGCACAGAGTTCAGTCCTTGATGTAAGTACATCCAGATCCTCAGTAACCAGTATCAGATTAGCCAGTGATTCAGTATCTTAGTTTTAGTAATGAGTTCAGTCCGCAGTAAAGTGGTATCCGAGTTTCAGTATCTAGAGTTGCGACGATTATTTTTATGGTCTGTGTATTCATGTATGTGTCCTCATGCGGCATTTTCATGATTATTTAGTTTAGATATTGTGCATGCATGAGCCCTTGCATTAGCATACCTCGTCTACATACTCGGTACATTCCTAAACTGACGCATTTGCGCTATGGTGTTTTATTTGACACCATAGGTTCAGAAGCAAAGGATCCAGATTATCCCCTGCAGTTCGGTCCCAGTCAGCAGCAGTAGCAGTGAGTCCTCTTCTTTCGAGGACGAATCTCAGTTTACTATTATTGCTCCAGACTTTATTTATTTTCAGGTGACGAAGTTAGTTTGGGACCTGTCCCATCAACTCTACAGTTCAGACAGTTTAGAGGCTTTTCAAACGGATGTATTAGTATTCAGTTTTCTGTATTATGAGTATTCTTAGATGTGTTGAACCTTATGGCTAGTTTCCACATTTATTTAAGATATTATGCAGTGAACAGGTACAGATATCAGTAAAGGGTTAGTTTGTGGTCCTTCGGGGTCATAAGCACCGTATGACGTCTCGGGATGGGATCTCGGGATTTTACACATACATATTAATGTTGGACTTTCTCATATGATAAAAGATAGTCATGTCATAATTCCTAAACAAATTCAATCACCTTAGTTGCCTCATGTTCAGATGCTTCTGATTAAATATGTATTGAGGCTGTGATGATCGATGAAAACTTCACGATGAATTTCATACAAGTAGTGTCTCCAAATCGTCAAGGAAAAAACTATTGTTGTCAACTTCAAGTCATGAGTAGGGGAGTGATTTTTATAGATCTTCAACTATCTTGAAGCATATGCAATAACTTTCTCTTTTTGTATCAAGGCTAATTCATGAAGCATCACAATACACCATGAAATTTTCACCTTTCACAAACAAAGACAAAATAAGAGTTGAGGTCAAAAGTGTTGAGATTTTGAAAGCTTGTTCACTCTCATAAAATCATTGAAACACAATATTCTTCTGAATCAACTTGGTCAAATGAGATGTCATAGAAGAGAAACCCTCCATGAACCCCTTCTAGCTTGCCAAACTAACAAAACTCTGAATCTTAGTAGGTGAAGTAGGATAAGCACAATATGAACCACCTTAATCTTGGTTAGATATACCATAATATTATCTTTGGGCACCACGCGTCTCAAAAATGTCACAGAACTGAGCCAAAATTCACACTCAAAACTTGACATACAATCGCTCATCCATCAACTCCAGCAGCATTGTCCTCAAGTTTCGTAAGTGCTCCTTCTTGCTTACAAATAGATCAAGATATTTTCGATGAATACAATAACATAATAATTTAGATATGGTTAAAACATTTTGTTTATTAATTCAATATATGTCATTGGGGCATTAGTCAACCCAAAGGACAAAACAAGAAATTAATACAGACTGTTTCAAGTGCTAAGTTGTCTTAAGAATGCCCAAATCCCTAATCTTAACAGGAACCAAAACCCTAATCTTAACAGAAACCAAAGCCCTAATCTTTAACTGGTGATAGCCTGACTTCAAGTCAATCTTCGAAAATACCAAAGCATCCTAGAACTGATCAAACAAGTCATCAATGTCCAGAATAAGATATTGGTTCTTGATAGTGACCTTGATAAAATACTGATAGTCAATGCTCATCCCAATAGACCTATTCTTTTTTATCACAAACAATACATGAGCACCCCAAGATAAACATTATGTGTAATGAACCCCTTACTCAACAAATTTTGCTACTAATCTTTCAACTCCTTTAATTTTTCTTGAGCCATCCTATTCGAGGGAGTATACATAATTATGCGCTCTGCTCCATGTTATACCCAAATAAATATCTCAATCGAGCAGAACACCGAGAAAGTCTGTTGAAAACACCTATATAAACTCTCTAACAACCGATATTAATTTCAAAAGAGACAAGTTACCACTGCAGTCATGAACAAAAAACAAATAAGAGAGAGAATCCTCGGCACCATTTGCAGCCTTGAAGGTGCAACACCATTTTTGCATGTGCGGCGACACTAGATGCAACTGAACTAGCAAATTCTAAAGTGGCCCAACTTTCAGAATAAACCATCGAAACTTGTTCAAAATTTTCAGAACACAAATCAATAGTGCAAATCAATCTTGAAACACAATTCAGATCTGGTTGAATCATCAAACAAACATTTGGAGTTATCTTAAAGATTCAAAACAACCTCGAAAGTCTCACGAATTGTGTCAAACCTTCAACTAGGCCATAAATTATCCTACGGACCTAGTGAAATTATCAATACTCGAATTCAACCTCTTTAACCACGAATGCTGACTTTCGTCAAACTTCCTAATTACAAACTTTCAAAATTAAAAAACTTCAGCAAAATGCATTAGATCACTTTGGGAAGCGTACCACCCATCCCCACAAGTTACATTCATCTTTGCAAATATGGAGAGGGTTAAACAAAGAAAAAGAAATGAAAATCACAAACGGTATTGAGGATCGTTTCAGTAGGTTTACTGCACAAACAACCAAGCTATCTTTTCCTTAAACTTAATATTGATGGTGCTTAACGCCAATTGAAAAAAAAAAAAAAAAAGACTCGCGGTTAATAATTCTAAATCGCCCTTGAAGAATAATTGCGAAAATGTACTGATTTTAGAATCAGTCTCCAATTAAAAAAAACTTCTATAAGAGGGGTATATTTGATCAAATTAGTAACGTAACTTATCTATCTTTTTAATATGGTTCAATATTATTCATGAAGGACGTGATTATGGCTTTCAAAAACTAACGTTGGCCCTATTAGTTAAATTTATGTGGCACAATTTTTTTAAATTTATCTTAAAAATAATTTGATATTTTTAATTTAGAATAATTGAACTTAAATTTTTTTCATTTTGCTCTTATTAAGATGAATTTGAACTTAAATTTTTTTCACTTTGCTCTTATTAAGATGAATTTATATCTGTCCATGGCTTGATTTGAGCCATAAAATTTGGAAATTGTCTGTTCTTTCTTAAACTCCAAATATCGCTATGTAAATTAAAATGAACGAAATATGTACAAAAAATTTATTGAACTACATAAAGAGATGCAAGAAATTACACAAAGTTGACTAAGAACAACTACCTCACAAGGGTGCTTTTTATTTTTCTATAGAACTGATATGTATTAATCAAACAGTAACCATTCGTCCCACCACAAGTAAAGTGGTCCTCTTTATTGCATGCTTGGTTAATGTCTATTGATTTTTTATATGATATTAACCCATATCATATTCTTGACCCCTCGTAAAACAAAATATGGATAAAAATCAAATAGACATGGACATATACTATGACAGAGTGATATAGGTTCAAAGGTGACCAATTGGATATTCTCTACTGAAAAGTTATAATATATATATATATTAAATGAATATTATTAGTAAAATTTCTGATTCCGCTACTACTCATATATGGACCCCTTCTATTCCTACAATTATACTCATTGTAGTAAGTTGACAGCATGTATAATTCAGACTTGCACTCACCTTTCTAATACTAGTAAAAAGAATTGTCAATAAGAGGATTTTTTGACGATGCAAGTGGTTAGTGTAATTTTGCTGGTACTTAGGGGTGATGGGACTTAAGCTACTACAATTGTTAATTCCTTTCTTAATGTCTCTGTTACATATTTTGTTTTTTAAAAAAAAACCTACGTAGCTAGCTAATTTATCGAGCTTAATTCCTTAAATTCAATTACTTCTACTTTTGAGATTCTCTTTTCAAGATATTTCTAGTTTCTAGCTTAAAGACGTGCGATGTCTAATGTTTGGCACTTCAAGATACTCCTATAGCTACTTTTTCTATGCTAAATTAGTTGCTTTAACATGCACAACAAAAGTAATTCTCATAGATCAATCTAACTCACATTATCGCTAGATAGCATAAATTAAAACGAATTAAAAAGCTATTTACCTATTAAAGCTTTCAAAAATCTCGTTCAAAGCCTTGGACTATAGGTGTGCAGTTTTCTACTACTTCTTGATTAACTTTTAAAATCAAAACTTGTGTGATCAAGTAATTGAATTTTCTGAAAAAGGATGATTCTTTCTATTGAAAACCAGTTCGTTTTATCCCAATTTCTATTGAAGAAAAGGGAGAGGAAGAGGTGGGCGTTTTCCAACTATTGAAAGCAGCATAAAGGATAAAATATTTTTATCTTTTAATACAAACGTTTATGTCCTTTAGTCATCAAAAAACATTTTTGCATTAAATAGGAATATTTAATTGAATAAGTCCTATTTTAAAAACAATGCGTTATACTTCTTCCAATACTTCTTTACTTTTCAAATTTTAATTAATTATTCACGCATAATAGGAATCATAGATTTATTAACTAAGGTTTTCAATTATTATATCAATTTGTAAATGAATGAATTATCATATTATAATAAATTATTTCACTAAAAATTCGTAATTGCACTCCTCAATATAATTTCAAAATCTACCATTAAATCTTATTTAACTCCCCATGTTAGAATTACCGACACCAACCAATTAAATTAAATCTTTTAAAAATTTAATTTATTGATTAACTTAATTCTTTATTATTATGCTCAATTAATTTCACGTGACAGATATTAAATCCACATACAGGGTTTTCACGTGAAAACTTATAAGCAACCATAAAAGGTGTCTTCTATCTCAAATTCGGAACAAGGTTCTATCAACTAATTATTATTTCACTAATGTGATTTGTCATTATCCAATCTATTACAAATATATTGACTCATAATAGAATCTTATCTTTTAATAGATTAAAATAATAAATCAAATCACATTAAATCATAATAATTTTATCAAGATTAAGAGTATAAGTCCATGTAATAGAATAGAGAAGTTGTTTATTAATATTCAGAACATAAACAAACATCTTTACTTGGTCTGTTCAGTACATACAAAACGTATCAGTGCAAGAAGTTGGAATATTACTAATCCTATAATTAAGATCAAATTATATTTAATATTGTGCTACAAATATGTTTGTCCTACTTCATCTTTGATTATGACATAATTTATAACTCATAAGAACCAAAAATTTTAATCTTTCATGCATGAGTTAAATTACTCCATACACAAAATCATCTACTATATAAGTAAAGGACACACGTGTTAAGATAATGATCTTATTCAAAAGCTTTATTAAAAAGACTAAATCATGTCTTTACATTGAAAGAAAACATAGTACTAAAGCCTAAATCACATGATTAATAGTATATTCTATCGATCTCCCACTTAAACTTATAACCATGCATTCACAACTTTAACACCCGTTTCTTCCACATGTTTATCAAAAGCCTTCTATGTCAGCTCTTTGTAAATGGGTCCGTCAGATTATTATTATACTCAATCTTTAATACTTTCACATCACCTCTTTGAGTTATATCACGAATCAAGTGATATTTTCTCTCAAAATGCTTACTTCTTTTATAGTTTTGTGGTTATTTCGAATTTGCAACCATGCCACTATTGTCATAATAAAGTGTGAGTGATATTTGAACAAAAGGAACCACAAAAAGGTCTTTCAGAAAGTTTCAAAGCCAAACAACCTCTTTAGCCGTCTTAGCGGTAGCTATATATTTGGCCTCTATAGTGGAATCAACAACACATGATTACTTAATGCTCCTCAAAACTATGGTTTCACCTTCTAAGTAAACACATATCCCGAGGTAGATTTACTAGAATCTCTATCTGACTAGAAGTTTGAATCTGTATGTCCAATAGATACAAGATCGCTAGAGTGAAAAACAAGCATGTAATCTCTAGTCCTTTTTAGGCACTTGATTATATGCTTAACTAGAGTCCAATGTTCTTGCCCAGGATTAGACTAAAATATACCAACCATGTCTACAAAAAAGCAAATATCAGGTATAGTGCATAACATAGCATATATAAGATTCCTTACAGTAGAAGCAGAAGGGATCGCCTTTATTCTCTCTATCTCATCAATTATTTTGAGTAATTGATCCTTTGATAGAGTAATTTCATGCCTAAAAGAATGAAATTTCTTTTTGTAAATTTTTACGTCAAACCTTTCAAGAATAGTATCAATATAAAGTGTTTGAGATAAACCTAATATTCTTTGCTTGTGATCTTGCATGAGCTTGATCCCAAGGATATGAGTTATTTTTTCGAAATCTTTCATATCAAAATGTGAAGAAACCACTCCTTAACAAAATTCAACATGCTCACATTATATCCTATGAGCAAGATGTCACCTACATACAAAATCAAAAATGTTACTTTGCCTTCATCTCACTTCTTATAGATGCATGCCTCATTTTCACATTGATCAAAACCAAATGCCATAATCAAACTGTCAAAACAAGTATTTCACATCCTAGATGCTTGTTGTAATCCATAAATGAATTTCTTAAATTTACAAGCCATCTTAACATCCATTTTTAAAATATCATAATCATAATGAGAAGTAATGGATAAGAGAATCCTAATAGATTTATGTATAGCTACCGGCAAAAAGATTTACTCATAATCAATTACTTGTTTTTTTTGAGTAAATCTTTTGGCAACAAGTCTATCCTTAAAATGTTGTACTTTTTCATCCACACCTTTTTTTTCTTAGATATCCATCTACATCTAATTGGTTTGACTCCTGTAGGTGGTGATTCTACAAGATTCCAGACTTGATTGGAGTACATAGACTCCATCTTAAATTTCATAGCAATAATTCATATTCCAGCATCTTTATCTTTTCAACCTTCAACGTAATTAAGGAATTCTATATTAGGCTCCTCAAGAGTTCTATCATATGATTCTCTTAAGAGAGCAAATCATAAATATTTTCTAATAGTTCCACTATGACGACTATTCACTTTAGGTTCTACTGCATATGAAACTAAATTTTGAACACCCTAAACATATTTCTACTTAATGGCAGGTTACTTGACACTACCCCGACGTCTTTCTCTATAATTGCAGGTTTCTCGATATTACTCCCACTACTTTGAGGTAGCGAAATATAAAATATTTGCTTTTGTGCAACCTCTTACCTATTGACATTTCTCCCACTAAGTTGATGTAGTGGTAATGTCAATAACAATTTCCAAAATTCATTCTTGTGGTTCATTATTAGTTATTGTATTGCTCAGTTCTTGTAAAATAAATTTACTTCTAGGAATGTGGTCCATTGAATAATCCTCTTTTAGAAACATGGCATTTATTGAAACAATTACCTTTTGTTCCTAGGACTATAAAATAAGCCCCTTTTTATTTATTTTTTATATCCAATAAAAAATACACACATTTGTTTTAGATTTCAATTTGTCATTTTTTCTTTTAGCGCATGTGTTGGACAAACCCAAACCTGAATAGGATGTAGACTAAGCTTGCACTCACTTCATAATTTAGATGGTGTCAATTATATCGACTTTGAAGGACACATTTCAAAAGGAAAAGGCAAATTTAAATAACTTAACATTGATCTAACTATTTTCATAAGAGTTCTATTTCTTCGTTCTGTCACACCATATTGTTGTGGTGTTGTCGAAGCAGGATATTGAGATGTAATTCTTGATTTGATAGATACTTAATGCATTCTAAAAAAGGTTATCCACCAACATGATCAGATCATAATATTTTGATATGTTTATTATGTCATTTTTTTGTTTCTATCTTAAAATTTTTAAATTTTTCAAAGCATTCAAATTTACTGTGCAACGATAAATATATTCATATTTCGTGTAGTCAATGTGAAAGTCATAAAATACTCAAAACCACTTCTTTCTTGTTTATTCATAGGATCAGACAAATCAAAATGAATAAATTCTAACTTATTAACGACTATATTTTCTTTGAAAAAAAAGGTCTCTTGAGCATTTTTGCTTCTAAATAGGATTTACAAGTTGTAAGTGTCTCCACTTTGAATGAACTCAAAGGTCCATCAGACACCAACCTTGAAATCCTATTTATATTAGTATGACGTAGAACATAAGTCATATAAGTACGTTGATGTCGCCCATAACTATACCTCCAATAATTATAATGTTGTCACTGTCAAATATATAAACCAACAAAGATTGGGGTCGAACCAATAAGAAATAGATCGAATATCTCTCACGAACTTTCTGAAATAGTCAGAAAAATACAGAAAAGTGAATAGGGCATTTTGTGAGAACAGTATCAATAGTAACAAATCTTGATCGCTTTGGTTGAAATTAATATGAAAAGAATACTAGGACTGTGTTCCTCCTGACTTCTTAACTCTATAGACTTATCATGCTCCGCTAAACTATCCCAATACCTTGCATACAAAATCTAATAAGATACGTATCACCAATTATCTTGTGTACGGCTTTGGTGAATTTCACTCTTTACCTTTTGAGTCTCAGAGTGTCGTCTTACTAATTCTTATCCTGGATCCAAGATTAACTATTACATTTAGAGTGTCAAGTTAATTAGATGAGGGTTGGTAGCCTCAAATTACGGTTGTGATCTTCTTTTCCTAATCTCGACCTCTCTTTTGAAGTAAGTATTGAATATAGAGAGGTTCTCAATGTCTACAATCGTTAAGAAAATAATCACACCGAAGATAATCATAATACATGCAAGAATATTAATCAAGAACAACTTTACATTTTCTCTACTTCATTATTTCATAAGAGTTCCCACAATCCTAGTTAGGTGTTTAGCTGCTCATGTTTGCAAAAACATCCATTGAATTCATAAAAAAAAGAATATGAATAATCTTACAATAATTGAAGAATAAAATCAAAATCTCAAATTAATAGTAAACCGTAAAAATCAAGAATAGAGAATTCCAGGATCAAAAGTCAAATCTTAGAATCAATATAGTGTTGTGGATGTAAAGAGTGCATAAACTAATACAAAAACATCAATGGAGTACTTTTAGTTTCATAAAATAATCTAAAAAATCTAACCGAAAAAAATAAGGTCGGCAGTGGCTACGCCTCAGGCAACGAGTCATCTGGACTGACGATGACTCATTGTCAGCTCCATCTCCTGTCTTTTGTGCTCTTTGATGATGACTCGTTATGTCTCCCTATGAGTCGTTAGATGGTACACTTAGTATCTTCGATGAATTTTTAGTCTTTTAGATCTTTTCTCGAAGTGCTCAGAACGGTTATCATTATGAGTCATAGTCAGATCTTACGAATCGTCATCATTCTCATCTCCTCTAGGCTCCAACTTGCAAACTCTCAGGACTTTACTTCATGTTTGCTCAGAACGGTCCTCTATAAGACTCATAGTCAGATTTGATGAGTCGTAGCCAACTTTAACTTTATCTTCCTTCTCAAATTTATTCACTTTTCACCGTACGGCTTGGACGACGAGTCGTAGCGTCACCCAACAACTCGTTGTTCAGGAAGAGACTTCACTTTCTTGGAACTTTTTTTTCTTATTTCATTCCACTAATTTCCAATCTTGTTTTCCTGCAAAACACACATCAAAACACATCATATCTAATAAAAAGGACCTGAGTACTTCCATATTTTCTAGTTTTAAGCATACAAAATGCCATGAAACTATGGAACATCATATATTTCACTCAATTTCAAAATACATTTTCTCTTATGTGATTGATCAGTATTATTAAGTTTCGATGTTTGTAGCATATTTTGAGACACATCAAATACAAATAAATCGTCTATTCTAGGAGAAGAAACTATAAAACACTTATTATACTTAATAATTACATAATTATTAGTAAAATAGATGTTATATCCAACAATCATTATTTGTAAAACCAAAAGTAAATTCCTTGGTATAGAATTACATAGAGAACATTATTCAAAATCAAAATCCTAGTATTACTGAACAAAAAAAATTATTTCCTATAGTTAAGGCTAGTGTTGACTCTTTATTTTCTTAAAATACGCTACTTCATTCTCATTTAGGTGTTGTGTTTCCTAAAATTCTTGCTAAAATTGCAGATATGATTAGTGGATTTTGAATCTATAGCCTAAAATTAGGTAGAAAAAATTGCTAAAAAAGTTTCAACGACATTTAAAAAAGTACCTTGTTATTTTTAAGCTTGGCTAGGTAGTCGGAGCATTATTTCTTATGGTGTCCAGGCATTTTGTAATGATACATTTGCCCTTAGGCTTAGCCATAACACCAGTAGAACCTCTAGGTGTTCCAATCATAGGGAACTTCTTCTTTTTCTTTTTTCCTTTTGGCTTAGAAGATGGATACAACGATTTGTCAACAAAGACTCCAGCAGGGGAAGTTTGTTGCTTGATGATAGATTCTGTCATCTGCAGTTCATTTAGAAGTTTTTCAAGGAACAAGCTCATCTTGTTCATGCTATAGTTTAAGTGAAACTATTGAAAACTGTCTGGCAGAGTCTATAGGACCATCTCCACCAGAGATTTCTTATTAATGATAACACAAAAAATATTCATCTCGTTAAACAAATTCATCATCTTTACAACATGATCTCTTTTAGATGATCCTTCATCCATTTTTATGGTTAAAAAGGCTTTCATTGATGTCTTCTTTGTAATACGATTTTGCTCACCGAACATCTCTTTGAGATTCAAGCATATCAAAAGCAGAGGTCATGGACTGATGTTGATGTTGCAAAGACAACTAACATGGAGGTAAGAATGTAGCATCTCGCCATCTCGATAGTCATAACCCACTTATCATAGGCTTTAATTTAGTAATTAGTAGCATCATCAGGTTTTTCAGGATATTTTTCAACCAACACAAATTTAAATCCTTCAACAATGAGGGCAATGCCCTAATTTAGTTTTCAGTCAACATGGTATTCCAATTTATTTTGATTCAGGATAGAGGTTAAGGGATTGAATGAAGACATAATTAATTTGTTATATAGTTAAAACAGATCATTAGATATGCAACATAATAATTTAATTAATAAAAATCACATCACACATAATTATGCACATAAATATTTAGATTCATTAGTGAAACTTAACTATTCAAGCAAACATTCATATACCGTTAGATATATTATCCTTTAAGTAAATTAGAACCAACTCAATTATAGAAAACAGTTATTAATTTAAATCAGATAAATATCACACTTCATAACTCTTTGTACCATTGAACCAACATGTAACTTAGTTGGAAAGTTTACGAGTCATAAAAAACAAGTGACTAAACTAAGTATTAAATTATACAAGTTTATATGATGGGGAATGATGTATCTTGTTTTGACGATCAGCATCTGACTATAAGGGACTAGGTCCCTGGATGTTCAAGACTATAGTACAGCTGGCACGCGTTTGCACAGTTTTGTCCTCTTTCTAACAAACTGTACAGGTGGATCTTGTACTATTTAGGACATCTAGTCCAATTGTATTTCAACCCTAATCATGACTTAACTATAAAAAGAAAAGAATGTTTCTCTATCAAGTAGTTTTTTGCAAAATTCAAAATTAAGAAAATTGCGAGAGGCAAAAACTCAATCCAGCTTCATTTCTAAGTATAGCTCAAGTTGTTATTTCTTATGAACAAAAAAAGTGAGTGTTCTTGAGTTGAGTCCTAAATTCTAATTGAATTATTCATATTATAAGAGTAATGTTCTTTTCTTCTTGCTTTAAGAGTGCTTAGGTAGAGTTACCTAAGGTGGATATTGGTTAGAGTTAATCAATATCAAGGTGTGTTCTTGGAAGAGTTGTCAAGATAAGCTTGTAGTAGAGTTATTACAAGTAGGAGGAACCTAGAGTTAGGTTCATTGCAGTCTTTAATTAAGAGTATGATTATAGTGGTGTTATGGATGCTTGTGAGGGAAAGCCATGATTTTTCCTTCATTGATCAAGGGGGTTTTCCACATTAAATCTTGTGTTCTTTAAGTTTCTTACACTGTTTTGTGTTTCTGGTTCATTTACTGTTTTATTGCATGTGACTGATTTTTAGGGACCTCGTCCTTCACTGTGTAGGACAACCCCCAGGGTTTAACCAGGGAAGATAACCTATGTTAACATATAATCTCATATTATTTATTGTAATTAAACAATAAAAATAACGTATGAACCCTAGTACCACTATATTGCAAAAAATATTTTTTTTCAGAATTTTTAATTTCTTAGAAAACACAAAAATGCTCAAAAACCAATCAAAATGACTCTAAATTTTCAAAAAAGAGCCTACATCACGAAAAAGTTGTGTATTGCTCAATGAGTCATTTTCAATGAACCCACTAAATTTCAGGTCAATTATTGTTCGTCAAAAGTTAAAAAATTCCAAAATTGACCAAATTAATAATCATCAGCAAGACTGCTTGGGAGGTTCAGCCGGGTTACTCGCGTCACTTGGCCTTACCACCACGCTACTTGTTAAGGCATGAAAATAACAGAGTTAGTTGGGCACATCAAAAATTCCTTACGATTTTTCCTCAATTTAGAAAAATAATTTAGGCATTCATTGGCATGACTTTTTTCCCGATAGCTTTCCCTTGCCACCATACTTCTCATTAGAGCATGTGAGTAACAAATATAGTTGGAGAAAGTCATAACTCTTCACGTTTTCCCCTAAATTCATAAAAACAATTTTCACAAAATTTAGTAAAAACGTGTAAAATTCATTTCAGTTTCTTGATGATCAACTCAGATTCTAGAAAATATTAACATCATCCATAATATAATTAACAACCATCAACAACATGATTTATAT
Source organism: Capsicum pubescens (assembly GCA_030864215.1). Taxonomy (NCBI): domain Eukaryota; kingdom Viridiplantae; phylum Streptophyta; class Magnoliopsida; order Solanales; family Solanaceae; genus Capsicum; species Capsicum pubescens. The sequence continues at coordinate 211,326,998 of CM061542.1, read as the reverse complement.
AATAAGTATTGTTGACACCTAATTTTTGCCCTCCATAACTAAGTTTAATCCTGAATTTCTTCTATTTTAAATAAAATTATAACATTTATTTTTTTCAAATAAAAGACTTTTCAAAGTATTTATCTATGTATTTTTTTCATTTTAAGTGACGATCATATATTATTGTATTCAATTATACGAAATTATATAATTTTGTTACTTAAATATTTATTTTATGGAATATTGGATTTTAATTAAGGACTATCTTGAAAATAATTTAAATGATTAAAATCTTGATTTAAATATAATTTATTCTAAAAAATAATTGATTTGGATAAATATGTTTATGATTTTATTAAATCGAGAAACTCAGGATTAAACGAGGTATTAATTCGTATAGAATTTCAATCGAATTTAGTCAATTTATTTAATTTGGTCATAATTGAAATCAAATTGAACACAATGCAATGCAATTGACCAATTGATTTTCAATTTGGTCAAAAATTAAACAAAATTGACCAACTCTTAAACTAATTGTGGTTATTTTTCAAATAACCCCAAGTATACCTAATCTACCCTTCTAAAATTCGAACCCGAGTTCAATTCAACAACAATTAAATAGCAGCCCAACAACCCCTTAACCGCCCCAGCCCATTCCAATTCAATTGACCCAGGCCCATCTCTTTTCTTCTTCAAACAGAGCACCATCAACACCATAACAGCGACAGCTTCGCGTACAGCAACAAACAATGTCGACTTGACTAAACTGAACTCAAATAATATCGACCCGACTTCAAACCGATCTCACCTCGATCCCCTTTGCCCTTGTCATTTCTCTTCTTTTTCTAGTGCAAAAATCTTCCAGAAGAAGTGAGGTGGCAGCCCACAATGTTCCAAAAGTATATTCCAGAACAAATTCATTCCAAGCCGTTGGAATTGTATCATGAAGGTAGTTGGTGCCCAATTTCTATTGGTTGGGGAAAGAAGACATTTCCCCAATATTCCTAAATCTCAAAATCCTTCAAAAATTTTCAAAATCAGTACAAGATTAGAGGGAAATTCTATTATCATCCAAAAGGTTGAAAAGATTTCACTTGGTTAATTCTAAAATTAACCCTTAATTCTCTTGTCCCATATCGATTGAGACCTAAAAACTGAACCCTCAATTTCTCCTATAAAAGCTCATAGTGAGCTGAAAATCAGAAGTCTGTAAGTCTAGAAAAAATCTCTCAAGCAATAGAACTTAACCGGAGCTTTTGTGTCCTTGTTTTAAATGGCTTTTTCGTTTAAATATACTCACTGACTAGAAGTGTCTCATTCTTTTCTTCTTGCTTTCTTTCTTTTATATTAATTGTCAACAAGTTGAAATATGCCAAGGATGTATTTGTTTTCTTTTGTGAGTTATTTTTTCAACTAATATTGTTCCACTATTATATGTTGGTTGTCCTTAAACTTTCTTGCTATCTAGATCTTTTTTACTTATCCTTTTTTATCATTATTTTAAATATTTTTAGTATCCACGCCTATCTTCCCTTCCGGTATGCCAATTGAATAGATATGAATTATTATGGCCTTGCGCATAATCTGTTATTTGATATTGCTTCCAATTTCATGAATTTTTAGAATTCAAATGTAATTAATTTCACTTTTCCATGATTAAGTTAGGGATCAAACTAGTTTGCGGATAATGAGTCTTTACATTGCGGATCCTTCTAATTTTGTTGTAGGTTAGATCATGACTACGTTTTTGCGACAAATTTTCCTTGGTTGTTTTGTTCGTTTTGTTTTCCATATTCTTTGTGAGTTCTTCGTAAAGATGCATACACTCCTAAGTTAAACAATGGATCTTGATAAACTAGTTTAGTCTTCCTATTGATTAGACGAACTGGTTAATGAGGAAATAACTCTAAACGGGTATCTTGTTCCAACGATTATAATGCTTTGAACCGTAGTGAATTGATATTTTCTTTTGGTTTGCCATTTTGAAATAATGAGTTTAATTCAAGCAAATTTCATGTCATGCAAGCTTTCTCATAAATTTGTCAAGTGTTCAACAGTTAATTTGGACTGCCAACTTTGGATTGATATTAATTTAAGATTCCTTGGTTGGTATATGTCTCTTTCCAAATGCGTGAATCATTTTACATCCTGTGTGTTGGTTGTAAATTTAGAATGCATATTAATTTTCTTTATATTTTCTGTAATGCCCTAAAACCTAGTCCCGAGGCGTCACACGGTGCTCAAGACTACGAGTAGTCTCAAGCTAACCCTATAAGCTTGCTACTAATTTTGTAACTCATATTAAAGTAATTTAATCATATAGAAATGCTAAAATACTGAATATTATCAAAATTGTCTAAGATCAACTAAATATACTGTCTGGATAATAAATACGGAAAGTGTGAAAATAATAGCTAGTAGTCCGACAAGCCTCTACTACTAAGAAACTAGAGAGCCATTGGGACAAACCCCCAACTGACTCGGACTAAACTGAATGCAACTACTTAAATACTATGAAAGATGAAAGTATGGATAAATGGTCCCTCGAACCATGAGGAATGACCGACTATCGGGATGTAGGTAGAGATGTCCAAAATCACTCATGCTGTTGAGACTGTGCATCTGAACCTACATTATAAGACAATGTAGCACATAGACGTATATGTGGATTAGTACTATGAAGATATACTGAGTATATAGGGGTGAATGCATAAGAAAAATAATATCTCAATGTTATTAAAGTTTATAGAATACGCATGTTGTATGTAATGACTCATATGGCTGGAATAACTAAAAGCTGAAAATCATAAATTATGAATAATAAAAATATATTGTGTAAATCTGGTGAGCCATCACATTCAAAGTCTAAAAGCTGAACTGTTATGGAATTTCACTCAAAATTTGTTTATTTACTTTTACTAGCAGGGAAAATACTTTTAAAAACTATTCTGAAGATCTTTACTGTTAGGGGAAATTCTTTTAAGAGCCTTTCTATTGTTTTTTTACTAGTAGGGAGGTTCTCTTAACTGACATAAATTATGTGAGCTATCATGGAGTCCATCGTCTCGCTCCCCTAAGGGGAAAATCTCACGTTGGAGAGAGGTGTCATACTCTTGCCAGGAAGTATAACCTAAGCTAAGTGATCACATCTGTAACTATCATCCATATAGAAATGGGAATAATAAATTTGTACCTACGTTGGCTCGTAGTTGTAAGAAAGTAGGATGCGCTAAATCCACACTTTCCTCTCGGTGCTAAATACTACTCCCTTTTATATGTATGATCATTCTGTAGGAAATCTATTTTTAAAAAGTCATAATATTTCATACTGAAAGTTAATTGTGTATCTGTTCATTCAAAACAGAATTTAAGCTGTAAAGTGGATTCCATATCTTAGCTAAAGATCAAAAGATCAAATCTTTATTCAAAGTCGTCTATAAACATATCATGGGATGCTTAAAAGCATAATCATTCTTGAAATAGCAACATTCAACTAGGGCTTGATAACCCATGCATCAATTTCATGTTAAATCATCATAAAGTCCATGCTTGACAATGAAAATATTCATAATTCAACTCAAAATCTGGAAAATATGGTCATACACACGAATTTAAGAAAATAGACATGTAATTCAACACCCAATTTACTTGAAATCTCAAATTCTTTAATTAACAATAAATGGGTATGAACCCTAAATTGAAATTCATGTAACATCATGTGAATTTATAAATAAAAAACTAGTTTTGGGCACAAGGATGAAAGATTTATCCTTGTTCAAAACCCCACATTCCTTAATTGATGAAATTGAATAAAAAGCTTGATCTTGAATTCCTAATTGTACTTTTAAAGATGGCCTCTTGAAGTTCTTGGATTGAGAATCTTTAATTTTGAACTATCTTGGAAGAATAATGAAGGAAATTTGATTTCTTGGAGATTAAGTTTTGATTTCTAGGGTTTTCTTGGAGGGTAATTTGATGAAAAGTTAGCATAGAATGCTTAGAATAGGACTAATATTGTATTTTAGACGATTTGGGGTTTGGGAAAAGAACAAACTGCCCTTTTAAAATAAATTTTGGAAACTAAAATCCTGATTTGGCCACCCACCGCGATGCGCCACAATCGCGGTGGCTCACTGGATAAGGGACCATTGGGAACTAGAAAGTCAACTCGACACGGACCAATCGCGGTAAGCCACTGAAATACCATTTAGGCCATCATCGCGATGTGTCACAATAGCGGTGAGCCACTGGAAATTGACAACTGGGAAATGGGACTTCACCGCAATACGGGTCAATCACGGAGGTTCACTAGAATTTGACAATTGGGATTTTGTCCTTCACCGCAACACGGTGCCTGTCAAAATGTCATACTGTTTAACTAAAAATACCATAACTTCTCAACCGAGTATTGGATTAAGGCGAGATTGGTATCGTTGGAAATCTAAGGCAATTTTCTACACATGGTGGGTCTAGAGCTTGAAAATTCTACACATATCAAGAGTTATTCATTTTTTAAGCTAATCCTTGACATTCTTGGAGCTAAATTTAGCTAGGAAATGTATGGGGTGTTACATTATCTCCCCATTGGAAAGATTCATAAATTAAAAAAACTGAGGAACTGAGGCTATATGCTGGCACGCACAACTGAAATAAGTTGTAAGACTGAATATAAAATATACCAAGCGACTGAGCTAATCTGCGAGTTCATGAATTTACGTGAAGATAGCTATATGGATGAATCTGAGACTAGAAAAAAATGAATTAAGGAAGGCTATTACCTTCGACTGAATCTGAATTTACGAAGAAGAAATAAGGATACTTGGTGCGCATTTCTGCTTCAGCTTCCCAAGTAGCGCCCTCAACGGACAGATTTCGCCATAGAACTTTGACCAAGGGAACTTCTTTGTTCCTTAGCCTACGAATATGATGATCAAGGATCTCTACTGGAACTTCTTCGTATGAAAGGTTATTTTGAATATCTGTGCTTTCTAGAGGAAATATAATAGCTGAATCGTTCATGCACTTGCTCAATAAGGATACATAGAACACTGGATGAATAGAGGACGAGTATGTGGGTACGCTACCTTCCCAACACGATTAAAAATCCTATAGGGGCCTATATATCGTGGACTAAGCTTCCCATTTTTTCCAAATATCTTCACCCCCTTCATGGGTGAAACTTTCTAATACACAAGGTCATCTACTTCAAACTCAAGATCTCTCCTTCTCACGTCTGCATACGATTTCTGACAACTCTGAGCTTCTTTCAATGTTTCTCGAATCAAATAAACTTTCTCCATGGCTTCAAACAACATATCTGGCCCAATCAAAGAGGGCTCGCCTACCTCAAACTAACCAACCTGTGATATACACCTCCGCCCATAAAGAGCTTCAAACGGAGCCATCAGAATACTAGCATGGTAACTGTTATTATAGGCAAACTCAATCAACGGTAAATATTCATCCCAACTACCTTTGAAATTAAGAACACAAGATCTCAACATGTCTTCTAAAGTCTGAATAGTCCTCTCTGCCTGACCATCTGTCTGTGGATGAAAAGCTGAACTGAGATGAACTTGGGTACTAAGACCTTTCTGAAAGGCTTTCCAAAATTGAGAGGTAAATTAAGTACCCCTATCTGAGATGATGGACAAAGGAACTCCATGAAATCTGACTAACTCTCTGATATATAACTTAGCATAATCTTCAGTTGTGTAGGACATGTGAACCGGTAGGAAATAAGGTTATCATTTTCCACGTGAGCAGCACTGCCCATAGATAATCTACTAAGGGCGTTTGCCACTTCATTAGCCTTGCTCGGATGATACAATACACTCATATCATAGGTCTTCAACAATTCTAACCACCTTCTCTGATGAAGATTTAACTCCCTCTAAGTGAACACATACTGTAAACTTTTATGATGCGTAAACACATCAACATGCACCCCATAAAGATAGTGCCTCCAGATTTTCAATGCAAACACAACAACAGCTAACTCAAGATCATGGGTAGGGTAGTTCTTTTTGTGAGGCTTAAGATGTCTAGAGGCATAGGCTATGACTTTACCTCTCTACTTCAACACACAACCCAAACCAACTCTAGATGCATCATAGTATACAACAAATTCATCTGTACCCTCAGGTAGTGCTAAAACTGGGACTGAAGTAAGTCAAGTCTTCAACTCCAGAAAACTCTTCTTACAGGAATCTGACCACTGAAACTTAACTTTCTTCTGAGTTAATTTGGTCATAGGAGATGTAATAGACGAAAACCCCTCAACAAACCATCTATAATAGCCAGCTAAACCCAAGAAACTTCTAATGTCTAATGGAGAAATGACATCATTAGAAATAATTTGACCGAGGAAAGCTACTGACCTTAGCCAAAATTCACATTTGTTGAATTTGTCAAACAACTGGTGATCTCGAAGAGTTTGCAACACAATTCTAAGATGGTCTGAATGATCATTCTCACTACGGGAATAGACAAGGATATTATCGATAAAGACTATAACAAACATGTCTAAGTACTATTTGAACACACGGTTCATTAAGTCCATGAAGACTAGTGGGGATTTTATTAGCCCAAAGGACATGACTAGAAACTACAATGACCATAACGAGTTCTTAAAGCTGTCTTTGGAATATCATATTCCCTTACTCTAAGCTGATGATATTCGGATCTAGGTCTATCTTTGAGAAGTAACTTACACCTTGGAGTTGATCAAATAAATCATCGATTCTAGGAAGAGGATATTTTTTTATTGTGGCTTTATGCTGTTGATGATAGTCAATGCACATTCGCAAAGAACCATCTTTGTTTTGCATAAATAGGACAGGAGTGCCCCATGGAGAAACACTTGGCCTTATGAAACCTTTGTCTAAGAGATCTTTGAGCTGCTCTTTCAACTCCTTAAGCTCGGCAGGAGCCATATGATATGGGGGAATGGAGATAGGCAGAGTATTAGGAAGAAGATCAATTCTGAATTCTATTTCCCTATCGTGAGGTACCTCTGGCAAATCTTTAAGAAAGACATTAGGAAACTCATTGACTACACTGATAGACTGAACTATTGGAGTCTCAAACTTAGTGTCTTTGACTCGAACTAAATGATAGATACACTTTTTTGAGATCAACTTCCTATCTTTAAGGTAGCATCTGAAATGACTCTTTTGAGACGATGAATTACCTTCCTACTCAAATTCTAGCTCATCTCTAAACTAAAACTTTACCACTCGGGTGTGACAATCTATAGATGCATAATAAGAATGGAGCCAATTCATACCAAGAATAAGGTCAAAGTCAACCATGTCTAACTCTATCAAATATGCTAACATAGTATTATACAGGATAGTAATAGGACACTTTCTCTAGATCTATTTAGCAACAACTGACTCACCCACTGGGGTAGAAACCAAGAAAGGATCAGGGATCTTTTCAGGACCTATTTAAAAATTTACTGCAACTAATGGGATCACATAAGAAAAACTCAACCCGGGGTCCAACAACACATAAACATCAAGATGAAAGACATGAAGCATACTAGTAACAACATCTGGGGATCTCTCCTACTCCTGATGGGATGTTAAAGCATAGAACTAATTTTGGCGCTGATCGCCACCGGTACTGGATGATACATCTTGAGGAGGGATTGGGCGAGCTATGGGAGCTGGTGCACTAGTAGCTTGAGTTTAGAGACGAACATCCCTGCTTTCTTTTTTAGCATATGGGCACTCTTTGATACCATGGCCTAACTGACCATATCCAAAGCAACCTTCTGACCCAACAATTACTCACTGGGATAATTCTTACCACATCTAGCATATAAAGGATAACTAGGCCTTCCACCCACACTATTTTGAGATATTCGCATAGAAGTCTTACCTCACTGTTCCTGTTTGGTTTTAGGTACGGGGGCACTAGCTGAAGATGGCACTGGCAAAGGTGGATGACTCTGAAACTGCAAATGATTTTTGCCTGCAGACCTTGTCTGGCCATACTCAAACTGCTCAGTTCTAGCTATCTTATTACTTCTATCTCTTCCCTTCAACTTTTCTGCATCAATCTGTTGGGTATGAGTCATCAATCTAGCAAGATCCATGTCCCCAATAAGTATGGCAGTCCTATTCTCCTTGACTACCAACTAGATACTCCGATAAAAAACTTACTCATACAAGATCTAGTGTCAGCTATCAACTCAGGAGCATACTTAGATTACTGGTTTAACTTAAGGAAGTACTCCTTTACTATCATTGAGCCCTGCCTCAGGTTCATGAACACCTCAATATTGGTTTCCCGTAACTCATGCAGAAAGAACCTGTCTAGAAAAGCATCCTGGAACATCTGCCAACTCATGGGAGTTATATTCTCACCCCTACCTTTCTTCCACATAACAACCCAATTATAAGAAACATATTTCAGCCTATAAGAAGCCAATTCCACACCATCCTCTTTAGTAACATACATAACTTGGGTGATCTTTTTCACCTCATCAAGATACAACTGTGAGTCCTCACCTACCTTTGACCAAAGAATTCAGGTGGATTCATTCTCATAAAGTCACGAAGTCTGGCTGCAACTAAATCACCCTCTTACAGATATGGAACTGCAGCTTGATTATTAGCCTGAATATTAGCAGTCACAGCTTAAACTAATGCTTGAAAGGCATCCTGAAATTCAGCATGAGACGCATTCTCATTCAAAGGATCAACAGGCTGGGGTGGCTAGTTATCATTTCTACAGACATTAGCTCTGCGAAGAGGCATGTTCTATCATGAAAGAGCAGGTGTTAATAGCAGATAGAGATAGTTGTAAGCACGATGGCTAATGAAAGAAAGAGATGATTTCCTAAAACGTCCCATATACTCTTTCTCATAAATGTGGCACCCTTTACACCCATGATCAAGACTCTATGTAACACGGCTTGTCGACTCCCTATGACTCTCTAAAACTTAGGCTCTGATACCAAGTTTGTAACACTTCAAAACCTAGTCCCGAGATGTCACATGGTGCACAAGACTATGAGTAATCTCAAGCTAACCTTGTAAGCCTGCTACTAAGTCTGTAACTCATATTAAAGTAATTTAAGTAGATAGAAATACTAAAATACTGAATATTATAAAAATTGTCTGAGATCGACTGAATATACTGTCTGGATAACAATTGCGAAAAGTCTAAAAAATAATAGCTAGTAGTCCAACAAGCCTCTACTACTAAGAAACTAGTCAGCCATTGGGACAAAACCCCAACTCACTCAAACTAAACTGAAAGCAACTACTCAAATACTATGAAATCTCAAAGTATGGATAAATGGGCCCTCGAACCATGAGGACTCACCAACTATCGGGATATAGGTAGAGATGCCCGAAATCACTCACGCTGCTGAGACTGAGCACCTGAACCTACATCATGAAATAATGTAGCACATAGACGTATGTGTGGATCAGTACTTTGAGGATGTACTGAGTATATAGGGATGAATGCATAAGAAAAATAATATCTCAATGTTATTAAAGATTATAGAATATGCATGTTGTATGTAATGACTCACATGGCTAGAATAACTGAAAGCTAAAAATCATAAATTATGAATAATAAAAACATACTGCGTAAATCTGGTGAGCCATCAAATTCAAAGTCTAAAAGCTGAAATGTTATGGAATTTCACTAAAAAGTTTATTTAGTTTTACTAACAGGGAAAATACTTTTAAAATCAATTCTGAAGATCTTTACTATTAGGGAAATTATTTTAAAAACCTTTATATTGTTCTTTACTAGTAGGGAGGTTCTCTTAACCGACATAACCATGTGAGCTATCATGGAGTCCAAAGTCTCCTTCCCCTAAGGGGAAAACCTCACGTTGGGGAGAGGTGTCATACTCTTTCCAGGAAGTATAACCTGAGATAAGTGATCACATCTGTAACTGTCATCCATATAGAAATAGGAATACTAAATTTGTACCTACATTGGCTCGTAGTTCCAGAAAAGTAGGATGGTCTAAACCCATACTTTCTGCTCGGTGCTAAATACTACTCCTTTTTATATGATGCTCATTCTGTAGGAAATCCACTTTTAAAAAGTCATCATATTTCATACTAAAAGCTAACTGTGTATATGTTCATTAAAAATTAAATTTAAGTTGTAAAGTGGATTTCATATCTTAGCTAAAGATCAAAAGATCAAATCTTTATTCAAAGTTGTCTATGAACATATCATGGGATGCTTAAAAGCGATATCATTCTTGAAATAGCAACATTTAACTAGGGCTTGATAACCCATGCATCAATTTCATGTTAAATCATCATAAAGTTCGTGCTTGACAATGAAAATATTCATAATTCAACTCAAAATTTGGAAAATACGGTCATATGCATGAATTTACGAAAATAGACATGTAATTCAACACCCAATTTACTTGAAAACTCAAAATCTTCAATTAACAATAAATGGGTATGAACCCTAAATTGAACTTCATGTAAAATCATGTGAGTTTATAAATAAAAAATTAGTTTTGGGCACAAGGATGAAAGATTTATCATTGTTCAAAACTCTGCATACCGTAATTGATGAAATTGAATAAAAAGTTTGATCTTGAATTCCTAATTGTGCTTTTGAAGATGACCTCTTAAAGTTCTTGGATTGGCAATCTTTAATTTTGAACTATCTTGGAAGAATAATGGAGGAAATTAGATTTTCTAGAGATTAAGTTTTGAGTTCTAGGGTTTTCTTGGAGGGTAATTTGATGAAAAGTGAGCATAGAATGCTTAGAATATGATTAATCTTGTGTTTTACACCATTTGGAGCTTGGGAAAAAAACAAACTATCCTTTTAAAATTAATTTCGGAAACTGAAATCCCAATTTGTCCACCCACCGTGACGTGCCACAATCGTGGTGGCTTACTGGATAAGGTACCATTGGGAACTGAAAAGTCAATGTGACACGGAGCAATCGCGGTAAGCCACTGAAATACCTTTAAGGCCATCACTGCAATGTGTCACTATCATAATGAGCCACTGGAAATTGACAACTGGGAAATGGGACTTCACCACGACACTGGCTAATCGCGGAGGTCTACTGGAATTTGACAATTGGGATTTTGTCCTTCACTGCAATGCGGTGCCTGTAAAATGTCATACTATTTTACTAAAAATATCATAATTCTCATTCGAGTATCATATTAAGGAGAAATTGGTATCATTGGAGAGTTGAGGCAATTTTCTACACATTGAAGGGTCTAGAGCTTGAAAATTCTACACGTATCAAGAGTTATTCATTTTTTAAGCTAATCTTTGACATTGTAGGAGCTAAATTTAGATAGGAAAAGTACGGGGTGTTACATTTTCCTTGCATAAATCCGCCTTGGAGTCCAAATAGACTCTTTGACTTTGCATTTCATAATGGGCTAGTAAGGCCCATCTTTTTGAGTCAAGCCCTAATGAAAGTCTAAAGGCGATCGATGGAACAAACACGAGGAAGTAAAAAAAGAAAAATAGGTCGAAACCCATTGATGACATCACTTGATTTTTGCCATTATTGTATTTATTTATTTATTTAAGTTGTTCATTTAGGTCTCGAAGCCAAAGTTGTATATTAATATAGGTGAAGTTTATTATGGGTCAAAAGTTCTAAAAAGATAGTTTAGGACAGGTTATGGGCTAAAGCCCAATAGTTAGACTAGGACGGGTGAAGATTGACCGAAAGTCCAATTAGATTAGGATATAATTGATGGATTTGGGCTTAAGAGCCTAAATCGCTTATTTCTCCACCTTTCCCTTTATCTATGTTTATTTGTTATATGTTTCTTTGAACCTAGTTAAACCCCCTACTAAGTCGTTAAAAAACTGACTTTACATTAACCTCAAAAAATATTTTCTTAATCAATTCTCTTTTAAATAATCAATTTTCCTTTTCTAAAGTTAGTCAAAAGAATCATTTTCAATTAGTACAGATAACCACAATTTAGAGGACATTTTAGGTGCCTTAAACACCTTTCTAAAATGTTAATAAGAACCTCTTACCTGGGATTTTCTTAAAGGCCTAAGTCTTTTTTCTATTTTGAGACTTAGGATTTATTTCAAAAAGTTTTCCTAATTTATTTTCAAATAAATTAAGTGGAGACTCTGTTACTCCTTAGATTATTTTGAAATTTTTCTTTAAGGTTTTCAAAATATTTGAAGAAGTCGTAACCAAAGTTTTCCACCCCTTCAAAATCGAAAAGGGGTAAAATAAAAATGGCGACTCTGTTGGGGAGTTTTAACTAGGTTCTAACCAAATATTTGAATTCATCTTTTGACTAACTGTTTAAACTATTTATGTGCTTATATGTTTCAATTATGCATAATTTAACTGTTGTATCTCATGGCATAATCCCGCATGATTATTAAACTATTTTGGGGTTTTATGGATGTCCCGACCCCTGTTGATCATATCCAAATTAAGTGTCGGTAATACAATGGTTTATCGGCACATTAGGCAGTCGGAGGTTATTTGTATTTACAAACCCAAGTAGTCCGCTTGGGAACCTTTGTCCTAACCCACTCTAGACACCCAGGATAGAGCTAAACCAAAACCCTCTTTTAGGCATGAGACTAGGATGACCCAATACCCAAGGGAGTATTGGGCCCATTTGAAAACTTTTCCTGCGTCTATTGACCCCGAGTCAATTACAGATGAACCATGTTTATGTATTGAAGAAAATATATGTTTGTTTAAACCAATCCATTATCCTATGTGGTAGGGGGAGGCTTATCTTTGTTTGTTTTTATGTAGGAATGTCTCAACCATACCCTTGCAAAAGGTTCAAGATGGTTATCGGACCTGACAACTTCCTAAAAGTATGGTGGATGCATATGAGCGGAGAAGATAAAAAAGATTGTTAGTACGAATATCGGGCACCTGCCTTCGCTCATAGAGATGGATGCCTGGCCCGAAATGATTCATGTTCTAACAACATTTTGGGATGACAACATGGTGCTTTTCTTTGGGGAAGTAGAGTTGGCCCCCACTATTGAAGAAGTTTTGACTTGTTATGAAAGCCTTGATATGTTCATAAAGAGAAGGAGTACACCAGACAATAATTTTCTAGTCCCTAGCATAATGAATCGTCAAGAGATCAAGAAAATCTTTGCAATCAATGATGACACTTAATTAGGATAATGTGATGGGTAAAATATATATTTTCATGAGTTGTATCGCCGATTTGCAAATTATAATGCTTTTGAGAAGTTCGGTCATAAATTTGAGTTTGAAAAAAAATAGAAGAAGAATAGAGCATTTGCTTTTCTGGTGGGTTTGCTTGGAACAATGGTGTTCCCAGAAGGAGAAAATGGCACCATCCATCCTAAGGTCATTATGGTAACGGACACTCTCTTCAACGGAATGGATTATGGTCAAACTAAGGTGTTCCATACCTTAGCCCATATGATAGTCGTCGAGATATATCGGGCATTGGGAATGTCCCAAAGCGGTGATCGTTTCTTTTAAGGTTTTAACCTTATCTTACAATGGTGGATGATGACTCACTTATTAAAAAACCCTAGAGTAGGGCAGCTAGACCCTCGGAAAAGGGTAAATCTTCTATAATCACAAGACATGTGTTTATTCTTGCACAGGTTTAAGAGAAAATAGTATTTGGAATTTTGGTTCAAGATTTTCGAGGAATTAAGTAATGATGACATTCAGTGGTCAATCAACTATCTTCTCCAAGGAATCTACATTACTCAGGTAAATGAATGGCCTTTCTTAGTACTTCTAGAATTTAGGGAAACTCATCTTTATAATCCCATCAGGTTTCTTAGATAATTCAAAATCAGGCAGGTAATACCACAAACGGCAGCTATGCCTAGATTCTTTACCGAGTATGATGAATACGAAACTCCCCTTAAAAATACATGGTAGATGGGTGGAAGAAAATAAAAATAGAGGAAGTCTCCTTCCGTATCGGGTTTGAACCTGAAGTTAGTGACACATACAAGGAATGGTTGAAGAAGAGTCTTGCTGGAGCATTGATCTTGGGATCGAATGTACCCACTCGGGTTGTTGATATGGAATCAGAACATCATATCCGACTCCATAGGCTTCAAGACAAATTCCAAAAAAGTAAGATCATGCACTAACTCATGCATATTGAGGATTCCTCGACCATACACATGTTGAGAGAAGAGTTAAAGTGAGCCAGGCAAGAAGCTGATAATGCTAGAAAGTGTCTGATCGATTTGGATGATTGCATGGTTTCTCAAATTGATAGAAAAGAAAGAATGACCTATGAGAACAAGGCACAGTTATGCAGGATTCACCTAATCATCAATAGATATAACATATGGAAAGAGGTGAATAAGGCTAAGAAGGTAAGGGCTAATGAAGGAGCATCTAGGAGCTAGTCTTTCTATCCCCTGTGCGGGATCTTGTTCTTTCTTTTATGTTATTTCACTTTTCCCTAAAGATTGTATCCCCCTTATTCTACTTTGTAGGCATTTATATCCTTTTATATAACTATGAAAAGTTTAGGGGATAATGGATTGACTTTAAAAAGGCATATTTTTGCTTCAAAATTTGTTAGGCCAACCCTTGGCTCAAAAGGGTCACCCCAACTAGGGTATGTGTTTATTATTATGTTTTTATGTGGTATAACTTCCTTATGTGTTTATGTGTGTTTGTTTGAATCAAAGACAAATTTGTCCATTATGCTCCCGTGGATCAGTTTGCCTATGATGCAAACAACTCTATGTGGTTACTTCTTGTCGAATATCTTTCATTATTTATTACATATGGAAACTAACACATCTGTCTTTGAGTTATTTTACTTTAAAGATAATAAATCTACTCAGCGTTGAAACAAGCTAATAGAACATCTTTACTTTACTCGGTTAAAAGTTCACAAATTCCCATCCCCAAACCATCATTCAAATAGGACTGGAAGTGACGAAGAAAATGCATTGACCATCAGGGACAATGTAATAGCGGAACAAAGCGAAATGATTGTTGAACTCATGAGAAAATTGGAAATAATTCAGGAGGAGATGAACCGTACTAGAGATTTAGCTAATCTGGCCATCACTGTCAACGCTCCTGCCCTAGGATGACACGGGACTCAACTACAAATTCCTCCCCTCAGTATGCCTATTCTCGGGAACCATCCAAATAATATATCATCTGCCTTCATTTCCTAATTACCCACAGATCCTATAATCAATAATCCCCCAATTCATGTTGTCCAAAACACCAATCAAGAAAATAACCCAGATGCCTATCATCCACAAAATCCATCCCTAACCCCACGAAATCCATCTCCAAATCCACAAAACTTATTCCTACATCCCCAAAACCCTTTTTCAAACCCGCAAAATCCACTTCCAAATATGCAAAATCCATCTCCAAAACCAAAAAATTTATTTCCAAACCCACAATATTATTCTCAGATTCCACCAAACTACTCTCAAATTCCACAAAATATCCTCAATTTCAAAATTATCCTCCCCACCTACCACTTAACCTTCTCTCATCCTCAAAATCAATCTACCCTTTCAAATCTTTCTCATGTCGTCATATCCCCTGACATCTACAATCCCTTTACTAACCTCGAGGTAGACCATTATAAGGAGAAGGAAAAAGAGTGGAGGACTGAGCATGAAAAAAAGTTGATGGCCATGAATGAAGAGATTATGAGGATCAAGAAATCTCACAGGGCAGGTGATAATGATGCTTTGGGGTATAATAATTTGTGTGTGCACCCTGGAGTAGATCTAGCAGAAGGATACAAGGTCCCTAAATTTGACGTGTTCAATGGTACCAAAATCCGATGGCCCATCTAAGAAGGTATTGTGATGAAATGGTTGGGGTAGGAAGAAATGAAGTATTATTGATGCGCTTATTCAGCGAAAGCTTAAGCAACAATGCCTTAGATTGTTTCACGTCTCAAGAACTGAAAAGGATTTTTCGATAGGTTTGTATTTAACATTGAAATAGTCCCTGACCGATACTCATTAGACCAGATCAAGCAGAAGAATGATGAGTGTTTCTAGGACTATGCCTTTCATTGAAGAAAAGAAGCTGCTAGGGTACAACCTCCCTTATTTGAGAAGGAAATGGTATTAATTTTCTCTCACGCTCAGGAGGGAGAATTTTACACTGAGATGGTATCTGCAGTTAGGGAGACTTTCGCAGATTTGGTAAAAATTGAGGAATTTCTAGGGAAAGGCATTCGAACAGGAAAAACTATCAAAACCCCAACATCATCTAGTAATTTTGTGTTCCCAAAGAAGAAAATGGAAGATCTGAGTGCAGTCTGTACTGATTCTATTGCTAAATTGAAGAAGAAAGTTAATCCTAGGAACATTTTCTCTTCTTCACTGTCACCAAATTTTTAGCATGTATTCTACACCCAACCCCAGTACCAATATCCAATTTCAAATATCCAATCCTAATACCAATCTCCACTTCCTAATATCCAATCCCAATACCAAGCTCCACTTCTAAATATCTAATCCCAGTACCAAGATCTACTCCTAAATACAAATTCCAGTACCAAACTCCACTTCCAAATGACCAATCCCAGCACCAAGATCCACTTCTAAAGATCCAATCCCAGTACCAAGCTCCACTTCCAAATATCCAATCCCAATACCAAGCACCACAACCAAATACTTTACTCCAATACCAAGTTTTGCAGCTGAATTATCAGTCTCATGTTCAAGCTTCCCCTCCAAACAACCAAATAAATGTCCAAGCACCTCTAAACTATCATTAAGTATCTCCTCCCACTAATTAAAACCATTATAGCCCCCCGCATCCAAACTTCAAAAAGATACCTCCCCAGAACTTCACGCCATTGGCTAAAAGTCGCACCCAACTCTTTGAAAGAATGAAAGACGCTGGTCATTTACAACCTATCCAGTCAAAACCTGCCAATCCCCACTTCTAATTTTATCGTGCTAATAAAAATTATGCCTATCATTCAGGAGTGGCATAGCACAGTATCGAGGATTGCATTTACCTGAATAATAGGATTCAAGACTTGATCGGTCAGAAAGTCATCACTTTCCAGTCACCAAATATCAATGGTAATCCATTGCCTAATCATAGGGGATCCATAGTTAACATAATAAAAATATAGGTAGAATAAGTGTCTAGCAAGACCATCACTAAGGTAGATTCAGAAAAGTTCAAAAGGACAGAAGGACTAGAGAAGATAAAGAGAGTAGTAGCTTCCTTAAGTGTCAGTGAGAGGCCCCCATTTATATTGATGATTGCCCCAACTCAGATATACACTCCTCCGCCTAGAAAGGAATTTATGGTAGAGACTGCAGCTGCCCAAGGGATGACATAGTCTGGACGATGCTACATTCCTGAAAATTTGACCAATAGGAAAGATTCACAGAAAAGGTCAATCATTGAAGGGGAGGCTGAGGAATTTTGGAGGCGTATGCAACCAAAAGAATATTCAATTGTAAAGCATTTCAAAAAGACTCCAGCCTAGATTTCTATTTGGGCACTATTAATGAGTTCGCAATACCGCTGACAAGTTTTATTGGAAGTCCTGGATGAAGCATATGTTCCCGCAGGCACGGGCGTTGAGAATCTGGCCACAATGCTAGAGAATATTGTAAGAATTCATTGCATATCATTCAGTGAGGAAGAGTTGTTATTTGAGAGGGTGATGCATAAAAAAGCCTTGCACGTCACTGTCAGTTGTTGGGACTATATGATTAATCGGGTATTGATAGATGACGGATCTGGTTTGAATATTTGTCCTATTTCCATATTGGTTCAAATGGGCTATGATTTAGGAAAAAAATTCCAAAGCACGTAAATATGTGGGCATTAGATAAAGGGCAGAGAGATACCATAGGTGAAGTTGAGATACCATAGGTGAAGTTGACTTGTACATCCAGATGAGACCAGTTGAATTTAAGGCTAAAGTTCATATTATAGATATCTATCCTAGTTACAACCTGCTCCTGGGGACACCATGGATCCATGGTGCAAAGGTAGTTTCATCGACCCTTCATCAATTATTGAAGTTTATTTGGGAGGACCATGAAATAGTCATTCAAGGAGAAGGAAGCCATTTGAATCATCCAAATGGTTATGTGCCTATGATTGAAGATATTTCAAGGGGTAGTAGTTTTTATATAGTGGAAATTATAAGTGCTGCAGAGAAAGTCTGATGCCCAAATCTCCAATTCCTTCTATCTACAAAATGATTATGACTGTGATATGAATAAGTGGGTTCGAGTCTGGTCGGGGCTTGGGTAAGAACTAGGAAGGAATTATTGAGCCCATTATGGTCCCAAAAAAAGAATCTAAGTATGGGTTAGGATACCAGCCAACAGAGGAGGATGAGATTGAAGTTAAGTCAAAGATGAGTCTATCTAAGACATTGCCACTACTATACCAGTCATTTCCAATACGTGAGATGTAAAAAAAATTATGGTCTTGGGGATGGATAGAAAATATGTTTGAAGGATGAAATGTTATACTAGAAGATTTCCCGAAGTCTAGTAGGGTGAGAAAGGTTGCACCAAGAGAGGCTTTGAAAAACTGGACCTCCACTCCACTCACAAATCATCGTCCATTGTGGTAGATGAAAGGGCAATTACTAGAAGTTTTAAAATTGGTGATAATCCGGAGGAGGCCCCGTAATCCATCTTTTTATGTCTCAAATTCTCTTTTCGTGTTTTACTTCTTTCAAAAAGGAATCGGCCCGCATTTGCGCAGGTCATGAGCCATAGTTTGTAATTATTTCACAAATTTCAATAAAAAGGCCTCCCTTTGTTTAAGAAGTTATCGGAAACATCCTTACTACTTCTCCGGAGGTAGTGGTATGGACTGCGTATATCTTACCCTCCCCAGAACCCACTATGTGGGAATACACTGGGTTTGTTGTTGTTGTTGTTGATTATATTAGTGTATTTTATTATCTTATTATCATCTAACTTGGTTTGTTTGTTTATTACAATAGCAGTAACTTAAAGCTTGCCAATGTCATATTATGTAAAGGGTTAGATGAACTAAGTGAGGGAAATGATGATGATTGGAAAGAAGATGATAAGGAGCGATTAGTGGAAGATATAGAGAGACTTGAGAACCGAGAGAAGCCCAACCTGGAGGAAACTGAAACAGTCAACCTGGGCAATCATAATGAAATTGTTACGACACGAACTAGGGCCTGGCCGTGACGGACATCCGACTCATGAAGTCTCAGATATCCCACTCTATCTGTTTATCGTAAACAACATTCATATAATAAAAGAAAAATGCGTAATTATAAATCGAATACAGAAACATGGTCATACTCTAAAATTAGTTTAACGATGAAGGAAAACTCCAACAATATCTAAATAACTTCTGACTCAGTCTGCATAATCTCTACTAAATCTCAAAACAATACTATCTGAAGTCTAGGACAAGGCCCCCAATAGACCAAAACTGCATAATGATGAATATCTGTAAGACATTAGGCCTTATGGAATATAGAAGGATCACCACTACACAATCTCTTCTACTGTCTGAATTATCCACTGCTTATCTTGACCCCTAGACTGTGCCTCAGAACCTGAGAGGTTGGAGGGGGAGGGGGTCAATATAGATGTACTGGTACATAGAGCTAATAAAAAATAGTCATTTATAATCAACATATATGAGAGAAATTTAAAACAATTCATAAACATACCATATAGTAAGAAATCACATGGGCATTTTAAAGACTTTGAAACCAAGACTCACTCTTTGTCTTACTTTTTAGCTAGATGGTACACCCTACAATCTGTAATTCCACGGGCTATATGTAATTTACCCTTGACTCGGCCGCCAAGCCCCCAATCCAAGTTTGCCGTAAGGATTGGAGTATCTATAAGGGGGACACGCAAGATCACACAGAAGGGTGCCAAAATCCCTAATCAAGTCAACATGTCATGGTAGTGCACAAGATCACAAAGTAGGGCACCTAACCATAGTCCCAATTTGGGATGACACGAATCAAGGTACACAAGATCACAAAGCATGGTACCATAATCCCGTGTCGGCAAATCACGATTTCTAGCATAGAGTCTTTCAACTTGTACTTTCTTCGGGTAACCATCTAACTCTCTTAAATCAAACTCTAACTCTGTCATGGCATACATTTATATGGTATCGTCATACCATTGACTTGCAAGTCATATTACCACATCAATTCTCCAACTTTTTATGCCATTTACAATATGCACATATATAAAACTTTCACACACATCAAACATATGCACCATGGTTCTCAACATGTAATAGTTTCAAGAAACTTTATCATTTATGAGTAATATCATGTCAATTGCAAAAACTCATGCTCTCGATGGTTTAACACAAGTATAGTGTGGGGTATAAAACATTATCATGGGGGATTTAAAGAATTCATAATTCATATACATCGCACCTTTTCGAAATTCAGATCACATGTTCACAATTCAACAATTGAAATATATGCAAGCCTACAACCCCATGATATTTCAATATTTCTTTCAAAACCATATCACAAAACATATCATTGATATTAAAACAAAACCCCACTTGTAAAAACATATGTATACGTATAGATAGTAAGGTCTTGTGTAAATTTATTTCAAAAATCTTTCCCATGAAATTTGGGACAACCCCACGTACCTCTATTTCAAAAAGTAAATGGATGATTCTTGGAGACTACGATGCGAGGATTCCAAATCTCCAATTATCTTCTAAAACCCACGGTTAAATCTTGAGCTATGAGGATTTTTAGTCTGAAACCCTAATGGAGTTTCTTGAGAGATTTTGATGAAAATAAACTTACTTTGATGTTCTTGGGATGAAACCCGTGTTAGAGATGATAAGGGGTTTGAGAAGTACCATTTTTAACCTTAATGAGATGGAGTAAAAATATAGCTGGTGCTCGATTTTATGGGACACCGCAATGCGCCACAATCGCGGTGGCTCACTGGAAATTGCCAATTGGGAAATTATCTCACTCCGCAATGCGCCACGATCGCGGAGTCTCGCTGGAAATTGACGAATGCAAAATTGGGATCCTCCGCGACGCGCTAAACACCTGAATGATGATGTTTTATGACTAGCACATAAAATAGCCATAACTCCCTCACCGGGTATCCGTTTTGGACGAATATTATATCAACGGAAAGTTTATTCAGTCACCTACATAATGAAAAGTTAAAAATCAAATAATTCCATAGGGAGTTGAGTATAATTCACTCTAGAATCCCATGCTTGATACTTTTAGGGACAAATTTTATCTTGGAAACTTTTGGGTCATTATAATATCCCCCCCTTGGAAACATTCATCCCCGAATGTTGACGCGGAACATAGACAAGCATGACTTCAAGCATACTAAGGCATAGAAAGAATAAGGCAAGGATTGTACCTTCCATTTCGTCATCCACTGGGTCAAAAAGGTATGGGTAACTAGCTCTCATGTCAACTTTGGATTCCCAAGTTGTTTCTTCAATTTTCTGGTTTCTCCACAACACTTTAACTGAGGCAATCTCTTTGTTTCTCAATTTTCTAACTTGGCGATCCAAAATTTCTATAGGCTCTTCTTCATAGGATAAGCATTCTGTCACTTTGATTTCTTTAACAGGCAACACTAAACAATGGTCTCCAATGAACTTCTTCAACATAGATATATGAAATACCGAATGAACGAAACCCAAACTGGTAGGCAATTCTAACTCATACGCGACTGCACCTACTCTTCTCAAAATCTGATATGGTCCTATGTAGTGAGGACTTAACTTACCTTTCTTCCCGAACTGCATGACTCCCTTCATGGGAGAAACCTTGAGAAACACCCAATCTCCAACCTCAAACTCTAAACCCCTTCTCCTAACATCGGCGTAGGACTTCTGACGACTTTGGGCTTTCTTAAGTTGTTCTCTAATGACTTTCACATCCTTCATTGCCTGATGAACAAGATCAGGCCCAAACATTTGCGTCTCACCCACTTCATATCACCCTATTGGTGACCTACATTTTTTTCCATAAAACGTCTCAAATGGTGCCATCTTAATACTAGAATAGAAACTGTTATTATACGCGAACTCTATTAGGGGCAAGTGCTCCACCCAACTTCCTTTAAAATCAATCACACAGGCCCTCAACATGTCCTCAAGGGTCTGAATAGTGCGCTCATCCTGCCCATCAATCTGAGAGTGGAAAGTAGTGCTTAGGCTCACTTGGGTACCTAAGCCTCTCAAAAATATCTACAAAATTGAGATGAAAATTATGTACCTCGGTTGAATATGATGGACACAGGTGCCCCATGCAAACAAACTATTTCGGCAATGAACAGCTTGGCATAATCCCCTCCCGAGTAGTTAGTCCTGACAGGTAGAAAGTGGGTTGACTTGGTCAGCCTATCTACAATTACCCAAATAGAATCATATTGGTTTCGGGACCTCAGAAGCCCTGTAATGAAGTCCATATAAATCATCTCCCACTTTCACAAAGGTAAATCTATCTATTGGTAAAAACCACCTGGCCTCAAATGCTCTACTTTAACTTGTTGGCAATTCAAACAGTTGGAAACAAAGTCAGCCACATCACGCTTCATATTATTCCACCAATACATAGATTTCAGATCATGGTACATCTTAATAGAGACTGGGTGAACAACATACCTTAAAGTGTGAGCTTGACAAGGATTGTCTGCCTCAGACCATCTATATCTAGCATGCACAACCTACCCTGATATCTCAAAATGCCATCACCACCAATCTCAAACAACATCACCTTCTGCTGACCCACATCACTCTTTATTTGCATCAAGATGGGATCTCCAGACTGCTTTTCTTTAACTTGTTCACAAAGGGATGATTTAGCTATCTCATGCACTACCACCCCTCAATCTTCTGAATCTAAGAGTTGCACTCCAAGATTTCTAAGTCAATGAACATTCTTCACCATTTCTCTCTTCCCTTCCTCAACATGAGAGAGGCTACCCATAGACAATCTGCTGAGGGCGTCGACTACCATATTTGCCTTACCCGGATGATAGTGCAGGCTCATGTCATAGTCCTTTAAAAATTCCAACCATCATCTCTGCCTGAGATTCAACTCTTTCTGCGAGAAAACATACTGTAAGCTCTTGTGGTCAGTAAATATATCAACATGCACCCCATAAAAATAGTGCTGGCAGATCTTAAGTGCAAAAACCACAGCCGTTAATTCCAAGTCATGAGTAGGGTAGTTTCTCTCATGCACCTTCAACTTCCTAGATGCATAAGCCACTACCTTATTGTACTACATAAAAACACACCCAAGTCCCACTCGAGATGCATCACAGTATACAAAAAAACCTTCTGTACCCTCCGAAAGAGTCAAAATAGGAGCAGTAGCCAACTTGCCTTTTAGCTTCTCAAAACTACTCTCACAAGAGTCAGACCACAAAAACTTCACCTTTTTCTAAGTCAACTTAGTATGTGGTACAGCTATGGAAGAAAAACTCTCTACGAATCTTCTGTAATAACCCGCCAAACCCAAGAAGCTCCGAATATCGGTTGGAGTCATGGGTCTGGGCCATTTCCTCACTACCTCAACCTTTTGGAGATCAACCCGAATCCCCTCACTAGACACAATATGCCCCAAGAAAGCAATAACATTCAGCCAGAATTCACACTTGGAGAATTGCACATACAACTTATGATCTTTGAGAGTCTGAAGAATAATCCGGAGGTGATTGGCATGGTCCTCCTCATTTTTGGAGTAGATCATGATGGCATCGATAAAAACTATGACAAATATATCTAAGAACTGACAAAAAACCCTGTTTATTAGGTCCATAAAAGTTACATGAGAATTATTCAACCCGAAAGACATGACCAAGAATTCATAATGACCATATCTGGTTCGGAAAGCTATTTTAGGAATGTCTGACTCCCTAACTTTCAACTGGTGATAGCCCGAACGAAGGTCTATTTTATAAAAACACTTAGCACCCTAAAGCTGATCAAAAAGGTCATCGATTCTAGAAAGAGGATATTTATTTTTCACTGTGACCTTATTCAAATGGTGGTAATCTATGCACATACGCAGGGAACCATCTTTCTTCCTCATGAAGAGTATAGATGCACCCCAAGGATAAATACTAGGTCTGATAAAACCTTTATCTAGGAGATCTGCTAATTATTCTTTCAACTCTTTTAACTCTGCAAGAGCCATTCTATATGGCAGAATAGAAATAGAACGGGTATCTGGTAATACATCAATACCAAAATCTATCTCCCTATCAGGTGGAATTCCTGGGAGAACATCTGGAAAAACTTCTGGGAATTCATTCACTATAGGAACAGACTGAAGAGGAAGATTTTCGGTGTTAGAATCTTTAACCCGAATAAGATAATACAAGCATCCTTTAGAAATGAGTTTATGGGCCCTGAGATAAGATATGAAGTGGTCCCTAGGTGCTAAAGAGTGTCCTTCCCACTCTATTGTTGACTCGTTCAGAAAAGAAAAGGTAACCTTCCGGGTTCTACAGTCTAGTGTAGCATAACACGAATGGAGCCAGTCCATCCCTAGGATAGCATCAAAATCAACCATATCAAGCTCTATGAGATATGCCACAGTATCCCAGCTAAGAATAGACACTACACAATTTTTATATATCCACCTAGCCACAACAGAATCACCCACCTGAGTGGAAACAGAGAAAGGATCGGTAATGACTTCGGCCTCAAACCAAAACCAATAGACACATATGGGGTCACATAATATAAGGTATACCCGGGATAAGGAAACACATATACATCACGGGAAAATATTTGTAACATACTAGTGACCATATCTGGAGAAGCCTCTGCCTCCTGGCGGTTGGTCAAAGCATATAGCTGATTGCGACCGCTCCCGGAAGCTGAAATGGCTCCTTTCTGAGGTGCTGGTGCAGAAGAATTCGCCTGTGAATTGTCTCCCCAACATTACCTCCTGTATCAGGGCAATTCCTCTTAAGGTATCCCACCTGACCGCAAGAATAATAATTTCTCCTCTCGAAGTAACACTTTCCAGGATGATTCTTCCCGCAGGTGTTACAATAGGGAAAAGATCTAGCAGGCTGCACCACACTGCCCTGCGACTGAGTATTCTAAGATCTGGATCCCTGACTAGTCTGAAAACTCTGAGATCACCTATCAATTGGGGATCTGGGCACTGGGGGTTTGCGCACTGGGGTGCTAGCTGCATACTGCTCCTTGCCCCAAAACTTCTTTTTTTCCATTTACTGCCCCAGTTACCGCTCTATGTCTGACTGTGGTTCTAATCCGTTGTTCTGGCTCTCTTCGCCTGCCTGTGGTTCTGATCCGCTGTTCTGGCTCTCTTCGCCTGCCTGTCTTTCTTTCTAGATTCAGACATTTTCTTTTTCTTCTCTTCTACCTGTTGCATGTGGACTAACAGTCTAGAAAAGTCCACCTCCCTATTTAGCATCGCCCCTTGACATTCAAGTGCTAGATCATCGGAAAGGCCGGATGCAAATTTCCTCATCCGAGCCCTCATATTTCCTGTCATTTCTAGTGCATAATGAGCTAGTTGATTAAACTTCAGAGTGTACTCATGGACACTCATCTTCCCTTGTTTAAGATTCATGAATTCCTATGCTTTGGCTTCCCTCAACTCAAGAGAAAAGAATCGGTCAAGAAAAGCTCCTAGGAACTCGTCCCAAACTGTGGGCTCAACACTCTCCCCTTTCGCATCCTCCCACTCACTGTACCATTGGTTCGCTGCATCCTTAAGTTGGTACGCTGGTGACTCAAACCCTTCCACCTGATCCATATGCATAACTCTGAAAATCTTCTCCATTTCATCTATGAACAACTGGGGGTCCTCTTCTACTTTAGTGCCATAAAATTTGGGCGGGTTTATTCTCATGAACTGGCCCACCCTAGTGGCCTCAGAAGTGATAGATGCAGACCCAGTATCTTCTGAACTCTGAGTCTGTGCGGAAACCAGTTATGCAAGCATGTGAATGGACTACCTGAATTCTACATTTGATATGTCCCTCTGAGAAGACTAGGGACGGTTAACATTTGTCCACGGAGCTCGAGAAGGACTGGTCGAGACTAGAGGTACTCCCGGAGTAGGAATAGGTTCTGGGGTATGGGCTCTGTTACGGGTCCACATGCCATGAAAGGGTGCACTTTATCATCCTGAGTATCCCAGTTGTTGGAACGACGAGGAGGCATGACTGTTTTCTGAAATACAATGGATCACTGATTAGGGGACAGTTCTAATTCAGACTCTAAAGCACGAACTAAATAACAAAGAGGGGAAACACTTTATTGAATGCCTAGTAGCTTCCTGCTTATAAGTATGGCGTGCTACACACCCATAAATAAGACTCTACCCGAAGCAATTTTGAAGATACCTTGGGACTATGATCCGTGCTTTGATACCAAGTTTGTCATGACCCGAACTAGGGCCTGGCCGTGACGAACATCCGACCCATGAAGTACCGGATGTCCCACTTTATCTGGTAATCATAAACAACATTTGTATAATAAAAGAAAATGTGAAATTATAAATTGAATACGAAAACATGGTCATACTCTGAAATTAGTTTAACAATGAAGGAAAACTCCAACAATATCTAAATAACATCTGAATCAGTCTGCGAAATCTCTACTAAATCTCAAAACAATACTATCTGAAATCTGGGACAAGGCCCCCAGTAGACCAAAACTGTAAAATAATGAATATCTGTAAGACATTAGGCCTTTCGGGATATAGAAGGCTCACCACTGCACAATCTCTTCTGTTGTCTGAATTATCTACTGCTTATCTTGACCCCTAGACTGTGCCTCAGAACCTGAGAGGTTGGAGGGGGAGGGGGTCAATACAGATGTACTGGTATGCAGAGCTAATCCAAAATAGTCATTTATAATCAATATATATGAGAGAAATTTAAAACAGTTCATAAACATATCATATAGTAAGAAATTACATGGGAATTTAAAAGACTTTGAAATATTTCTTTGAAACCATGACTCACTCTTTGTCTTACTTTTTATCTAGATGGTACACCCTACAATCTGTAATTCCATGGGCTATATGTTATCTGCCCTTGACTCGGAGGCCAAGCCCTCAATCCAAGTTTGCCGCAAGGATTGAAGTATCTATAAGGAGGACACACAAGATCACACGGCAGGGTACCAAATTCCCTAATCAAGTCAACATGTCATGGTAGTGCACAAGATCACAAAGTAGGGAACCTAACCATAGTCCCAATTTGGGACTACATGAATCAAGGTACACATGATCACAAAGCATGGTACCATAATCCCGTGTCGATAAATCACGGTTTCTAGCTTAGTCTTTCAACTCGTACTTTCTTCGAGTAACCATCTAACTCTCTTAAATCAAACTCTAACTCTTTCATGGCATACATTTATATGGTATCGTCATACCATTCACTTGAAAGTCACAGTACCACATCAATTCTCCAACTTTCTATGCCATTTACAACATGCACATATATAAAACTTTCACACACATCAAACACATGCACCATGGTTCTCAATATGTAATAGTTTCAAGAAACTTTATCATTTATGAGTAATATCATGTCAAATTCAAAAACTCATGCTCTCGATGGTTTAACACAAGTATAGTGTGGGGTATAAAACATTATCATGGGAGATTTAAAGAATTCGCAATTCATATACATCGCACCTTTTCAAAATTCAGATCGCATATTCACAATTCAACAATTGAAATATATGCAAGCTAACAACCCTATGATATATCAATATTTCTTTCAAAACCATATCACAAAACATGTTATTGTTATTAAAACAAAACCCCACTTGTAAAAACATATGTATACGTATAGATAGTAAGGTCTTGTGTAAATTTTTTTCAAAAATCATGCCCATGAAATTTGGGACAACCCCACGTACCTCTATTTCAGAAAGTAAATGGATTATTCTTGGAGCCTATGATGCGAGGATTCCAAATCTCCAATTATCTTTTAAAACCCATGGTTAAATCTTGAGTTATGAGGATTTTTAGTTTGAAACCCTAATGGTGTTTCTTGAGAGATTTTGATGAAAATAAACTTACTTTGGTGATCTTAGGATTAAAACCCGTGTTAGAGATGATAAGGGGTTGGAAAAGTACCATTTTTACCCTTAATGAGATGGAGTAAAAATATAACTAGTGCCCAATTTTATGGTCCACCGCGATGCGCCACAATCGCAGTGGCTCACTGGAAATTGCCAATTGAGAAATTGTCTCACTCCGCAATGTGCCACGATCGCGGAGTCTCACTAGAAATTGACGAATACGAAATTGGGATCCTCCACGACGCGCTAAACACCTGAATGATGATGTTGTACGACTAGCACATAAAATAGCCATAACTCCCTCACCGGGTGTCCGTTTTGGATGAATCTTATATTAATAGAAATCTTATTTAGTCACCTAAGTAATTAAAAGTTAAAATTTAAAGAATTCCATAGGAAGTTGAGTATAATTCACTCTATAATACCATGCTTGATACTTTTAGGGATAAATTTTAGCTTGGAAACTTTTGGGGCATTACAGAAATCAAAGAGACAAGTGTTAGTGTTCACTTAACAGAGTAGAAAAAAAAAGAATGCATTTGATTGCTTCGGGAATACATTGACATATTTTCTTTGTCCTACAATGATATGCCGGGATTGAGCACCAACATTATGTTGCATAAGTTACCAATCAATCCCGAGTTTAATCCAGTTAAGCAAAAAATGCAAAAATTCAAGCCAAACTTAAGTTTAAAGATCAAGGAAGAAATGACGAAGCAAATTCAATCTAAGGTTATGGAGGTCACAAAATATCCAACATGGCTAGCCAATATTGTCCTAGTGCCGAAAAAGGACGAGAAGATCCGTATTTCTGTTGACTATAGAGCTTTGAATAGAGCAAGTCCAAAAGATAATTTTTCCTTACCCAACATCCACATCCTCATCGATAATTGTGCAAAGCATAAAATGCAATCTTTCATGGAATATTTCACCGGGTATCATCAGATTTAATGGATGAGAAAGATGTAGAAAAAATGGCTTTCATTATGCCCTAGGTGTTTATCATTACAGGGTAATGTCGTTTAGTCTCAACAATGCTGGTGCGAAATACATAGGGTATATAACGATAATTTTTCATGATATAATACATAAGTATATTGAGGTGTACGTGGATGATGTAATTATCAAATCCTGCGAGAGTTTGAATCATCTGACCCATCTGGAAAAATTCTTTTAATAGACTAAGAAAGTATAACTTGAAATTAAATCCTGCTAAGTGTGCTTTTGGTGTGCCTGTTGGTAAATTACTGGAGTTCATAGTCAGTAGAAAGGGCATCAAGCTAGACTGTAATACTCCGTATTTTCGTGCTAGAATTTGAACCGTCGTTTCTACGCGTCCAAACTCTAATCCAAGTGACTCTCATGTGAATATAGTTTTCATGATCATTATCCTACTCTATGAAGTATCTTTGAGGTGAAAAATGTTCATAGCAATGACTTAGAACAACGTTGAGCTAAGACCAATTGATTCGTCCAAAGTTTGACATTCGATTCTACAAGGGTCTACCTCAAACGATTATAACTCTTTATATACATGGAATTTTTCATCCTAAGATCTATCAAATTGTATATAATTGAATTATCTTTCCAAAGATATCAATTTCGTAAAAATCCGATACCCGAGCGAAAAGTTACAACCCTTTTAGTGAAGAGCTGTAAGCCAGGGCAATTAGGCCCGCGCCGCGCGCAGATCACGCGCCAACACTATTTCAGACGCGAATTTCAGTTTTTTTTATGGGTTTTGGGGCGTTTTGGTCATTCCCCCTCACCCAAAATCCGTCCAAACCCTATATTAAGGCCTATTAGAAGCATTATATGTTATATTTCATAAAATTCCCTAAAGAAGAAAACCCTAAGCTCCTACATCCAACTTCAAGAACCTCCAAAGTTCACCATTAATTCTGCAAATTTATTCAAGATTCCAAGTTCCTAGTTCAAGAACTCCAAGAACCATCATTCAAAGGAACGATTAACATCTCAAAAATGAGTATCGATCTAAAGTTCATCATTCAAGGTATGTGGGGGGTTTCAACAAGAACTCTCTTTCGTTCTTGTGCCCAAATTGATTTTTCTTTTATGAATATACATGATTTTACATGTTTTGATATTAATTTGAAGCATGAATTTATACCCTAGATGATTTTACATGAGATTATGATACTCTCTATGTTTTGAAAGTTGAATTGAATGAAAATGATGACATTTTTGTACATAAAGCTGAATTTTCCAGATTTTAAAGTAAGTTATATATATTTATAATGAAAAGCATGAATCTTGAGAAAATTTAATATGATTTTGATGTATGAGACCTTGAGTCCTAGTTGGAATTGTACTTTGAGAAATTATGTGCTATAAGCACAATGAGATTTGAATCCCAAAGCTAATTTTCTTTACCAAGATGTATGATTATAAAGCTGAAATTTTAAGTTTTAAGTGATTATTTTTGTGCTTATGTCATAAAGTATGAAACTTGGGAAGGTTTTATAGTGATATTGATGTATGGGTTTTTGGAACCCTAATTGAGATTATTATTTTGAGAAAATCATATGTTATAAACACCTTGAGTTTAAATAATTTGAGATATTTTGAATGATTTGACCTTTTGGGAAGCATGATGGCTCCCGATGTATATTTATATCTTACTGAAATTTTTTTTTTGTGGATTGTCTGTGAAATGATCTGAGCTAAGTCCGAGAGAAATCTTTAGCACTGAGTAGGAGGTATAAAGTGACCTTACCTCCCTAGAACTACGTGCCCCCGTAGGAGTGAGCCTGAGGCTGATTTATATAGTGATCACTAGTGTTTTTGGATTGATATTGGAAGTCTTACTCCGATGGCAAGGATAGGATGGCTCTCCCCAACGTGGGTTGGATGTTAGACTCCATGTGGCTCACATGGTTTATGTCTATTATAGGATCTCCCAATGTGTGTATGTGTACTCTTCTATCTAGGATGAAAACATATTTGTTTAAAAGGCTGAGTTTGAGAAAGTCACTATTCTTAAAAGATTTAAGGAATATATTCTAATAAGAATTGACATGAGATTTGATTGTTTTGATGATTTGAAATTGAGATAAAAGTGAATTGAGAACGTATTGTAATGAATCACTTGTTTTACTTTACATGTATTATTCATCCATGATTTTGATGATTTAATTCGAGCTAAGTGAGTCATCTATATCAGCATGCATAGTTTTATAAACTGTGATGATACTAAGATATTATTTTATATATGCATTGTACCCCTATATGCTCGGTATTTTACCATTGTACTGACCCACATATTCGTATGTGGGCTACATTTTCTCAGAATATACGTACAAGGTATAGTTGCACCTTCGGATCCAGTCAGTCCATGGTATCCAGTCAGCAGGTAATGAGTCTTTTTTATTCAAGGACTTGGGTTAGTTATGCAGAGTTTATAGTATTGTATTTTCTTTATTCAGTCGTATTGAGTTGGGGTAGTCGTTAGTCATGACCCGGCTACCTACAGTCAGTACTAGTAGGGTCTTCATAGACAGTCAGTAGAAGTTGATGTATTTTGTTTCAATTTTGGTTGTAAAGGCAGAATTGTAATCCTGTAAAATTCCATTTTTGTATCGATCAGATTCAAAAAAGAGTTAATTTCTGCTGATTTGTATGGATTTATATTTTTATTCAGTTGCTTATGAGTTATGCCAGTAGAAGGGTTAGCTTGGGGTCACTTGTGACCCTAATCACCGTGTGACGTCTCGGGACCCAATTTTCGGGTGTTACAAACCTGGTATCAAAGTACAGAGTTCAAGTGTCCTAGGGTGTCTATGAAGTCGTGTCTAGTAGATTCTTGCGGAACGGTAAGAAGACGTCTGTACTTTTCTTCGAGAGGCTACAGGGCATTTAGAAATTGTTTCCCTTCTTTCTAGTCTAAGATCGTGCTATAAAAAGGTTCTCCAAGAAGCTTATATAGATTCTCATGTTACTTTATTCTGGCCAACTCTGCCTCATTTTCAAGGTTTCAGAAACAGTTAATCTTAATTCTCCGTAGATAGTTATGGGATTGTAAGAGAGCTAGAAAGTATCTTGTCAGTGCTTTTGAGTTTCAAAGATTGAAGTACTTTATTCATGTTCATAAAAGTCGTGAACTAAGCCTAGGTTAGGTGTGCTTTCAGATTCCTCCTCAGAATCTACAATGTTAATCTATACTTCTCCCTCTATGTATTATTTTTAGATAACATGATTCGCAAGCTCCAGTTATTCCCTAGGTAATGCTTCTATATTTTCTAGAAGAAATTTCAAAAGTTACACAAAGGGCTTGAGAGGAGCTCTCTAGTGTGTTAAGTTCCTTAAGTTGAAAGTTATGCCCTCATTCTTATGAGTTACTTAATTAAGACAGAGTAACATGTATTCTTAGATCGTTGAATGTTGTGTGTCAAGTTTCTATCTCTTGTATTATGTAATCTTGTTATCATTATATTTGTGAAAAATCAAAGTCTAGTGAAGCCGTGTGGGGCTCTTTCGATTCACTAGCATAGCTTCTTTGTTATTCATCTCATTTTCTTGTTCAAAATACAAACCAAAGTCTAGTGAAGCCGTGTGGGGACTATTTCGATTCACTAGCATAGTTACTTTGTTATTCATATAACTTTCTTGATCAAAACACAAAACCAAAGTCTAGTGAAGCCTTGTGAGGCATATTTTGATTCACTAGCAACTTGTTATTTATCTTGTTGTTCCTGTGTTAGTTGCAAGTGTGGGTTTAGAAGTGTAGTAACAAGAAAGGTGGTAAGGGTGATTTATTGAATATGTATGTCTGAATTTTTGCTTATGATTGAATTAGTAATGAAGTGATATAACCTTGTTTGTTAGTTTAGTGAAAGTTAGAGGAGGAGTTATTAGTTAAGGTGGATTGTTATTTGCTTAGGGTAAGGAAAGAGTTATTGATGGTATTTTTGGTGTTAGAAAAGTATAGGTTATTGATGAAAGTACTTAGTGGATGAGTGTTGTTAATTTAGGCTTTCCTGAGGTGGAAAGAGGGAGTTTAGTTGAAACTTATAGAGCTATGAAAGAAGTTTAGGTGTATAGATGGGTAAATAGTAATGATGTGTAGAAGGAGGATATGTTAACGGATTGTGCATAAGATAGGCCATGTGATTATAATCAATTGTCATTTTATGGGGGTTCTAGTGTACTAGCGTTTTCTAATGTTGTGTTCTAGAGTTTCTAAGTGAGAATTGTGTGTAAGGTGGGTTGTTAAATCATGCTTAGCACTAGACATTAAGTCTGATCGGTGGATGGTCATCAAGGTGGATGTAAAGATAGTGCAGCTAGTTGTATGAAAGTAATCTAGTGGGCTTGAACAGTGTATGTAAGAGTTTATTTATCGAAAGTTAGTATGATGTTGCAGGTATGATGTAGAGGTATGCCCAAGGTGATACGGGCCTTCCTTATTTTCAAAATTTGTTAAGTATTGTGTGGTTAGTTGTACCCTTGAGTTGATAAGTATGAATGAGGCGGTGTGGTATACGAGGTTCTTGTCAATTAGCTTATGGGTTATAGGTTGATGATGTTGGGTATACTGATGTAAGTTTAGGGGTGTGATATTAGTTGACTACGAAGGAAGCATTAGCAGAGAGTTTTACACTTTCAGGTGTAGTCCTTTGGGATAATTTCTACTATTTACGTGTAATGTATGACCCCATAAATTTCGTCGTTGTTAAAGCCTTCAAAATGAGTCAAGTTAGCTTAACACTTAGAACTTTTAGCTAAAAGTTTCAACACTTAGTTTTATTTTGAACCCTTTATCTTTGTTGATTTTTTTGGTGACCTTCCCGACATTTGTTTCTTGAAATTTTTGTTGTGATGCGATGGGGCAAGGTTGTAGCATGTTTCGGGTGAGTTTTGGAATTTTTGGACGAGCCTAAGACCACATTTGGTTTTCATTCCAGTAGCACCCTGCGATTAGCAGGCACTGCCTGGGGTAGTGCACCGCTCTAGAATGGGCGCCGCCTGCTGGATCGCGCCACGCCAAATTTCAGCTTCTATTTTTTTTTCATTTCATTAAGGGCAAATGAGTCTTTTTCCCATCCCCAATCCATCTAAACATAAGATTTAAGCCTATTCTGAACACATTAGACATGTTTTCATTACTTTTCTCCCAAGAAATGCCCTAATAACTCCAAAGATCTTCTTCAAAGAAGTCCAAATCCTCCATTATTACTCCAAGAAAGCTTTGTATTAAGGGGTTCCGCAGTTTTATAATGATGGCTTAAAGATAAGGAAGAGATGATAGAATGAGTAACAAAGTTAGACTTCCCAATTTTAGTAGTGATGCCAGTGTAGTATAGAAACATCGAGAGAGTGAGGATGGTTCTTAACCTATTTTTATTTTAGTGTGGGTATTTAAGTTATTCCAATATCTACTTATGCCTTATGTGTCAGTTCAATGATCATAGTTCATATTCGCGTGCATAATAGAGAATCATGTATCTTTCCAGTTCTTAATATGGGGAGTTCCAGATCATTCAGAAGTCGGAATCACCTTTCGTAAGTTATAAATTCTAAAAAATTATGTCATGTATCTCCTGAATTATGTACCCATGCAACACTTTTAACGATCAGTGAAATTCAGATTTATATCAGATACGTCTTCAGATTAGATCTCTTTAATGAATCCATGTCGTGAATCCTCTACTCCTCGGGCCTCAGTAAGGTGTTAAGTTATGCTTAGTATCCCTTCATGTTTCAAATCCCAATATTCCAACCTTTCAGTGACCTTCCCTTAGATCAAGATAGTAATGATGAATGATTGTGCAGATAGAAATAAGTAGTTGTTCCATATTGGGAGAGATTGTTGTATGGTTGTTTTATGTAAGTCCATGAGTGGAGAATATTGAGGTAAAGTCCTGTGTATGATTTGTTTAGTTGAGAATAGTTTATGTGTGTTTTTCGAAAAATTGAATGGTGTAGATGTTGATATGAAAATAGGCTTGAATGTCATGTCGGCATGTAAGAAGTTGAATTTAAATGGTTGAAGTGATGAGGAAAATCATCCTAGAGTGAGTAGTTATGATAGTGCTCAGAGTGTTGAATTCATGGCCCAGATTTGTATTATGGTGTGGAGTCACATGTAGCACCTTGTGGTTTCGAGTTAGGCCTTACCATAATAAAGGGAACTAGTTCATTTTAGACTTTAACAGACGAATTCATCAATTCCATATGAAAACATTAAGTTGAATCAAGCGAGTGTGATATTTGAAGGGAATAGCCTAGTCGAAGAAGAATTTGATCAGTGTTGCTAAGCTTGAAAGTAAGAAGTCGCATTTCTTAAGGCCTAGTAATTCTATCCTAGCTTATGATTTATGGTCCGATGTTTCGGGTCACATAGGGATAGCAATGTTGTAATTCCTTATTCAGATGTTTTATTTAGATTATGCTCAAAGCTCTTTACTCCCTAATAGCATCAGTTTCAGATTCAGATATTAATCCATGATTCAGTTCGTATCCTGTGTATCATATCGATCTTCTTTAGTATTTCAACCAAATCGAAATCATTCGGGGACGAACGATCCCAAGAGGGGGATATTGTAATACCCTAAGTTTTCGTTTTTATAAACCTCTCATTTTTTCTCATGAGATCAGGTCCAGTGCAATGTAATGGTGACTCATAAGTTGACACTCTCATTCCTATCTTAGCCATATAGCTATTTTCATAAGAATTCGTGCACTTGCGGATCAGTTCAGTGGCTCATTATGTTTGAGATTCAGTGATTCAGTTTATATAAGTTGTACATGATAGCTCAAAGACCAAGATTCCTCTATGTTTGAGTTTAATTATTCACATTCGAGGACGAATGTTCCCAAGGGGGAGATAATGTAATACCCCGTATTTTCATGCTAGAAGTTGAACCGTCGTATCTACGCGTCTAAACTCTAATCCAAGTGACTCTCATGTGAATATAGTTTTCATGATAATTATCCTAGTCTATGAAGTAGCTTTGAGGTGAAAAATGTTCATAGCAATGACTTAGAACAAAGTTGAGCTAGGACCAATTGATTCGTCCAAAGTTTGACATTCGATTCTACAAGGGTCTACCTCAAACGAGTATAACTCTTTATATACATGGAATTTTTCATCCTAAGATCTATCAAATTGTAGATAATTGAATTATTTTTCCAACGATATCAATTTAGTAAAAATCCGATACCCGAGCGAAAAGTTACAACCCTTTTAGTGAAGAGCTGTAAGCCAGGGCAATTAGGCCCGCGCCGCGAGCAGATCACGCGCCAACACTGTTTCAGACGCGAATTTCAGTTTTTTTTATGGGTTTAGGGGTGTTTTGATCATTACCCCTCACCCAAAATCCGTCCAAACCCTATATTAAAGCCTATTAGAAGCATTATATGTTATATTTCATCAAATTCCCTCAAAAAGAAAACCCTAAGCTCCTACATCCAACTTCAAGAACCTCCAAAGTTCACCATTAATTCTGAAAATTTATTCAAGATTCCAAGTTCCTAGTTCAAGAACTCCAAGAACCATCATTCAAAGGAACGATTAACATCTCAAAAATGAGTATCGATCTAAAGTTCATCATTCAAGGTATGTGGGGGTTTTCAACAAGAACTCTCTTTCGTTCTTGTGCGTGGGGTTTTTCAACAAGAACTCTCTTTCGTTCTTGTGCCCAAATTGATTTTTCTTTTATGAATATACATGATTTTACATGTTTTGATATTAATTTGAAGCATGAATTTATACCCTATATGATTTTACATGAGATTATGATACTCTCTATGTTTTGAAAGTCTAATTGAATGAGAATGATAACATTTTTGTACATAAAGCTGAATTTTCCAGATTTTAAAGTAAGTTATATATATTTATGATGAAAAGCATGAATCTTGAGAAAATTTATTATGATTTTGATGTATGAGACCTTGAGTACTAATTGGAATTGTACTTTGAGAAATTATGTGTTATAAGCACAATGAGATTTGAATCCCAAAGCTAATTTTCTTTACCAAGATGTATGATTATAAAGCTGAAATTTTAAGTTTTAAGTAATTATTTTTGTGCTTATGTCATAAAGTATAAAGCTTTGGAAGGTTTTATGGTGATATTGATGTATGGGTTTTTGGAACCCTATTTGAGATTATTATTTTGAGAAAATCATATGTTATAAACACCTTGAGTTTAAATAATTTGAGATGTTTTGAATGATTTGACCTTTTGGTCTTAATGGAGTTGTTTTGAACTCGAGTGTGAAATAAATCCACAACGTGGTTGATTTTGATAAATGGGAAGCATGATGGCTCCTGATGTATATTTATATATTACTGAAATTATTTTGTTGTGGATTGTCTTTGAAATGATCTGAGCTAAGTTCAGGAGAAATCTTTAGCACCGAGTGGGAGGTATAAAGTGACCTTACTTCCCTAGAACTACGTGCCCCCGTAGGAGTGAGACTGAGGATGATTTATGTAGTGATCACTAGTGTTTTTGGATTGATATTGGAAGTCTTACTCTGATGGCAAGGATAGGACGACTCTCCCCAACGTGGGTTGGACGTTGGACTCCATGTGACTCACATGGTTTATGTCGGTTATAGGATCTCCCAATGTGTGTGTGTGTACTCTTCTATCTGGGATGAAAACATATTTGTTTAAAAGGCTAAGTTTGAGAAAGTCACTATTCTTAAAAGATTTAAGGAATATATTCTAATGAGAATTGACATGAGATTTGATTGTTTTGATGATTTGAAATTGAGATGAAAGTGAATTGAGAACGTATTGTAATGACTCACTTGTTTTACTTTACATGTATTATTCATCCATGATTTTGATGATTTAATTCGAGCTAAGTGAGTCATCTATATCAGCATGCATAATTTTATAAATTGTGATGATACTAAGATATTATTTTATATATGCATTGCACCCCCATATGCTCAGTATTTTTCCATGGTACTGGCCCACATATTCGTATGTGGGATATATTTTCTCGGAATGTAGGTACAAGGTATTGTTGCACCTTCGGATCCAGTCAGTTCGTGGTATCCAGTCAGTAGGTGATGAGTCCTTTTGATTCAAGGGCTTGGGTTAGTTATGCAGAGTTTATAGTATTGTATTTTCTTTATTCAGTCGTATTGAGTTGGGGTAGTCGGGAGTCATGACCCGTCTACCTACAGTCAGTACTAGTAGAGGCTTCATAGAGAGTCAGTAGAAGCTGATGTATTTTGTTTCAATTTTGGTTGTAAAGGCAGAATTGTAATCCTGTAAAATTCTATTTTTGTATCGATCAGATTCAGAAAAGAGTTAATTTCTGCTGATTTGTATGGATTTGTATTTTTATTCAGTTGCTTATGAGATATGCCAGTAGAAGGGTTAGCTTGGGGTCACTTGTGACCCTAAGCACCATGTGACATCTCGGGACCTGATTTTGGGGCGTTACATAGACCCATCGAAGTTCAAAACAATTTTGTATTTACCACCGCCAAGGACCAAGAAAGAGGTCATGAGTTTCATGGGTCATTTGAATTACATTAGCAGGTTCATTGCACAATCAACAATAATATGCGAGCCAACCCTCAAGATATTAAAGAAATATGCAATGAATGAGTGGACGGAAGAATGTTAGAAAGCTTTTGATAGAATCAAGGAGTATCTTCTCCGCCTATTTTGGTTTCGCCAAAGGAGAAAAGTTCGTTGTTGCTTTACCTGTCAGTCTCAAAAAATGCTTTCGGTTGTGTCCTCAGGCAATATAATGAGACCGGTAATAAAGAGAGAGAAACCTACTACTTGAGTAAAAAATTTACGTCATATGTGGCTCGTTACAATCTTGTAGAAAAGATGTGTTGTACTTTGACGTGGGCTGCACAAAAGTTGAGGCATTATTTATCCTCATACACAATATATCTTATTTCTAGAATGAATCCATTGAAGTATATATTCCAGATAGCCATGCCTACGGTAAAGTTAGCCAAATAAAAAATATTGTTGAGTGACTTCGACATCGTGTATGTGACTTAAAAGGCAATCAAGGGGCAAGCCTTAGCAGATCATTTAGCTGAGAATCCAGTTGATAATGAGTATGAGACACTTTGAACTTACTTCCCATATAAGGAGATTTTATTCATGGGAGAAGACATTATAGATCTACCCTGGATGGAGATTGTTCTTTTATGGAGTGGTCAACTTCAAAGGCTCAGGAATTGGAGCAGTTTTGGTGTCATAAACAGGCCAACACGATCCAGCAACCACTAAGTTACGCTTCTCATTTACCAATAACATGGCCGAATATGAGTCTTGCATCTTAGGTCTTAAGTTGGCACTAGATATAGGCGTGAATTGTTAGTCATCGGAGACTCAGATCTGCTGATTCACCAGGTATGGGGGGGAATGGGCGGTAAAGAACTTCAAGATTACTTCTTATGTAGAGTTGGTACAGGATTTGTGTAGAAGATTCAAGGAAGTTGATTTCAGACCTATCTCAAGGATACAAAATGATTTTGATGATGCTTTGGCTACTATATCCTCCATGATTCAGCACCCATATCAGAGTTACATTGATCCTCTAGATATAAATTTGAAGAAACAACCCGCACATTGTGCACATGTTGAAGAGGAGCCTGACAGAAAGTCATGGTACTATGATATTAAAATGTATTTAGAATCTGGAATATATCCTGAAGAAACCAGCAACAATCAGAGGAAGATAATTCAGCATTTGGCAAAGAATTATTTTCCAAGTAGGGAAATCCTTTTTAGGAGGACTTCAGACTTAGGATTCTTAAGATGTGTCGATGTAGCGAAAGCTATGAAATTAATAAAGAAAGTACACTCCAGAGTCTGTGGGGCTCACATAAATGGGTTTGCCCTTGCTAGAAAGATCCTGAGAACTTGTTACTTCTGGATGACTATGGAAAATAATTTTACCAAGTATGTGCAGAAGGGCCCAAAATGTTAGATACACGGAGATTTGATTCGAATGCCTCAAAATGAGATTTGTGCAATGAGTTCACCTAGGCCTTTTGTAGCTTGGGATAGATATTATTAGACCAATAGAGCCATCGGCATCAAATAGGCATCGATAACTTTTGGTTGTTATTGATTGCTTTACTAAGTGGGTTGAAACTGCTTCATATAGAGTCGTCACCAAGAAAGTAGTTGTATATTTTTTCAGGAATAACTTAATTTGCCGATTTGGAGTGCCAGAATCGATCATTACTAATAATATAGCAAAATTGAGCAGACACATGATGATTTAGATTTGTGATCAGCTCAAAATTATTCATCACAACTCGACCGCATATAGTCCATAAATGAATGGAGCCGCGGAAGCCGCCAATAAGAACATCAAGAATATCTTAAGAAAGATGGTCAAAAATGATAGATCATGGCATGAGATGTTGCCCTATGCTCTACTAGGGTACCCTACAATAATTTAAACCTCCACTGAGGCAACCCCTTATATACTTGTCTATGGAAATAAATTTGTGATACCTACCGAGGTTGAGATACTTTCCTTAAGGATTATTTAAGAAGCCGTATTAAGTAACAAAGAATGGGTTCGCACTCACTAAGATAACAACTCATGTTGATTGATGAGAAGAGAATGGTTGTCGTATGTCATGGTCAGTTGTATCAACACGGGATAATCCATGCCTTCAACAAGAAAGTAAGAGCTCAAACATTTGAAGTTGGGAAATTGGTTCTCAAACGCATATTTCCTCACCAAGAAGAGTACATATCTAAGTTCGCTCCAAATTGGCAAGTAACATACATAGTTTGCAAAGTACTATCCGAGGGAGCTCTGATTTTATCTGAGATGGATGGTCAAGAGTGGACCAAACCAATTAATTCCGATGCGGTAAAGAGATACTATGTTTGAAGGATGTTTCAGTTTCTTGTTTTCTTGGTTTATTTGTAATCACCTTTTTTATAGTATTTGGTTTATGATGTGTAATTTCCTAGAATCCTTTTTCTTTATGTACAAACTATGTTTTACCTAAATTCCTAAGAAAGGGATATGTAGGCAGCCTATATCGTCTTTGGTCAATTATAACGCCTCGAGACTGCCCCCTAGACATCACGTGCTTAGGACCACAAGTGATCCCAAGCTAACCCTTATACTGGAATAACTCGTGAGCAACTAAATAAAATACATTAATCTGAAAGAAATATGCGGAAGAGAAGTCTTTACTAAGTAGGTTCAATACAAAGCTGTGTAAAATAATTACAACTCTGGTTATACAAAACAAAACTGAAATCAAATACATCAACTCTACTGACTGTCTATGAAGCCTCTACTAATACTGACTATAGGTAGCCGGGACATGACCCACAACTATCTTTGATCGATACAACTGAATAAAGAAAACAAGATGCTACTCGAACTATAATTGACTCGAGCCCTCGAATCAAAAGGGCTCATCACCTACTGACTGGAAGTTGCACACTGTCTAATTATGATGTGTGGGCTACAACTGATACCTACATTATGAGACAATGTAGCACATAGGCATATATGTGGATCAGTACTTCTAGAATATACTAAGTATATGGGGGTGAATGCATAAGTAAAACAATAGCTGAATATTTATATAAACTTTCAAATAATGCATGCTAAGTGTAAATGACTCACCTTGGGCTTGAATAAAATAAAAGCTGTAAAATCATGAACACGAGTAATGAAGCATAAGTATAAACTTTGTGAGCCATAACACTTAGTTCTAAAAGCTTTTCTTTTATTCTTTCTTAGGGAGGTTCTTCTAACTGACATAACAATGTGAGCTATCATGGAGTCCAACATCTTACCCACATTGAGGAGAGTTGTCCTACCCTTGCCATTGGAATAGGACCTTAACTAAAATGATCGCTATCTGTAACTTTATCCATATTAGGAATAAGCTTAACCTATGTTGGCTCATATTTCTGGGGCATGTGACCTTAGACGCATACCCAACTCGGTACTAAATACTACTCCCTTATTACTTAATGCTCATACTTTAGGAAATCCACCTTAAAATAGCATAAGCGTATATAATGAAAACCAGTTATGCTTTTCTTTGCTTTAAATTATAATCAAGATAAACAAATGTGGATCTCATCTCTTAGCTGAGGATCGAAAGATAAATTCTTGCTTTAAATCTTGAAATAAGCTTGTCATAGAATGCTTAAAATCATAATCTTCTCATGGTAATTCATACCAAAGTTGCATGCTCAATAAAACTCTTGAAATACTTCAACAACAACAAGTCAAGATAGTGCAATATCATTCATAATATAAATCTTATAAGTTAAAACATAAACGTAAGCACTTCTTGATATACTTAAAGCTTTAAATCTCATGATAATCCCATGCTTCAAGAATATAAAAACTTGGGTATGAACCCTACTTCAAAACAAGTAAATAGAAATCTTAAAATCATTCAATTTGGGCACAAAAGTGAAAGGATACCCTTGTTCATAATCCTACATACCTTAATTAAATGGATTCTTGAAGAAATCTTAAAATTGAAACTTAAATTTCTTAGGGAAGGAAGCTTGAATTTCTTGATCTTGAAAAGAGAGTCTTGAATTTTGGGTGAGGAACCCTAATCTTGATGTTCTTGATATTTTTGAATTTGAATCTTGAGACTTGGGAGAAGATCTTGAAGAAAACCCTAGATGGTTGTTCTTGAGTATGAGAGAGGAAGTAACATGTTATATGTTTGAGAATTGAGAAAAATATGCTAAATAGAGGATCTTAAGTCGTGGGGGGGTAGGGTTTGAGGTGAGAAAAAGACCAAAATACCCTTTCGGAACTGAATAAAATTTTATTAATTTCTTTAGTTAATGACTTGGTTGATGGATTATCAACTTGATTGACAGCCTATCAACCTAGTCGTCAACTTCCTTTCATGTGCTACCTAAGGTTGACGACTTAGCTGATGGGCCGTCAACTTGTTGATGACTTATCAGCCTAGTCGCCACCTCCTTCAATGCTTCTGCCTAAGGTTGACGACTTGGCTGATGGGTTGTCAACTTGTTGATGACTTATCAGCCTAGTCGTCACCTTTTTCAGTGATTCTGCCTAAGGTTGATAACTTGGCTGATGGGTCATCAACTTGTTGATGACTTATGAGCCTAGTTGTCACCTTGATGACAGATGGATATGCTGAGGAAAAATGATCATAACTTTTCACTCTGATATCGAATTAAGGTGAAACTAGATGTGTTGGAAAGCTGAATTGATATATAGTAGGACACATGAATCAATATATTCTAGGAGATATACTCATCTAAAGTGTATCCTTACTGGAGCATTTGTCAAAACTCTATCGATAGAAAAGTCCTGAACTCATCTTTGAGTTAGGAGGGTATTATGACCTCGATCAATAAACAAAGATATTCCCACATCATATATTGATAATCACATGTATATACATAGAATAATTGGGTTCAAGTCTATACGCATAGGAAAAATGATTTTAATTTTAGCCCAAAAATATGGGTTGTTACATCAACCCCTTAGGAGGATTTATCTTTTTATTTTATGTATGAACTATGTCATGACCTGAATTCCCAAGAATGGGATACGTAGGTGGCCTATGTCGGCTTCGATCAACCCTTTAAATTTTTTTATATATCCCTAGCATAGTCCTGAACTACGTTTGACCTTATTCCTTCTTCAACTGGATATGTAGGTACCCCAACGGCTTGGTCATATTACCTCAGGAAATGAAAACTGGGGCAGAATTTTTGAGAAGGAATCTCAAAAATTCACGAGAGGAAAATCATCATCCAAAAAAGAAGATGAAAACCCATGAAAAATCAAGATCCTCTCAAACAAAGATCATCTCAAATAGTTTTAAACTGGGGAAGAAACTTCGAGTAGGGCCTCAAAATTTCCACTAAACACTGGAATATATTTCAAATCCCCCAGCACCATAGTTCTAAGGAAAGTTTGAAAATCACCATCCGCGACAAAGTCTAGGCAGACTAAATCTCCGGTTGTGACAGTGCTTCTAATAGAAATCCTCAACGACGATGAATCCATGGAATTCCTTAATCAAACATCAGATATAGTCAGGCCAAGAGGAAGATGTTCATTGAGCTAGTACATGACATGACTAGCAAAAATTTTCTAAAAGCTTTTACGAAA
Source organism: Capsicum pubescens (assembly GCA_030864215.1). Taxonomy (NCBI): domain Eukaryota; kingdom Viridiplantae; phylum Streptophyta; class Magnoliopsida; order Solanales; family Solanaceae; genus Capsicum; species Capsicum pubescens. The sequence goes on along the minus strand of CM061542.1, from coordinate 211,282,833 downwards.
GTTCTTTTTTTTTAACTAGTGTTTTAAAAAAATTAAGGCTACTTTCAAAAAACCTATACAAATCTTTTACTTAGTGGTTTCCTGGGAATCTATTGGGATGGGGAGTCACGATGGAAGTCACAACATGGTGCAGTACCCGAAAGATGGCGAGGAGTAAACCAAGGATCGAAGGGGATCAACACGGAGTAGTTTCGCTCAAAACTAATCATTTTGTTGTGGATGCAGAGATCAATACACAAAAATGGAAATATCTTTCAAAAAATCCCCAAGCGAGTTGGGAGCCACACTAAAGCATATAATACTAAGGAATGGTATTTTTCGGGTAGCCCCGAAGATGGATTTAATACCTATTTATCGAGGACCTTTTGAATTGTCTATCTCATTTCTCGAGACCATGAAAGACAAATAAAGGTGCCTTATTTTTTTTAAGAATATTATATTTAGAATTTTTCTAAAAATTAGTCACTAGCGAGTAGAGACTGTGTCTACTAAATATTTACTTTGAGTGCAGGTACAATCAAAGAAGACAATCCTATAAGGCCACAACATTTAATACCTATTGACAAGCAAGACACAAATGTTGGTGTCGAGGATATCATCGGCATTTAATATTTGTTGATACGCGAGACACAAATATTGGCACCGAGGATATCATCAGTATTTAATAACTGTTGACATGCGAGACACAAAAGCTGGCGTCGAGGATATCATCAGCATTTAATATTTATTAACACGCGAGACACAAATACTGGCATCGAGGATATCATTAGCATTTAATATATGTTGATACACGAGATATAAACGCTGGTGTCGAGGCTATCAGTAGCATTTAATATCTGTTGATACGCGAGACACAAATGCTGACGTTATCTCATCATTTTATGAATCAATATCTGAATACATCAAGAGCACGTGATTTGAAGGGATTCCTTTAAGTTGCTATCTAAAGACGGATGATATATGAGATTTCCTAGGAATTGACAATTTGAGGGTCATTTATAAGTCATATTATTTGAAATAGGATAGTGTACAAGACTACCTATGAGTCGATATCCTATAGGTCATCCGTAAGCCGCAACAACATCCTAATCGGATGTGTGCAAGGTTACCCAAAAATTTACAGTCCAAAGGTTATCCATAAGTCGCAACTAAATTCTTACCGGAGAATATGCAAGATTATCAAATTGATAAGTCCAAGGGTTCTTTATTAGTCGCGTCATATCCAAAGATCAATTATATGAAGGATTACCCAAAGACTAGAAATTTGAGATATCTATAAGTCATATTATATCCAAGGTCGGATGATGTGCTAGAATACCTGAGAGCTAGTGGTTGGAGGGATATATGTAAGCCATCTCTTATCCAAGGTCGGATAATATGCAGGAGTACGTAAAAGCTAGCCATTCAAAGGATATATGTAAGTTGCCTCGTATCCAACATCAAATAATGCACAAGATTATCAAAAGATTGTAACTTTAAGGGAAATTTATAAGTCGTATCAATACAAAAGATGTGCAAGACCTACCCGAGGTAACATGCAAAAATCATTATCAATAACCAGAGAGGTTACCATTCCATAAGTATTTCAGGTGACCAAAAGGGTTGCCGCAACAGCATAAGATTACACGGTTGTAAGGACTATTTGGCATAAAGTGTCATTGGTTCCCAAGAGGGTCGCCCCACTTTGAATACATGATCAATTGACAAAGAAACTATCTTACTCAATAACCAATAGGGTTGTTGTGTTTATTATTACAAGTTTTTTCCCTCCAAATAGGTGCATAAGAAGATGACTTTGCTTTTTGAATAAAAACTTGCGTGGAGGTATGGTATGAAACTATATACACCTTTTGTGAGTTGTGTTTATTACTAAAAATATTGTTGGAGTTATTGTCGAGAGCATACGAGAGGATGAAAATCTTAAATCAAAACTAAAAGTGTGGATGACTCCAAAAAGGACGCAGCACAACGTGGAACTTTTTCTTAGCAGCAAAACGAAACATAGTCTAGAGAGGAACGTCAAACTCTTTAGACATGAGCTAAAGGATGATCGCTACCACCATCCAACCACACCCCTATTATAAGTCATATAGGTATTCTGGGATATTCTGTTTCAACCTTGCCTTCGGGATATTTCTAAACTCATACCGAGGGTAACCTTCTCTTTCTTTCAAATCTAGGTGACAACGCACCTAGTGTTTTAGAAATTATGTCCAGGTAAATTCTCACCTATAGATGTGAAGAGCTCCACATTCATAGCTAAGAGGTTAAAAGCCTCTTTTTTATAACTCAAACAACTTGTCACTCCTCCCGGACTAAAGATCGTCTAAAATAAAAGGCTATCTTTTCTACCGATTGAGTTGAAGTACAAGAATTTTGATTCTCTGAGTCTAAGGGATATATAGGTTGGGCTCTTTGTTGAAAACTCGACTGCATTCCAACCTTCCCCAATCCTCTTATTCCACAGCTTTTTGATTTCATCAAAAGAATCAAAAACCAGGATAACTTGTGAATTTCTTGAAGATCGTGCTTAAAAATCAAGCTTTATGAACTGCAAGTGGCCTGAATTCTTATGCAACTGGATATATGTAGAAAACCCAATACCGTGGTCCGACCATAACTCTATGAAACTCGTGCAAAAGCATACCTCTTTCAAATCCGAATTTATAGCAGGACAAAAATTAGGAACGTCAAACTCCCTTTTCCCAGGGTTACTTGCATAATTTCTTCCCTCTACAACTAATTTTAATCATAAGTTTCTTTAATTTTAAATAAAATTATAACATTTATTTTTTCTGAATAAAAGACTTTTCAAAGTATTTATCTGGGTAATTTTATCATTTTAAGTGATGATCATATATTATTATATTCAATTATACAAAATTATATAATTTTATTACTTAAATATTTATTTTATGAAATATCAGATTTTAATCAAGGACTAGCTTGGAAATAAATTTAAATGATTAAAATCTTAATTTAAATATAATTTTTTCTAAAAAATAATTGATTTGAATAAATATGTGTTTGATTTTATTAAATCGAGAAGCTCGGAATTAAATGAGGTATTAATTCGTATCGAATTTCAATCGAATTTAGTCAATTTATTTAATTTGGTCATAATTGAAATCAAATTAGCCACAACTGCAATGCAATTGAGCAATTGATTTTCAATTTGGTCGAAAATTAAACAAAATTGACCAACTCTTATACTAATTGGGGTTATTTTTCAAATAACCCCAAGAATACCAAATCTGCCCTTTCCCTTTAAAATTTAAACCCGGGCCCAATTCAATAATAATTAAATAGAAGCCCAACAACTCCTTAACCACCCCAGCTCATTCCAATTCAATTAACCCGAGCCCATCTCCTTTCTTCTTCAAATAGAGCACCATCAACACCATAACAACGATAGCTTTACGTACAACGACAAATAACATTGACCCAACTAAATCAAACTTAAATAATGTCGACACGACTTTAACCCGATCTCACCCCGATCCCCTTTGCCCTTGTCGTTTCTCTTCTTTTATTAGTGCAAAAAGTTTCCAGAAGGTGTGAGGTGGTAGCCCACAATGTTTCAAAAGTATATTCCAAAACAAATTCATTCTAAGCTGTTGGAATTATACCATGAAGGTACGTTGGTGCCCAATTTCTATTGGTTGGGGAAAGAAGACATTCCCCCAATATTCCCAAATCTCAAAATCCTACAAAAAAATTCAAAATCAATACAAGATTAGAGGGAAATTCAGTTATCATCCAAAAGGTTGAAAATATCTCACTTGGTAAATTCCAAAATTACCCCTTAACTCGTTTGTCTCACATCGGTTGAGACCTAAAAATTGAACACTCAATTTCTCCTATAAAAGCTCATAGTGAGCTGAAAATCAGAAGTCTGGAAGTCTAGGAAAAATCTCTCAAGCAAAAGAAGTTATTTTTAGTAAAAATTATTACCGCGAAAAGTTGTTAAGATTCTCGGAGTAGCTTCGGAGCTTTTCGGTGGTGGTCGTGACTCCGATAGAAGCCCGAAGTCCTGTTTTGATTCCCCAGGAAAGGAAATGCATTTTCCCGTTTATTTCATTACTTTTATGCTTCATCTCATTTTTCAAGTTAGTAGCTATGTAGTCGTAATCGTATTCGTAAAAGTCCTGGGAATTGTTTGTTGTAGATGGATTTAATGGCCGTAGGATTTACTTGAAATAATTGTTATTAGTTTGTATATGTTTATACTGTGATTTTTCCTCATTATTGATTCCCTATTTTTTTCAAGCGCCTTGAGTTGACTGTCTCGCGTCAATACTATTGATTGGACATTTTTAGAAGTATGAATCTCAACATATTTCATAAAATTTCTAATTTTCTCTTTTGTTTGGTTCAATTCATTGTTTAAGCCTTATAGTTATTTTGGTTTTAAATTTTGCTTTGAATGTCGTTTTTCCTTGTGATTTTGCCTGTGGCTTTCTTTTCTTCTAATTTTCCATAAGACTACTTGATTCATAGTTGAATAGGTTCTTTTAGTTTCCTGTGTTTTAGCCTATGTCTCCCATTTTAGTTTTAGGAGACTGTGTTCGTATGATAGTTGCGGTTTACGATTCATCTTGGTTGATTATTTCTTAAATATTGCAGGTCAAACTTTGTTTGTTGGGATTTGATCCATTGTTCCAAGTTAACTCTACTTCTTACAAAATTTCCTTTGTTGTTTATCCAGTAGGATTACCTCCTGAGTTCTTTTGGCTCCTCAAATGCCAAACGAATAATGGGGACATATCCAAAGGTAAACCAAAATTTCCATGATCCCTCGAGGATCATCTCGATTACTAAAACTCATTTTGAGTATGTCGGGAAGAGGATGAGGATTAGAATGGTATGCCCTAACAACTCCACTTTTTAGTTTGTCGGTTGTGCTCCTTTTTAGTATGAAAGTTTGGAGTTTGATTTATGTTTTCCTTTTGAATTTTTTTCAAGTGTATTCTTTTTTGAGGCCTTTGGACAAATATGATAGTGGTTCATTAAACTGTAGAATATTCGAGTATGCCAGTTTGTAGAAAATATATCATCCTAAAATTTCTGTATGACTCTCTTAATGAAAAATTCATGTGGATGCGTTTAGAAAAGGATAAGGGTGAAACAAAGATTTTTTTTCGTTGTAGTACATTCTTGTGTCAATGTGATAAATTCTTATAAAAGTGATCTATTTCAGTTTGTGGTGAGCAGCTCCAAACATGTTTATGATTAAAGTTATTCTAAATTAGATGTGGATCATCATTACATTCGTAGGCTTGTTTGATAAAGGCATCCTACATTGCACCATTTCTATTTTGATTTTACTCCCAAAGTCTTGTGGTATAATAGAACTTAATTGGAGCTTTCGCCCTTATTTTAACTGGCTTTTTCTTTTAAATATTCTCACTAACCAGCAGTGTCTCATTCTTTTCTTCTTGCTTTCTTTCTTTCATATTAATTGTCAATAAGTTGAAAGATGCCAAGGATGTATTTGTTTTCTTTTGTGAGTTATTTTTTCAACTAATCTTGTTCCACTATTATGTGTTTGTTGTCCTTAAACTTTCTTGCTATCTAGATTTTTTTTACTTATCCTCTTTTATTATTATTTTAAATATTTTTAGCATCCACGCCTAGCTTTCCTTCCAGTATGCTAATTGAATAGATATGAATTATTGTGGCCTTGCTCATAATCTGTTATTTGATATTGCTACCAATTTCATGAATTTTCAGAATTCAAATGTAATTAGTTGCACTTTTCCATGATTAAGTTAGGGATCAAACTAGTGTGCGGATAATGAGTCTTTATGATATGTTGCGGATCCTTCTAATTTTGTTATAGGTTAGATCATGACTACATTTTCGCGATAATTTTTTCTTGGTTTTTTTGTTCGTTTTGTTTTCCCTATTCTGTTTTAGTTCTTTGTAAAGATGCATACGGTCCTAAGTTAAACACTGGATCTTGATAAACTAGTTTAGTCTTCCTATTGATTAGACGAACTGGTTGTTGTGGAAATAACTCTAAACGGGGGTTATGTTCCGACGATTATAATGCTTTGAATCGTAGTGAATTGGTATTGGCTTTTGGTTTGCCATTTTGAAAGAATGAGTTGAATTCGAGCAAATTTCATGTCATGCATGCTTTCTCGTTAATTTTGTTCAAGTGTTCAACAGTTAATTTGGACTGCCAACTTTGGATTGATATTAATTTATCTCTTATTAATTTAAGATTCTTTGGTTCGTATATGTCTCTTTTCAAATGCGTGAATCATTTTACATCATGTGTGTTGGTTGTAAATATAGAATGCATATTAATTAATTGTCTTTATATTTTCCTTGCAAGAATCTGCTTTGGATTCCATCTTTTTTCTTGCATTTCGTAATGGGCTAGTGAGACCCATCTTTTCGAGTCAAACCCGAAAGAAAGTCCAAAGGCGATCACATGGCACAAATACGAGGAAGTAAAAAAGAAAAATGGGTCGAAAACCATTGATGAAATCACTAGATTTTCACCATTATTGTATTTATTTATTTATTTATGTCATTCATTTGGGCTTCGAAGTCAAAGTTGTATATTAATGGAAAAAATACATAAAGTAGCATACTTAACTATTAAATTACAAAAAATAACAATAATTTTATCAAATTATATTTTGTAGCATATGTATTTGTATTTTTGTAGCAATAATTTGCAAAAATACAAAATACATATCATCATAAGGGCAGTAAAAATCATATATATTTGTATTTTTGTAGCAATAGTTTGCAAAAATACAAAATACAACTTGCTATATTATGTAATTATAAAACTGTTGCTATGAAATTTATAATTAAGGGGATAAGTATGATATTTGTGAATTTTGCCCTATATTAATACAGGTGAAGTCTATTATGGGCCAAAAGGTCTAAAAAGATAGTTTAGGACAGGTTATAGGCCAAAGCCTAATATTTAGACTAGGATAGGTGAAGATGGACCAAAAGTCCAATTAGATTAGGACAGGGTTGATGGATTAGGGTTTAAGAGCCTAAATCGCTTATTTCTTCCCATTTTCCTTTCTCTATGTTTATTTGCTATATGTTCCTTCGAACCTAGTTAAACTCCCTACTAAGTCGTTAAAAAACTGACTTCGCATAAACCTCAAAAAATATTTTCTTAATCAATTCTCTTTTCAATAATCAATTTTCCTTTTCTAAAGTTAGTCTAAAGAATTATTTTCAAATAGTACGGATAACTGCAAGTTAGCGGATATTTTAGGTGCCTTAAACACCTTTCTAAAATGTTAATAAGAACCTCTTACCCGGGATTTTCTTAAAGGCCTAAGTCTTTTTTCTGTTTTGAGACTTAGGATTTTATTTCAAAAAGTTTTCTTAATTTCTTTTCAAATAAATTAAGTGGTGACTCTGTAACTTCTTAGATTGTTTTAAATTTTTTCTTTAAAGTTTTTGGAATAGTTTTAAAAGTTGAAATCAATGTTTTTCAACTCTCTAAAACCGAAAAGGGGCAAAACAAGTATCAAAACATATAAAGCAATCATGTTATTTCTTTTTATATTATCTAGTTAATGTAAGATGACTACTGATACCAATTGTTAGAACATGTACATTGAAAACAATTCCCATGAATGAACCTAACTCACTTTATTTCTGTATAACATAAACTAAAATCAATTAGAAAGCTACTTACCCGTTGAAACTTTCACAAATCTCGTTCAAAGCCTTAGACTCCAGGTACTACTTTTTGATTAACTTTTATAATTAAAATTTGTGTGGACAATTAATTAAATTTTTTGGAGAAAGGATAATTCTTTCTAATGAAAATCAACCCCTTTTATCCCCAATTTCTACTGAAGAAAAGAGAAAGGAAGAGTCGGGCGTTTTTCAACTATTGAAAGCACCATAAAGGATAAAATATTTTTGTCTTTTAAGACAAATATTTATGTCCTTTAATAATCAAAAAATATTTTTGTATTAAATAGAAATATTTAATTACATAAGTATTTTCTATTTTTTTTTAAAAAAACACGTTTTACTTCTCCCAATACTTCTTTTCTTTTTCAATTTTGATTAATTAATCAGACATAGTAGGGACCACAGATTTATTAACTGGGGCTTTCAATTATGATATAAATTTGAAAATGAATGAATTATCATATCATAATAGATTATAAATTATTCCACTAAAAATCTGTAACTGCACTCCTCAATTTAATTCCAAAATCTACCATTACATCTTATTTAACTTTCCATGTTAGAATTACCGACCCCAATAAATTAATCAAATTTTTTGAAAATTTAATGTACTGATTAACTTAATCAGTTATCATTATGCTCAATTTATTTCATGTGATGAATATTAAATTCACTTGCAGGGTTTTCACATGAAAACTTATAAGCAATCATGAAGGGTGTATTCTATCTCAAGTCCGAGACATGGTTCTATCAACTAATTATTATTTCACTAATGTGATTTGTCATTATTCAATCTATTAGGAATATATTGACTCATAATAGAGTCCCACCTTTTAATAGATTAAAATAATAAATTAAACCACATAGATCATAATAATTAATACCAAGATTAGAGTATAAGTACATGTAATAGACTAGGGATGTTATTTATTAATATTCAGAACATAAACGAACATCTCTACTTGGTCCATTCAATATCATACGAAATGTACTAGCACAAGAAGTTGGAATATTATCACACCCATACTTATGATCAAATTATATTTAATTTTGTGTTACAATCATCAAAATATTTGCCCTACTTCATCTTTTATTGTGAACATCAATTTATAACTCATAAGAACCAACAATTTTAATCTTCCGTGCATGAGTTAAATGACTTCATACACAAAGTTGTCTACTATATAAGTAAAATGACACACATATTAATACAATGGTCTTATTCAAAAACTTTATAAAATAAATTAAATCAAGTCTTTACATTAAAATAAAATATAGTACTATAGCCTGAACCACATGATTAATAGTATATTCTATCAGTTGCCATTTTTTTTAGCATCAAATTATATATATTTTAATTAATATTTTAAAATATATTTTCTAATCAAATTGACACGAAAAAGTTACAATCTGAGTATTTGAATATAAAATATGACAACTAATTAAATTTGATATGGAAGGAGTACTTACCAAGTCATATTTGCTGCCAGTGATGCATCTAAGAAATTAAATGTGTTCCACGCCCTTTCCACATAAAAGACCATGGCAGGTTAAATATATGAAAATTTACCTTTAATCGGTAAATAGATACTTTTTATGTTTTAAAAACTTCGAACTCCAAGTGAAGTGTCTCACCTTTATCCAAAGAACTAATGAGTGGTTATTTGCTTATATGATTTGGATTGACAAGAGAGAATTGTTCGAACATTAAATATTTATGAGATTCAATTTTAAGATTGTAAATTCAAGTTATTAAGGAAGTAAGAATGCTGAAAACTGATCTAAGGGGTGAAAAAACTATGATTTGGATTTAACTTATGCCTAAAGTCCTTTTTTATGACATTGACAACGTAAGCAAAACTAAAGGTACACGCTAGCATTAATAATCTCGGGATAAAATAATAGTTTCAGAATAAAAATTTTGGTACGTCGTTGATCGCTAATAACTAGTACCGGAATAAGTTATTCCACACACATGATGATATAACAATCCCATCATTATTTATACTTGAATAAAACTATAAAATGATAAAGTTACCCTCAAATCCTTTGATTTTCACTTTCTTAACCCCCCACGAAATCAGCTAACTCATACCGGCAAACTTCAAAACATATCTCATTGTACTCTGAAAAATCTGTTTGTTGGATAGTGAAAGAAGATATGAAGTTCAATAATAACATAATTATTCTGCTAGCACTTTTATGTGCTTCACTTTTTCTTGCTTCAGCTCTACTAGTTGATGAGACTAAAGGTAACTATACATAATTTTTCTTAAACATGTGGAATACTTGTATTTCATAATTAGTGTATATAGTTCATGCAATGACAGGAAATATAATATAGAGTTCTACATAAAAAAAAAGTTTGTTTTTTAAAAATTATTTAAAGACTTTAGTTGAATTTATCATTTTATCCTTAATGACATATTTGTATGATCATAAAAACTCATAACACACATTTGATACGCAACTAAGGATATTTTTTTTGTAAGATAAGTTGAAAACTTTGAACAGAATCCAACAAGCTCGCTTCAGTTTCTATCATTCAGAAATAATAAATTCAATCTGAATTAACCACATATATAATCTAAATTAAACATTATATTCAGTCAAATATCATCATATGTAATGTTACCTAGAGTGAGAGTAATATGTAAATTATTTACTTCATTGGCCACATACACACACATGCATATTTAGCTAATGTTGACAATTCATTGGCCAGAAAATTACACTATATAGCTAGTTAGCTAATGTTGCATTACACTAATGGCACTCACATACACACATTATCGTTTCAAATTATGCAACTAAGTAAAAAAAAAAGACAGCTCCGTATGTATGCGCACATAGTTGAATTACTTAAAGACAGCTCCGTATGTATGCGCACATAGTTGAACACACATAAAAATCATAAAAATGAACACATAAAAATAATTAAGCTAAATAAGGTGAGGGTATTTTCGTAAACAAACAATTTATTCTTAAAAAAATGCAATACATATTATTTTTAGTACCACAAATCAAATAATCACTAAAAAATAATACCAAAATAACTAATCTCAGCATAACTTATCACAACATAACTTGTTTCAAACCAAACGACCCCTAAAAATATAATTAGTTCAGCCCAAGCTAGCATTTAGAGGTGACAAAATTAATTCAAAAACAATAAAGCATTCAGCATGTTTAAGTTTACATTAATTATTGACCTGCTCCTTTATTGCTACTTATACATTCAACTTATTTTGACTCACCCAAATTCAACATGCCTTTTGACACCTCTACTAGAACATAAAATCACAGATTTAGGCTTCAAATGAGCTAGTCATTAGTTTTTTTCCTCTTCAAATGAGTTGATCTTTAATCGTTAAATTTATGTGTAATGAGGTATGTCTTTTAGAAACATAACTTATGAGATATTATGATACAAACATGTAAATTATATATGCCCCCAGAAAAATCATTACAAGAAGCATAAATAAAAAACAACACGAAATAGAAAAAAAATATGTGGAAATGACCCCTACAAGCATTCTTCAGACTTCTAGTAGCTAAGTGATTTATCTAGAAAAAAATGTATATTAGTTTGTTAACTGTAGTGGCTCTTTATCAAGGCATCGATCTGACCATTAGTAGCAAAATAGGAGTAGCTAGCTTGCAAGTTGCATAATGTTTTGATGGAGAGGGCGAAATATCGTGTGAATTAAAGATGTTACCAGAAAGCCATAAAACAATAAAGGAGGTCACTTGCGTCTCGTGTTGATACCAACATGTGAACCTCCCCCTAACACCAACAATATTATATACTTCCTCCGTCTTATTTTATATGGCATACTTTGATCGAACACAGAATTTAAGAAATAAGAAAAAACTTGATGATGTTTACTAAATTGTTCTTTATTAAAAAAATGTACTACTAATATCTTTAATTAAGTGGGACCTTATATTATAAGTGAGATTAATAAGGGATAAAAGTAAAATTGTATATTTAAATAATTATCAAATAAAGAAAGATGACATTCTTTTTTTGAAGAGATAAAAAAAAAAACGACGACATAAAATAAAATAAGGAGGAGGATATATGTATCATGGGGAACATAGAGATTATCGGGCGGATTTAGAGAACTGTTGACGTATTCACATAAATTCGGTACTTCATATATATAAATATATATACTAGTTTAGGTGTACGCGCCTCGCGCATGTAGCTCACATTATTGAATTCAAATATTACACTAAATAGATATTTGTTTAAATAATAAAGATGAATATAATAATTAAATTTAACCTCTTTTGGAGAATTTATTTAATTAAACTTAACCTTTGCAAAAAAAATTCTCAAAGCCGATCGACATTGATCTACCACTTGTAAACAACAACAAAATAATACGATAATAGAGATATAAAAATAATATAATTAAATTTAACTATTACAAAAAAAAACTCTCAAAGTCGTCCGATACTCATCTACCACCTATAAACTATAACAAAATAATACGACAATAGAGATATCAAAATAATACAACTATATTTTACCTTTACACAAAAAAAAATTCTCAAAACAGAGATATAAAAACAATACAATTAAACCTAACATTTACCTAAAAAAATTCCTCAAAGTCATCTGACATTCATCTACCATCTGTAAATTCATCTACGACCTGTAAACTACAACAAAATAATACAATAGTGATCACAAAGCTTCAATTTTGATGAAAATAATATTTTTCTGAGCGAAAATTTTGACACTAAAGAATAACTTGAATGAAAACAAAAAAGATATATATCTACACATGTTGAATTATATTATGTTGGTTTAGAAAATTAAGCATCAACCAATCTAGACATGCAATCGAATCAAGTTAGATGAGCATCAATCATATTTATAGATGTATTTCCTTAATAGAGTCCTATTTTAGGAGAGTATTATTCTATCATATTTTGGGAGTATTTTTCTAATTGATCAGTACAAAGGAAAATGTTAATTGATTCTCTTTCCATATATTTTAGGAGTCCATATATTTTAGGAGTCTAATTAATATAATAAAAATAATTAAATAATAAATTGAAGAAAATAGTGAAAAGACAATTTTGTCTAAAGGAGAGTCTTTTAATGAACGACAAAAAGTTCAAATCACTTTTCTAAAGGTTTTCACACTTTTAATATATCTATATTTATATCTATATATATCTATATCTATATTTATCTATCTATCTATCTATCTATCTATCTATCTATCTATATATATATATATATATATATATATATATATATATATATTAGTTTAATCGTATGTGTAAAGTTTGATTATTTAAAATTAAATAGTTTTATCAATTGCGAAGATTTTTAATAAAGTGTAAAAATTTAAATCACTTTTCAAATAAATATATAAATATATTTATAAATAAATATATATATATATAAATATATATGTATATGTATATATATATACATATACATATATATATATATATATATTAGTCTAATCACACGTGTAAAGTTTGATTATTTAAAATTAAATAATTTTATCTATTGCGGAGATTTTTTAATAAAGTGTAAAAATTCAAATCACTTTTCAAAAATCTTTCGCACTTTAATATAATAATATAAACAAAAACATATACCACTACTAAAAAAAACTATTTTTTCGACCACAAAAAACCGACCACAGCTCGTGGTCGCAATAAAAGTGACCACATGTGGTCGATTTTTCAATTTTTTTTTAAAAGAAGAAAAAATCGTCCACATGTGGTCGGTTTTGTATTTTTAAATTCCAAAATAACCATTTCAAGAATTTTTATATCAATTATTATTTCTTAAAAAAAAATAAAAAAGCGACCACAAGTGGTCCCTTTTATTTAAAAAATTTAATAAAAAACTATTTTTAAAAAGCGACCACTTGTGATCGCTTTTATTTTCAAAATTAAATTACAAATATTTTATAAAGCGACCACTTGTGGTCGCTTTTGCAATTAAAACATAAATAAAAAAGAAAATTATTTAAGAAACCTGCCACTTGTGGTCGCTTTTATATTAAAAAATTAAATATTTTAAAAAAGAGATCACGTGTGGTCGGTTTTATTTAAAAATTAAATAAAAATATTTATATAAAATCGACCACAAAATCGACCACTTGTGGTCGGTTTTATTTTCAAAATTAAATTTAAAATATTTTATAAAAGTGACCACTAGTGGTCGCTTTTAAAATTTTAAAAAAAAAAAATTATTTAGGAAATCGACCACTTGTGGTCGCTTTTATATTAAAAAATTAAATATTTTAAAAAAGAGACCACTTGTGGTCGCTTTTTATTAAAAAATAAGTATATGTAAAATCAAATATATTATATTTTAAAATTACACTGATCACACGTAGTCGATAACCAATATAATAATACTAATAAAAATCAATTAAACTTAGATTTTGTAAAAATATATACTAAAAAATAAATAAAATAAATAAATTACGTTAAACATAATCTTTATCTTTTACTTATGTTTCCATATATAAAATAAATATTTTCTGTTGTATATATGTTAAATGACGTTAAACATAATCTTTGTATAATGAATATGTCTATATCATACAATTGAGGTAATGATATTATGCTACTATTGCAGTTATAATAATGTAACGTACATATATAACTATAATTCATCAGAATATAATGAATATGTTGTATTATGAGGTAATATACTTGTGGATGTGATGTATATAGTACGTATTCAAGAGTTGATATATATATATATATATATATATATATATATGATGTAGTGATCGATCGATGAACGATGTAGTAGAAAACAAGCAAAGTCTATCCAAACATATTGAATACGTTGATTTGAAACGATCGAAGTAATAGTATACTATACGTTGAAGTTATATTAATGTAAGTTAATCAAATTAATCGATAACTCATCAAAGTATGAATATGACATACGTCGCATTATATTACGGGGTAATATACTCGTGTACGTATGTGATGTATATAGTACGTATTTAGAACTTGATAGTCGATAGTGTGTATGTGTGTGTGTATGTATAGGTATATATATATATATTATGCAGTGATGTACGTAGTGCGTAGTTTGAAGCTTACATTTATATATATTTATGTTTATCTCTTTTGTATAGTGATGTACGTAGTACGTAGTCAAATTAAAGCTAACAAAATATATTCAGTTATTGAATATACCGATATCATGCGATCAATCTATCAAGGTGATATATAGTATACTGTTGGAGGTATAATAACATAAGATAAACTAACCGATATATATTATGGGGTAATAAAATCGTGTATGTGATGATCGATCACTACCAGAAATTCTCTATTTTCCAACTGAAAGTTCCGACTGAAAAAAATTAGTTGCAAATTTCCGACTACTTCAGTTGGAAACTTACTTTTTTATTTTTTACAAAATATTTTTCTAATACTATTTGTGACTACAACAGTCAGAATATTTGGCGGTAAATTTCAAAAAATAAATATTCCGACTGTTGTAGTGTTGACACCCAATTTTGACCTCCCGATCCTCCTTTTAGGTTGCTATTTTACCAAAATTATTAATTTTGAATATTGATATATTTTACGTATTATTTTGATATCAAATAAATACCGACGTGTTACAGTCATGATTTCTAAATAGATAATTTATTTTTATCAAGCAATTCTATATTTTATGTAATTGAAATATAATATTTTGATAATATCTATTAAATTATTTTCACAAATACGCACATTCACAATTTACAAATACATTATATTATTATATTATTATTATTGTTATTATTGATTTATTTCAAATTTTATCATCAACAGTTTTATATAATATTTTTTTTACGTAATATTGATTTTACATACATAGTTTATTTTAATATCGACATCTTATTATTTTTCTCGTTTTTATTATTATGTCAGTAGTACATTTATTAAAACAACAACCCTAATTCAATTCAATTTCCCAATCTATTTGATTCTTAGTCAATTTTGTATATCCAATTAATGTCAATTCTAGCCTATTTTTTGTCATTTTTTCATCCCCTTCTCAATTTTAATCACAGTCGTTGATCTCATACGATCGATGACTAAGATTAAATCTTATAGTTCATATATATAACATCCTAATACCTAAAACCCTAAATCATTTTCCTGTTTTTGAGAAAATAAGTCGCACCTTTTCTCTCCCTTCTCTCTTCTCTCTCTCTAAAAGGTCAAACCAGTTCCACCACCGCCTCTCATCATCTCCTCTATCCGATATTAGCACCAGCAGCCAGCCCAACGACCAGCCAGAGAGCAAACCGTCAGTTGCACCGGCAAGCCTCCACCAGGCGCTGCCTCACTTCTCCGTTTCTTCCCCCGCCGGCGAAGCGCCGGTGAAAGGACAAAAACATTAGCCAGGCGCTGCTGCTTCCCATCTACATATCGTCGGAAAGTGATAAAATGCATGATGGATTCTATGAATCTGTCACGTCTCAGGTTTGTTTTCGTAATACAACTTTAATAGTATTATCTTCTCCTACCTTTTCTTTTATTTTTGGACAGATTATTAGTACGAAATTTATGACGCTCGGGACATGAGATTGACTTGATTATCTTAAACCTATATCTATTTACATTTTTGCACTGTCGGATTATGAATGCCCAAATTTATATGATTTTTTGCTTTCACATTAATTTTTGACTTGAGTTTGGATTCTGTCAACATTGAAACTGCGATTCTCTACTCATGTTGATGTTATGAAGTTATGGTTATGGTGGAACTCCTGTTGTTTGATTTGTGTGCATGAGTTTGAAATGTGGACAGCCTCATGTTAGTCATCTTGGCAATTTTCTGATATTTTATTTGTCTCAACATGTTTCACAATATATTTTTGGTAAATTTGAGTGTTGTTTTGTGCATAATAATTTGGTAATATTATTGTATAAACGTTGATGTTAATAATAAATTAGGGGACTGCTCGGGGACAGAGATTTATGTGCTCTATGAATCGCGTAGGCAAACATAACTTAGGTTTATGTGTCCTATACACGACGTGAAATACTTAGGCAAACATCACCTAGGACCCAAAATTGATTTGCTTGTCACTTATAAAATACGCTTTAGCACTAACAATCAACTTTTATTTTGAATTTAGTAAAGTACATGGTAACTTGAGAAGTGAATTAACGACTTGAAAATATTTTAAGTGTAGGTACTTGAAAGGTGAACTTTTGTTTTGAATTTAGTAAGGTACATGGTCAGTTGAGAGGTGAATTAGTGACTTCGATTTGTTTAAATGTAGGTACTTGAAATGTTAATTTTAGTTTTGAATTTAGTTTAGTTTGGTAACTTGTGAAGTGACTTAGTGACTTGAAATGTGAATTTTAGTTTTGAATTTAGTTTAGTTTGGTAACTTGAGAGGTGAATTAGTGACTTGAAAATGTTAAAATGTAGGTACTTGAAATGTAAATTTTAGTTTTGAATTTAGTTAATTTGGTAACTTGAGAGGTGAATTAGTGACTTGAAAATGCTTAAGTGTAGGTACTAGAAAGGTGAACTCGTATTTTGATTTTAGTTAAGTATGGTCACTTGAGAAGTGAATAAATGACTTAAAAATGTTTAAGCATAGGTACTTAAAATGTGAACTTGTGTTTTGAATTTAGGTAAGTGTGGTCACTTGAGAAGTGAATAAGTGACTTGTGGTTTGAACTTAGTTACTTAAAAGATGAACTTGTGTTTTGAATTTAGTTAAGTGTGGTCACTTGAGAAGTGAACAAGTGACTTGAAAATATTTAAGTGTAGGTACTTAAAAGGTGAACTTGTGTTTTGAATTTAGTTAAGTGTGGTCACTTGAGAAGTGAACAACTGACTTGAAAATGTTTAAGTGTAGGCACTTGAAATGTGAACTTTTTATTTTGAATTTAGTTTAGTTTGGTAACTTGTGAAGTGACTTAGTGACTTGAAAATGTTTAGGTATAAGTACTTGAAATGTGAACATTTCATTTTGAATCTAGTTTAGTTTGGTAACTTGTGAAGTGACTTGAAAATGTTTAGGTGTAGATAGTTGTAATGTGAACTTTTGTTTTAAATTTAGTAAAGGTTGGTAACTTGTGAAGTGAATTAGTGACTTAAAAATGTTGAAGTGTAGGTACTTGAAATGTGAACTTTTCATTTTGAATTTAGTTTAGTTTGGTAACTTGTGAAATGACTTAGTGACTTGAAAATATTAAAGTGTAGCTACTTGAAATGTGAACTTTTATTTTGAATTTAGTAAAGTTTGGTAACTTGTGAAGTGACTTAGCGACTTGAAAATGTTGAAGTGTAGGTACTTGAAATGTGAATTTTAGTTTTGAATTTAGTTTAGTTTGGTAACTTGTGAAGTGACTTAATGACTTGAAAATGTTGAAGTGTAGGTACTTGAAATGTAAATTTTAGTTTTGAATTTAGTTTAGTTTGGTAACTTCAGAGGTGGATTAGTGACTTAAAAATGTTTAAGTGTAGGTACTTGAAAGGTGAACTCGTGTTTTGATAGTTAAGTGTGGTCACTTGAGAAATGAATAAGTGACTTGAAAATGTTTACGTGTAGGTACTTGACATATGAACTTTTGTTTTGAATTTAGTTAAGTGTGGTCACTTGAGAAGTGAATAAGTGACTTGTGGTTTGAACTTAGCTACTTGAAAGATGAACTTGTGTCTTGAATTTAGTTAAGTGCGGTCACTTGAGAAGTGAATAAGTGATTTGAAAATGTTTAAGTGTGGGTACTTGAAATGTGAACTTGTATTTTGAATTTAGTTAAGTGTGGTCACTTAAGAAGTGAATAAGTGACTTGAAAATGTTTAAGTGTAGGTACTTGATATGTGAACTTTTCATTTTGAATTTAGTTTAGTTTGGTAATTTGTGAAGTGACTTAGTGACTTGAAAATGTTTAGGTGTAGGTACTTGAAATGTGAACATTTCATTTTGAATTTAGTTTAGTTTGGTAACTTGTGAAGTGACTTAATGACTTGAAAATGTTTAGGTATAGGTACTAGCTTGAAATGTGAACTTTTCATTTTGAATTTAGTAAAGGTTGGTAACTTGTGAAGTGAATTAATGACTTGAAAATGTTGAAGTGTAGGTATTTGAAATGTGAACTTTTCATTTTGAATTTAGTTTAGTTTGGTAACTTGTGAAGTGAATTAATGACTTGAAAATGTTTAAGTGTAGGTTCTTGAATTAAGGCTGTTAAGTGGGTCGGGCCGGGTCAACCCGGAATCGGCCTTTAAATTTATTCGGGTTGTGGGTCGGACTGAGTCTGGGTTGGGGTTAAGTGGGTCGGGCCGATCCGAGCTCAACAGTAAAAATTTTAAAAATAGCCCTAACCCGGCCCACTTAACCCAATCCAGTCAAACCCACCTAAATCCGGTCAAACTCGGTTAAAAATCCGGTCAAACCCGGTCAAAAATAAAAAAAAAAGTTTTTTTCAATGTACACTATATATACCCACCTATGTAAATTTTAAATACGTTAAACAATATATATACACTATATATATAGTATATACTACATTAGATTTAAAAAATATATATACATATACACAATTACACATATATACGCACCATTCAATGTATATGTACTACTTTAAAGTTTAACTAAAACATACTACAATATATATACATTACAATATATATATATATATATATATATAGTTATATACTAATTTATAAAACATATACACATGTATACATTAAATATACACGTCTATAGAAGATATATTCACATATATACGCTCTATTCAATGTGTATGTACTATTTTAAATAAAATATACTACAATATATATACATTACAATATATATATAGTTATATACTAATTTATAAAATATATACACATGTATACGTTAAATATACGCGTTTATAGAAGATATATTCACATATATACGCTCTATTCAATGTGTATGTACTATTTTAAATAAAATATACTACAATATATATACATTACAATATATATATATAGTTATATACTAATTTATAAAATATATACACATGTATACGTTAAATATACACGTCTATAGAAGATATATTCACATATATACGCTTTATTCAACGTATATTGTAACAACCCAATTTGCTGAACCGGAATGCTACACGGTGCTCATGACCCCGAAGGACCACAAGCTAACCCATGACTGATATCTGTACCTGTATACTGTATAAGATAACATAATAATGCCAAAACATGCACTGAAAGGCCATAAGGTTTGATCATGAACATAACTGACTATCGTAACATCTGTGTGGGGTAATAGAATACCCAAAACAAAACTGAAGTCTAAAACATAATAGTCTGTATCTAGTCAGCATCTAGTCTGAAAGCCTCTACTGTCTGAAGAATTTAAATAAGGAGTTGATGGGACATGTCCCCAACTAATTCCAACTAATAAGGTAATCAATAAGATACTAGAAAATCATTATGTCCTTAAAAGATGAGGTCTCACTTCTACTCTGACTGCTGAATCTGGAATCTACTACTGATCTGGAACTCGTGTCTCTGAACCTATGGTGTAACATAAAAAGAAAGCACCATAGCGCAAATGCGTCAGTACATATATACTGAGTATACATGTGAGGTAGGCTATATGCAATGGTTTACATGCATGAATAATACTAACTGACTGTCTAACATGAACGTGAGAATATATGCATAAATACGTAACTGTAACTGATAATTTTGTAATTTCTGAGTCTGTATACTGATAATATGACATAACTGATAACATGAATGACTGTATTTGAATATAACTGATAACATGGGTGACTGTGTCTGACAGTCCTAAATCTGATGGAACTATCTGAGTTTTTTACTATATCAGAGTTGACTGTGTCTGACAGTCCTGAAATCTGAAGAACTATCTAAGTTCTATTACTGAGACTGATTGACTGTATCTGATAGTCCTGATTCTATAACATGAAACTGTGGGAAGTAGTATCTAACCGACATGCCCCAAAAGTGCTATAATAGCTAAGCTGGGGTCCAATCTATGCCCTGATTGGAAGGGTGTCAATACCGCGCCACTGGTAAGGATAACATGTGAGTAACCCTCATATAATAGGTAACTCTAGCGAGAATGGTGGGAAGCCTCACATAACAGGTTAAGTCACCTCATCTACCCTCATATAACAGGCTACAATGTCTCAACCTATGTTGGCTACATAGTTCCGGAACGCAAGGATTGATTCTAAGAATCACATCCTCATATAATAGGTGAGTTCCCATCCTTGGGTTCACTCGGTGGTAATTCCTACTCCCATCTTCATGGACACTGAAAATGAGATACTGAACTGAACTGAGCATGGACTGAGTTACTGAATTTCTGTGGCTGACGAAATACTACTGATATCTGACAACTGACTGAGTCATAAGATCATGAAGATTTTTGCTGAGTCATAAGACTATCTGAAGTCTAAGAGTTCATAGCTTGACTGAGAGTATCGTGAAAACATGACATGGATCTAGGCACACAACTAATATTTTGGGTATAAGTACCCCCAGGACTCGATAGAAGGAAACTGACATAGCATGATTTACTTGAAGACTTGACTAATATCATAATACATACTACATTCATAGGAGCCTTTCATCAAACATGTAATAGGCATAAACTTGTACATACATGGGGATTTCATGATATCATGCTAGTTAGACAATTTTCCTTCATCTAGGAATTTACTCAAACATATTGTAGGTATAGTACATGTAAAGCACATTATACAATAATGAAACATCATGCTTCAATTCCAATTCCATCATACAAGGTTTTAGTCATGAGATTTCATAAATCTTTATCTATACTAATCAACCCACATGGAATTTATCATCAAATCATTGAATAGAAATCAATTCTTCATTTATCAACATGAAAGAGAACATACAAAGCATGAAAACATGAAGAAAATCCATAACTTGTAGTTAAAAAGGATTCTTGGACTTCATGGATGAAAGGAGTCCATGAATGAATACTATGCATACCTTAGATCATGATTTCGTGAAGATTGATGGTGAAACCTTTTTTAAATTGGACCTTCTATGAAAACCCTAGCTTGAGTTCTTGAGAGTATTTGAGAAAAACATCAATATTTTGGATGAATAAGGGTTAAATCCCGTGTTTGGAAGCTTATATAGGGAGGAAAATTAACCCTTTTAACCCTGGACAGGTAATAAAAATTTTAGTAAAATTTCCCGAGTTGGGCCCTTGGTGTGACACGGCATTATCGCGTCGTGTCACTGGAAATTGACAATTGGGAAACTACACGGTGACGCGACACGGAGCTATCGCGTTGCCACCTTGTCTACGACCTGGAAGTTTGGCGCAATGCACCAGTATCATGGATCAACACTGGAATTTGACAATTTCCATTTGAGCTATCTCCGCGACGCGCTGAAGGCTCATGTCAAACACTGTCTCACTAAAAGTGCTCTAACTCTTCGCCCGGGTGTTAGATTTGGGCAAATTATATATCGATGGAAATCTTATTCAATTTTCCACGTGATAGGAAGTGAAAATTATATAAATACCTCGTGTATATGAATGAATTCTTATTTCAAAGCAAGTTCTAACATCCTTGAGATGATTTTCAAGCTTAAAAAAAGCACGGGTATTACAATATCTCCCCCTTGAGAACATTCATCCTCGAATGAGACTGACTGAGAGGGGAAATAATGAGCTGAACATGAATAACTAGAACATGATCTCATGACGAACGTGACTGACAAGCTGAACATAATATACTAAACATGCATATCTGATGCATGCGTAACTGATTCATAAATGCATAACTGAAAGTTCTGAAGAACTAAGTTTTCTCACAAAGAGAATGCATATCTGATACATAACTATAAAACTGATCTAATACATGAATGCATGACTGAATATGCGGTGGTACTTGATACCAAGTTTATTATAGGAACATGAACATGAGACTGAATACTAAGTTAGTGATGTATACTTATCATGAAACTAAGTAAGCTTAAGGAGAACTGTTACCTTGAGCTTTATCTGAGTTGGCGGGGAAGAGGTGAGGGTACTTGGTATGCATATCTGCTTCTTCTTCCTAAGTAGTTCCCTCGACAGACTGATTTTGCCAAAGAACTTTAACTAGAAGGACTTCTTTGTTCCTCAATCTACGAGTATGATAGTCTAGGATTTCGATTGGAATCTCTTAATAAGAGGGGCTGTTCTGAACATCGATGCTCTGAATAGGGACTACGACTGATGGGTCACCTATGCACTTCTTGAGCAAAGAGACATGAAAGACTGGATGAACTGAGGCTAGATCTGAAGGCAATTCAATCTCATAAGCTACCTTGTCGAATCGACTGAGAATCTTGAAGGGACCGACATATCGGGGACTGAGTTTTCCCTTCTTGCCGAATCTCTTCACTCCCTTCATAGGAGAGATCTTGAGGTAGACATAGTCACAAATCTCAAACTTGAGATCCTTTCTACGAACATATGTATAAGACTTTTATCGGCTCTGAGCAACATGGAGTCTTTCTCTAATTAACTGAACTTTCTCTAAGGCGTCGAATACTAAGTCAGGACCTATTACTGAGCCCTCACTAACTTCGAACCAACCGATTGGAGATCTACATCTCCTACCATAGAGAGCTTCAAATGGATCCATCTGAATACTGAAATGATAGCTATTATTGTATCCAAATTCAATCAAAGGCAAGTGGGCATCCCAACTACCCTTGAAATCAATTACACACACCCTTAGCATATCTTCCAAAGTCTGAATGGTCCTTTCTTCTTGACCATCTGTCTGAGTATGAAAGGTTGTATTGAGATGGACTTGGGTACCAAGACCTCTTTGGAATGCTTTCCAAAAATGAGAGGTGAACTGGGTACCTCTGTCTGAGATAATAGTCAATGGAATACAGTGCAATCTGACCAGCTCCTTGATGTAGAGCTTGGCGTAATCCTCGGTTGAATAAGAGGTATGAACTGGATAAAATAGAGCTAATTTGGTCATTCTGTCTACAATGACCCAGACTGAATCATGCTGACGATGAGTTCGAGGCAAACCCATCACGAAGTCCATGTTCACAACTTTCCACTTCCAAGTAGGAATATTGAACTCCTGCATAGGACCATTTGGCTTCTGATGCTCTATCTTAACTTGCTGACATGTAGAGCACTTAGTCACAATCTCTGCAACATCACTTTTCATCTCACTCCACCAATAGATTTCCCGCAAATCGCGGTACATCTTAGTGGCCCCTAGATGAATAGAGTAGCTCGCACCATGAACTTCTACAA
Source organism: Capsicum pubescens (assembly GCA_030864215.1). Classification (NCBI taxonomy): domain Eukaryota; kingdom Viridiplantae; phylum Streptophyta; class Magnoliopsida; order Solanales; family Solanaceae; genus Capsicum; species Capsicum pubescens. Next base: position 211,258,858 of record CM061542.1, on the reverse strand, counting down.
GAATTCGCTGCCTTAAGTCATCTATGTCTGGAACACAGAGATGACCCTGACAACAAAGAACACCATCTTCCCCTTGGGAGAAAACCTCTGTTTTCTGATTCTGAACTGACTATTTTAGCTTGACAAGGCTAGGATCCTTATCTTGCTTTTCTTTCACCTCGGAAACTAGAGATGATTTTAAACTGCTCTGAACACATACACCGCCCTTTGAAGATTCGACTAAGCGAATACCTAGTCTGGCAAGCTGGTGGACTTCTTGGACTAACGTCTTCTTACTATCATCAAACTGAGAAATACTACCCATAGATAGTCTACTGATAGCATCGGCCACTACGTTGGCCTTGCCCGGATGATAGAGAACACTCATGTCATAATCTTTTAAGAGCTCTAACCACTTCTTTGATAAAGATTGATATATTTTTGATAAAATACATACTGAAGGCTCTTATGATCTGTGAAGACGTCTACATGAACTCCGTAGAGATAATGCCACCAAATCTTTAAGGCAAAGACTACGGCTACGGAAAGCTATCTTCGGGATGTCACATTCTCTAACTCTGAGCTGATGATAGCCGGATCTAAGGTCTATCTTAGAGAAATAACTGGAACCCTAAAGTTGTTCAAACAAGTCATCGATTCTAGGAAGAGGATACTTGTTCTTGACCGTGACTTTATTGAGTTGACGGTAATCTATACATATTCTGAGTGAACCGTCGTGCGTCCCACGGGTAAATGTTGGGTCTGATGAATCCCTTATCTAAGAGATCCTTCAACTGTTCTTTCAGTTCCTTGAGTTCTGCTAGTGCCATTCTGTATGGCAGAATAGAGATAGGCTGAGTGTCTGACAGAAGATCAATACCGAAGTCTATTTCCCTTTCGGGAGAAATTCCTGGAAGATCTTTGGAAAAGACATCTGAATATTCACTTACAAATGGAACTGATTCAAGACTAGGAGTCTCGAAACTAGAATCTCTAACATGAACATGGTGATAAAGACATCCCTTAGATATCATTTTCCTTTCCCAGAGGTAGGAAACAAGTTGACCCCTGAAAGCGGATACACTACCCTTTTACTCTAGGATGGGTTTATATAGGAACTGAAACTAAACTATTCTATTTCGGCAGTCGACTGTAGCATAGGAAGAATGAAGCCAATCCATGCTGAGAATAACATCAAAATCAGTTATCTCTAATTCGACTAAGTCTGCAGAAGTGACTTTCTAAAATATCATAATCGGGTAGTTCCTGTATACCCACCGAGCTATGATGGTTTTACCCACTAGGATAGAGATAAAAAAGGGCTCTGCTAGAATTTTGGGACTGATTTAGAAATCAACAACTATATAAGGAGTAACGAAAAACAAGGAAGCTCCTGGATCAAGCAAAGCGTAAACATGCACATGAAAGATCTGTAACGTACCAGTAACCACATCAGGAGAACTCTCTTAATCTTTTCAAGTTTAAAGAGCATAGAGACAATTTAGGCATTGCCCTCTAGTAGCACTGAAAGTGGCACCCTGCTGATTTGGGTGACCGAACTGAGCTGAAGAGCGATTCTGTTGACCCTGAGGACCTGGCTGAGGATAGTCTCTAACTCTATGTCCTGGCTTTCCACAACCAAATCAAATACCACTACCTTCCCTACACACACCCTGATAGTTCTTACCGAAAATCTGGCAAAGAGGATAGGAGTGGGCACTGCTAACACTGCCCTGGGTTTTAGAGCTTAGTGCTCTATCTTTGTTACCCTCTCTGAACTTAGGAACTGGAGCACTGTCTATAGAGAGAGATGAAACTGATGACTTAGGATGTAACTAGGAACGGTTTCCTCCTTCTGACTTAGGCTGAGTGAAGTTGAAACTACCTTTCTTCGCTCTCTTATTTTGTTTCTCCCTCTGCTTAATTTTCTGCTCTTCTATCTGCTGAGCATAAGTCATAAGTCTAGCTAAAGTCATGTCACTATTCAGCATGGTAAATCTACACTCATTAACCACGTTGTCGTTCACCCCTGAAGCGAACTTACTCATCTTAGATCTTCTATCTGCAACCACAAAAGGGGCATACCTGGCTAATTGAGTAAACTTAAAAGAATACTCTTTCACTGTCATATTGCCCTACCTGAGGTTGATGAACTCTAGCACCTTGGCTTCTCTAAGCTCTTGGGGAAAGAATTTGTCTAAGAATGCAGTGACAAACTCCTCCCACTCTATAGAACCTGCATCATCTGATCTTTTGAACTTCCACTATTTGAACCAAGCATGAGCCATATCCTGCAACTAGTATACATCTATCTCAGCACTCTCAACAGTAGTCACCCCCATGGCGTCTGTCACTTTCTGAACTTGATCTAAGAATTCCTGAGGGTCTTCATCTATCTTAGACCCGAGGAAGGTTGGAGGATTCATTCGGGTGAAGTCCCGAATCCTCACTGTAGCTGAGTTGGCCACTGGGTTGGCCAGAACAACTGTTGGTCGTTCATTATGAGCAGCGACTGATAGAGCAAAAGTGGTAAATATGGTCCTGAACTCCGCATGAGAAATATGACCGCCCAAAGGTTCTTCGGGCTGAGGGGCTGACTGATTTCTTCTCTTAGAAGGCATATTCTGAAATAAAGAGAAGGAGCGGATTAGACTGAGAGACTGACTTGTGATTATGCTCACTGGCACGACATAAATACTGAAAAAAGGGAAACTGTTCCTAAAATATCTCATAGCCTCTAGCACATATAAGTGGCGTGTAATACACCTGTGTACAAAACTCTACTAGATGTGGATTTTAGACTTCCTAGGACTCTATTGAACCTTAGGCTATAATACAAGTTTGTAACAACCCGATTTGCTGAACCGGAATGCTACACGGTGCTCATGATCTCGAAGGACCACAAGCTATCCCATGACTGATATCTGTACCTGTATATTGTATAAGATAACATAATAAAGTGGAAACATGCACTGAAAGACCATAAGGTTCGATCATGAACATAACTGAATATCGCAACATCTGTGTGGGGTAATAGAATACCCAAAACAAAACTGAAGTCTAAAACATGATAGTCTGTATCTAGTCTACATCTAGTCTGTATCTAGTCTAAAAGCCTCTACTGTCTGAAGAATCTAAATAAAGAGTTGATGGGACATATCCCCAACTAACTCCAACTAATAAGCTAATCAATGAGAAACTAGAAAATCATTATGTCCTCGAAGGATGAGGACTCACTTCTACTCTGACTGCTAAATCTGGAATTTACTGTTGATCTGGAACTCGTGTCTCTGAACCTGTGGTGTAACATAAAAAGAAAGCACCATAGCGCAAATGCGTCAGTACATATGTACTGAGTATACATGTGAGGTAGGCTATATGCAATGGTTCGCATACATGAATAATGCTAACTGATTGTCTAACATGAACGTGAGAATACATGCATAAATACGTAATTGTAACTGACAATGTGATTTTGTGATTTCTGAGTCTGTATACTGATAACATGACATAACTGATAATATGAATGACTGTATTTGAATATAACTGATAACATGGGTGACTGTGTCTGACATTCCTGAATCTGATGGAACTATCTAAGTTTTGTACTGTATCTGAGTTGACTGTGTCTGCCAGTCCTGAAATCTGAAGAACTATCTAAGTTCTATTACTGAAACTAATTGACTGTATCTAACAGTCCTGATTCTATAACATGAAACTGTGGGAAATAGTATCTAACCGACATGCCCCAAAAGTGCTATAATAGCTAAGCTGGGGTCCAATCTATACCCTGATTGGAAGGGTGTCAATACCGCGCCACTGGTAAGGACAATATGTGAGTAACCCTCATATAACAGGTAACTCTAGCGAGAACGTTGGGAACCTTCACATAACAGGTTAATTCACCTCATCTACCCTCATATAACAGGCTACAATGTCTCAACCTATGCGGGCTACATAGTTCTGGAACGTAAGGATTGCTTCTAAGAATCACACCCTCGTATAACAGGTGAGTCCCCATCCTTGGGTTCACTCGGTTCTAATTCCTACTCCCTCCTGAATGGACACTGAACATGAGTTACTAAACTGAACTGAGTATGGACTGAGTTACTTAATTTTCGTGGATGATGGAATACTACTACTATCTGACAACTGACCGAGTCATGAGATCATAAAAAAAATTCCTGAGTTATAAGACTATCTGAAGTCTAAGAGTTCATAGCTTGACTGAGAGTATCGTGAAAACATGACATGGATCTAGGCACACACCTAATATTTTGGGTACAAGTACCCCCAGGACTCAATAGAAGGAATCTGACATAGCATGATTTACTTGAAGACTTGACTAACATCATAATACATACTACATTCATAGGAGCCTTTCATCAAACTTGTAATAGGAATAAACATGTACATACATGGGGATTTCATGATATCATGCTAGTTGGACAATTTTCCTTCATCTAGCATTTACTCAAACATATTGTAGGCATAGTACATGTAAAGCACATTATACAACAATAAAACATCATGCTTCAATTCCAATTCCATCATACAAGGTTTTAGTCATGAGATTTCATAAATATTTATGTATACTAATCAACCCATATGGAATTTATTATCAAATCATGGAATAGAAATCAATTCCTCATTTATGAACATGTAAGAGAACATACAAAGCATGAAAATATTAAGAAAATCAATAACTTGTAGTTAAAAAGGATTCTTGGACTTCATGGACGAAAGAAGTCCATGAATGAACACTTTGCATATATTAGATCATGATTTTGTGAAGATTGATGGTGAAACCTTTTTGAAATTGGACCTTCTATAAAAACCCTAGCTTAAGTTCTTGAGAGTATTTGAGAAAAACATCAATATTTTGGATGAATAAGGGATAAATCCCATGTTTGGAAGCTTATATAGAGGGGAAAATTGACCTTTTTATCCCTAGGCATATAATAAAATTTTCAGTAAAATTTCTCGAGTTGGGCCCTTGGTACGACGTGGCGTTATCGCGTCGTGTCACTGGAAATTGACAATTGGGAAACTGCACGGTGGCGCGATGCTGAGCTATTGCATTGCCACCTTGTCTACGACCTGGAATTTTGGCGCGAATCACCAGAATTTTGACAATTGCCATTTGAGCTATCTCCGCGACTCACTGAAGGCTCAGGTCAAACACTCTCTCACTAAAAATGCTCTAACTCTTTGCTTGGGTGTCGAATTTGGGCGAATTATATATCGATGGAAATCTTATTCAATTTCCCACGTGTCAGGAAGTGAAAATTATGGAAATACCACATGTATAAGAATGAATTCTTATTTCAAAGCAAGTTCTAACATCCTTGAGATAATTTTCAAGCTAAGAAAAAGCACGGGTATTATGTTGGCCTTGCCTGGATGATAGAGGACCCTCATGTCATAATATTTCAAGAGCTATAACCACCTTCTATGACGGAGATTGAGATCTTTTTTAGAAAAGACATACCGAAGGATTTTATGATCTGTGAAGACGTCTACATGAACTCCATAGAGATAATGCCTCCAAATCTTTAAGGCAAAGACTACGACTGCTAACTCAAGATCATGAGTAGCATAACACTTCTCATGAGGTTTAAGCTTTCTGGAGGCATAGGCTATGACCTTACCATGCTGCATGAGGACACAACCTAAACCCACTCTAGATGCATCACAATAAACTACAAAACCGTCTGAACTATCTGGAAGAGCTAGAACTGGAGCTGAGGTGAGTCGAGTCTTCAATTCCTGAAAACTCTCCTTGTATGAATCTGACCACTGAAACTTGACCTTCTTCTGAGTCAATCTAGACATAAGAGATACAATAGAAGAAAATGTCTCAACAAACCATCTATAATAGCCAGCCAAACCCAAGAAACTCCTGATATCTGATGGAGAAACAGGGCGAGGAAAGTTTCTTACTGCTTTGGTCTTTTGAGGATCTACTCTAATGCCATCACCGAAAATAATATGGTCAAGGAATGCTACTGATCTTAGCCAAAATTTGCACTTACTGAATTTGGCGAATAACTGATGATTTTTTAGAGTCTGGAGTACTATTCTGAGATGGTCTGCATAATTGCGCTCAGTGCGGGAATTGACCAGAATATCATCTATGAAAACTATGACGAACATGTCTAAGTACTATTTGAATACGCAGTTCATCAAGTCCATGAAAGTGGCTGGGGTGTTGGTAAGACCAAAGGACATAACTAAAAATTCAAAGTGACCATACCACATATGGAAAGCTATTTTCGGGATGTCACATTCTCTAACTCTAAGTTGATGATAGCTGGATCTGAGGTCTATCTTAAAGAAATAATGGTAATCTATACATATTCTGAGTGAACCATCCTTCCTGCACACGAATAAGACTGGTGCGCCCCACGGGGAAATGCTTGGTCTGATGAATCCCTTATCTAAAAGATCCTTCAACTGTTCTTTTAGTTCTTTGAGTTTTGTTGGTGCCATTTTGTATGGCGGAATAATGATAGGCTGGGTATCTGAAAGAAGATCAATATCGAAGTCGATTTCCCTTTCGGGAGGAATTCCTGGAAGATCTTCGGGAAAGACATTTGAATATTCACTTACAACTAGAATTGATTTAAGATTAGGAGTCTCAGAACAGGAATCTCTAACATGAACTAGATGAAAAACAATCCCTTAGATATCATTTTCCTTGCCCGGAGGTAGGAATTAAGTTTACCCCTGAAAGCGGATACGCTACCCTTCCACTCTAGGACGAGTTTATTTGGGAATTGAAACTGAACTATTCTGTTTCTGCAGTTGATTGTGGCATAGCAGGAATGAAGCCAATCCATGCCGAGAACGACATCAAAATCAGTCATCTTTAATTCGACTAAGTCTGTTAAAGTGACTTTCTAAAATATCATAATCGGGCAGTTCCTGTATACCCGCCGGGCTATGATAGTTTTACCCACTGGGGTACAGACTGAAAAAGGCTCTTCTAGAATTTTGGGACTGATTCAGAAATCAACTGCTATATAAGGAGTAACGAAAGACAAGGAAGCTCCTGGATCTAGCAAAATGTAAACATGCACATGAAAGATCTATAACGTACCAGTAACTACACCAGGAGAACTTTCCTAATCTTGTCAAGTCTGAAGAGCATAGAGACAATTTGGGTGTTGCCCACTAGTAGCACTGGAAGTGGCACCCTACTGATTTGGGTGACCGGACTGAGCTGAAGATCGATTCTATTGACCCTGAGGACCTGGCTGAGGACAATATCTAACTCTATGGCCTGGCTTGCCACAACCAAAAAAAATTCCACTACCTGCTCTACACACACCCTGATGGTGCTTACCACAAGTCTGGTAAAGAGGATAGGAGCCGTCACTGCTAACACTACCCTGGGTCTTAGAGCCTAACACTCTATATTTGTTACCCTCTCTGAACTTAGGAACTGGAGCACTGGCTGTAGAGGAATCTAGAAATGATGACTTAGGATAAAACTGGGAATGGTTTTCTCCTTCTGACTTAGGCTGAGCGAAGTTGAAACTACCTGTCTTCGCTCTCTTATTTTGTTTCTCCCTCTGCTTAATTTTCTGCTCTTCTATCTGCTGAGCATAGGTCATAAGTCTAGCTAAAGTCATGTCACTATTCAGCATGGTGAATCTACACTCATTAACCACGCTGTCATTCACCTCTGAAGCGAACTTACTCATCTTGGATCTTCTGTCTGCAACCACATAAGGGGCATACCTGGCTAATTGAGTAAACTTAAAAGAATACTCTTTCACTGTCATATTGCCCTTCCTGAGGTTGATGAACTCTAGCACCTTGGCTTCTCTAAGCTCTTGGGGATAGAATTTGTCTAAGAATGCAGTGACAAACTCCTACCACTCTATAGAACCTGCATCATCTGATCTTTCGAACTTCCACTATTTGAACCAAGCATGATCCATATCCTGCAACTGGTATGCATCTATCTCAGCACTCTCAACAGTAGTCACCCCCATGGCGTCTGTCACTTTTTGAACTTGATCTAAGAATTCCTGAGGGTCTTCATCTATCTTAGACCCGAGAAAGGTTGGAGGATTCATTCGGGTGAAGTCCTGAATCCTTGTTGCAGCTGAGTTGGACACTAGGTTGGCCGGAACAACTGTTGGCCATTCATTATGAGCAGCAACTGATTGAAAAAGAGTGGTAAATGCGGTCCTGAACTCCGCATAAGAAACATGATCGCCCAAAGGTTCTTCGGGCTGAGGGGCTGACTGATTTCTTCTCTTAGGAGGCATATTCTGAAATAAAGAGAAGGAGCGGATTAAACGGAGAGACTGATTTGTGATTAAGCTCACTGGCACGACATGAATACTGAAAGAAGGGAAACAGTTCCTAAAATATCTCATAGACTCTTGCACATAAATGTGACGCGCAACACACCCATGTACAAAACTCTACTAGATGCGGCTTTCAGACTTCCTAGGACTCTATTGAACCTTAGGCTCTGATACCAAGTTTGTAACGACCCGATTTGCTGAACCAAAATTCTACACGGTGTTCATAACCCCGAAGGACCGCAAGCTAATCCATAATTGATATCTGTACCTTTATACTGCATAAGATAACATAATAAAGTGGAAACATGCACTGAAAGACCATAAGGTTCGATCATGAACATAACAGAATATCGTAACATCTGTGTGGGGTAATAGAATACCCAAAACAAAACTAAATTCTAAAATATGGTAGTCTGTATCTAGTCTGCATCTAGTCTGAAAGCCTCTACTGTCTGAAGAATTTGAATAAGGAGTTGATGGGACATGTCCCTAACTAACTCTAACTAATAAGCTAATCAGTATGATACTAGAAAATTATTATGTCCTCGAAGGATGAGGAATCACTTCTACTCTGACTGCTAAATCTGGAATCTACTGCTGATTTGGAACTCGTGTCTCTGAACCTATGGTGAACCTAAAAATAAAGCACCATAGCGCAAATGCGTCAGTACATATGTACTGAGTATGCATGTAAGGTAGGCTATATGCAATGGTTCACATGCATGAGTAATGCTAACTGACTGTCTAACATGAACGTGAGAATATATGCATAAATACGTAACTGTAACTGACAATGCGATTTTGTGATTTCTGAGTCTGTATACTGATAACATGACATAACTGATAACATAAATGACTGTATTGTAATATAACTGATAATATGGGTGACTGTGTCTGACAGTCCTAAATCTTATGAAAGTATCTGAGTTTCGTACTGTATCTGAGTTGACTGTGTCTGACAGTCCTAAAATCTGAAGAACTATCTGAGTTCTATTACTGAGACTGATTGACTGTATTTGATAGTCCTGATTCTGTAACATGAAACTATGGGAAGTAGTATCTAACCGACATGTCCCAAAAGTGCTATAATAGCTAAGCTGGGGTCCAATCTATTCCCTGATTGGAAAAGTGTCAATATTGTGCCACTGGTAAGGACAACATGTGAGTAACCCTCATATAATAGTTAACTCTAGAGAGATCGGTGGGAACCCTCACATAACAGGTTAAGCCACCTCATCTACCCTCATATAATAGGCTACGATGTCTCAACCTATGCTGGCTACATAGTTCTAGAACGCAAGGATTGCTTCTAAGAATCACACCCTCGTATAACAGGTGAGTCCCCATCCTTAGGTTCACTCGGTGCTAATTCCTACTCTTATCTGAATGGATACTGAGCATGAGTTACTGAACTGAACTGAGCATGGACTGAGTTACTGAATTTTTGTGGCTGACGGAATACTACTGATATCTGACAACTGACTGAGTCATGAGATCATGAAGATTTTTCCTGAGTCATAAGACTATCTGAAGTCTAGGATTTCATAGCTTGACTGAGAGTATCGTGAAAACATGACATGGATCAAGGCACACAACTAATATTTCGGGTACAAGTACCCCCCAGGACTCGATAGAAGAAAATTGACATAGCATGATTTACTTGAAGACTTGACTAACATCATAATACATACTACATTCATAGGAGCCTTTCATCAAACATGTAATAGGCATAAACTTGTACATGCATGGGGATTTCATGATATCATGCTAGTTAGACAATTTTCCTTCATCTAGGCATTTACTCAAACATATTGTAGGCATAGTACATGTAAAGCACATTATACAACAATGAAACAACATGCTTCAATTCCAATTCCATCATACAAGGTTCTAGTCATGAGATTTCATAAATATTTATGTATACTAATCAACCCACATGGAATTTATCATCAAATCATGGAATAGAAATCAATTCCTAATTTATCAACATGAAAGAGAACATACAAAACATGAAAACATGAAGAAAATCCATAACTTGTAGTTAAAAAGGATTCTTGGACTTCATGGACGAAAGGAGTCCATGAATGAACACTATGCATACCTTAGATCATGATTTCGTGAAGATTGATGGTGAAATCTTCTTGAAATTGGACATTCTATGAAAACCCTAGCTTGAGTTCTTGAGAGTATTTGAGAAAAACATCAATATTTTGGATGAATAAGTGCTAAATCCCATGTTTGGAAGCTTATATAGGGGGCAAATTGACCCTTTTAACCCTGGACACGTAATATAATTTTCAATAAAATTTATCGAGTTGGGCCCTTGGCGTGAGCGGCATTATCGCGCTGTGTCACTAAAAATTGATAATTGGGAAACTGCACGGTGGCGCGACGCAGAGCTATTGCGTTTCCACTTTGTCTACGATATGGAAGTTTGGTGCTACGCGCCTGTATCACGGAGCAATACTGGAATTTGACAATTGTCATTTGAGCTATCTTCGCGACGCGCTGAAGGCTCAGGTCAAACACTGTCTCACTAAAAAGGCTCTAACTCTTCGCCCGAGTGTCGGATTTGGGCGAATTATATATCGATGGAAAGCTTATTGAATTTCCCACATGATAGGAAGTGAAAATTATGAAAATAACTCATGTATAAGAATAAATTCTTATTTCAAAGCAAGTTCTAACATCCTTGAGATGATTTTCAAGTTAAGAAAAAACGTGGGTATTACATATATGTACTACTTTAAATAAAATATACTACAATATATATAAATTACAATATATATATATATATATACTAATTTATAAAATATATACACTTCTATACATTAAATATACACGTCTATAGAAGATATATACACATATATATGCACCATTCAATGTATATGTACTACTTTAAATAAAATATACTACAATATATATACATTACAATATATATATATAGTTATATACTAATTTATAAAATATATACACATGTATACGTTAAATATACATGTTTATAGAAGATATATTCACATATATACGCTCTATTCAATGTATATGTACTACTTTAAATAACATATACTACAATATATATACATTACAATATACATATATATATATATATATAGTTATATACTAATTTATAAAACATATACACATTTATACGTTAATTATACACGTCTATAGAATATATATACATATATATACGCACTATTCAATATATATGTACTACTTTAAATAAAACATATACTGCAATATATATATATATATATATATATATATATATACTACAATATATATAAAGTTTATAAAACATATACATATATATACATCAAATATACACATCTATAGAAGATATATACACAAATATACAAAACATATGCTACTTAATATAATAAAATAATAATACTTGGTATTATATTAATAATATAGTAGAAATAAGTTTTTAATTTAAACTAGAAATTCAATTTAAATCATTAAATAAAAAAAATTACAAAGTAAGGAATAAGGAGTGAATGAATGTTGAATTTTATTGATTGCGAAATGATCCAAAATTTATAATTTACATGAATGAAAAATCTACAAATTATGCATCATTTATTCCAACTCATTCATGTTAATATTAACGGGAACTTGCATAGGATAGTCAAAGTCAACGGCGGCAAAACCATGCATTGGACTTGATTCTGTTGAGTTCTCCAGTGAAGACATAATTTTTTCAAGTTTCTGCTCGTCATTCGGCTCTGGCTCCATTCCTTGGTTTCTTCTTTCCGCTCTAATCCAATCTCTGAGGCAAACTAGAACATTCATTGCATTGCTTCCCAATGAGTGTCGTGTCTCTAAGCTGCTGTCGTCCCTGACTAAAGGCGCTCTCTGATGCAACGGTTGACATTGGAACATTCAAGATATCTCTAGCTAATCTTGAAAGCACATGATATTTTATTTCATTACTCCTCCACCAATCCAACGTGTTGATTCGTCGTCTGTGATCCTCTGGCGGCGACCGAAGATAATATTTCAGCTCTTCCCGATAAGTTGATGTGTAAGCTCTGTCATCAACATTGTTCCAACAAGGTAAATCATAAAAGGAATCAGGAAAACCACTATGTGCCGGACTTTTAGAAGATGATGGCTCCTCGGGAGGATGAGGAGCGATAGTTGGAGTGATATTTGTAGGTACGGCTAAATCAACTAAATCAGGATAGTGATTATATAATTTTTCTATGTATTCATTTGCATCACCCATAGCCGTCCACAAATCAGGTTGTACTTGTTCAGAATCATTGTTAGTATTTATTTCTAAGTTAGCATAAATAATAGTACTAAAGTGGCACATAGTATTATATTTCATGCACGGATTTAGCATAGCACCAACCAAGTAAATAGGGGGAATCGGGATTTTTTTTTTAAATTTAGTAAACATGGCACCAACAGCTTCTTTATAATCTTCTTTATTTTTATATTCTTTGAGCAAACCAGAAATATCGGCTATATATGCCAAAATATTACAAATAGTAGGATAATAAGCAAAAAAAAATTCAACCGTAGCTACATAAATTTTTTCTAAAAACTTAACAAGATCATTATTTACAACCCAATCAGAATCATGTAGCATGCAATCAGCAGAATCAGCAAATGAACCACAATATTGGTTAAAAGCTAGTATAATAGGAACTCTATATTTATAACAAGTTTTTAAAAAACATACGTAGAATCCATCTAATATCAATTTCCTCAGGCATCAATATCGGTGCAAGTCTATTTTCTTGACATTTAACTTTAAATTCTCTAATTCTCGATCTACGATTATTTTCTTGAATAAAACCAACAACAAGACAGATTTTTTCAATATAAAACTCAAAAAACTCAAGACCATCTTTTATAATTAAATTATATATATGACATGCACAGTTAATATGAAAAATTTCAGGCAACGACGGAGATAGCTTAGATTTTAACATTTTTATAGCAATCTTGTTGTTAGAAGCATTATCAAAAGCAATACATAAGATTTTATTTTCATACCATAAAATTCGGCAACTTTAACAATAGAATCAGCAATAAAATCTCCAGTATGTTTATGATCTTCATCATATAAAAAAGCAAGAATACGTTTTTGCATCACAAAATTACTATCCATCCAGTGACAAGTAACGGTTAAATAATCATTTTTATTTACAGCACGACCAAGATCAGAAGTTAGGGACAATCTACATTGAATATTTTTTAACAATGTTGATAAATAAAAATAATATTGTGAATGAAGTCTAAAAATATCAGACCGACAAGTACTTCTAGGAATACCATTAAACATAGGATTATAAATTACTTGAATATAATGAATAAAGGCATCAGAAGAAGGAAAACTAAAAGGCAAACAACCCACAACTACTATTTTAGCTATTTCTTCCCGGTCTCTCAATTTATTATACTTCTTCGTTACCTGACTGGTTGCTGAGTCCATTCTAGTTTGCGTTGGCCCACCAACATCCCATCACTTTGTGCAATATTTAACTCTCTTTTGTGAGCATCACCTATATGTCTCATTAACGTACCCGTAACCCCTTCCTTACTTGCCTCCGCTTTTATGATTATATATTTGTTGAAAAATATTGCATTGCACCTCAGTATCTGATATACGTTCAAAAAATTACCATGCAATACTAGTTGTTTTACGATCTCTTGGGGCACGGGGAGGACGGGAAGGGAGATTAACCGATTCAGATCTAACGTTAGCATTTCCTACTGCGGGTGTCTCACCAATATTTTCATCATCTTCGTCTAAATTAACCGCATCTACTTCATTTTCTTCTTTTATACCGTAATTTTTCTAAGCTTCTACATAATCCATATCGTAAGCACCTACACCTATTTCTTCCTCAAAAGGTGTACCAAGCGGTACCGGAGGCGAAGGTACACGGGTATATCTACTACTTGAAGTACCTCTACCACTAGTAATTTGCTTTTTACTACCACTACCGCTTCCGGGAAAAAAAAAATTAACACCTTTAGTAGCGAGGTTTCTTAATTTATCCATAATATAAATTAAACTAAAAAAATTCAAAATATACAAATATAATAAAATTAAATATTCAACAATTAATACAATAAATAAAAATTAAACGTAAGAGATGGAACGACAATACCAAATTTTGAAAGTATCCGAAGGTTGTGACTTTAGAAACTTCCACTCGTACTTTGTAATCGCAAAATTAAAAAATTAAAGTGAGCACTTTAGGAAATTAAATATATTGAATATTTGAGAATTGAGAGAGAATAAGATTTGAGAGAGTGAAAAATTATGTGAAAAATGATTTGAAGGTGTAGGGTATTTATAGAATTTTTTTTGGGATTAAAAAATATTTTAAATGATTTTTTTTTATTTAATAAATGGGCCCAAACTAGCCGTTTGGACCCAAAAACGGCTATATAGCTGTTGGGCCAACGACTAGTTTGGCCCAAATATCAAAATTAAAAGAAAAAAAAAAAAACTTATCCGAGCAGGTTAACCGGCAGGCTTGGACCGGGCTTGGTTCGGGCCGGGTTAATCGGGCCCAACCAAAAAATTTAACCGGCCTGAGACCCGGTACCCTACAACCCATAGGCTGACTGGGCCGGTTTATTAAGTGGGCCGGTTTGGGCTCGGCCCGTTTGACAGGTTTAACTTGAATTATGAATTAGTGACTTTTGTTTTGAGGTACTTGAAATGTGAACTTGTGTTTTGATTTTAGTTAAGTGTGGTCACTTGAGAAGTGAATTAGTGACTTGAAAGTGTTTAAGTATAGGTACTTGAAATGTAAACTTTTCATTTTAAATTAAGTTTAGTTTGGTAACTTGTGAAGTGAATTAGTGACTTAAAAATGTTAAAGTGTAGGTACTTGAAATGTGAACTTTTGTGACTTGAACTAGTTACTTGAATGTGATTGATTGTGTAGGTGGAACCTGATTATAGCTGGATATATCAACGAAATAATGATAATAGAATGGGTGAGCCTGAGAATGAGGATGCGGATGATGAGCTATAGTTTTTAGTCTTTTGTATGTTTTGTAGTTTTGATTTGGAACCTCGATAAATTTTGTAAGTAATTTGATTTTTAATGTTTGTATTCTTATGGTAGTTGATTGTATATTAAATGTTGATTGGTGAGCTGTATTGTATAACATGTTTGATGGAATGTAGCATAGCTATATGCTGTTAATTTTTTTACAAAATTACCAGAAAAATCGACTACATGTGGTCGGTTTTTTGATTTTTTTTTTAAAAACCGACAACTTGTGGTCGGTTTATAAAAAAATTTCAGAATAGCGACCACATATGGTCAATTTTTCTGGTAATTTTGTAAATAATCGAGAGAGAATATTGGATAAGCAGTCTATTTTAGTTGATATAATATATTTATTATATTAATCATGGTTAGAAATTTAATTTGAAATAAATTAAATCTTAGTCATTTAATTTAATTAGGTCATATGTCATTAATCAGAATGAAGACTTGAAAAAAAATGGAGAGAGTGGAAATGGAGAGGAGTCAGATCCCAACATTTTCTTTCTTTACATATACGACAACACTCCACTGTTTGGAAGGGTTAATTACGTTAAAACACAAAAGAAATTTCTCAGGTCCCATGCAGACGTAAATATTTAAGACACTTTCAAAGGCAAATTAATATCACTTGTTATTTTCCTATGGAACAAAGAAAATCACCGCCATACAATAATAATAACAATAGCAAAACCACATCGGAAAGCACAAGACACCCAAATTATCGCGGCGTTCGAAGACGACGATGGGGTAAATGGGTGTCCGAAATTCGAGAACCAAGAAAATAATCACGCATTTGGCTAGGCTCTTTTTCATCGCCCGAAATGGCCGCTAGAGCTTATGACGTCGCCGCTTATTGCCTCAAGGGATGTAACGCACAATTGAATTTCCCTGATGAAATAGAGCGATTACCGCGGCCGGTTACTTCCGGGCACAGAGATATTCAGGCAGCAGCAGCAATGGCAGCGAATGAGGAAATTGTGAAGGAAAAAAATGATGAAGATTGTTGCTGTAGTGATGATTTTTGGGAGGAAATCGAACTGCCGGAACTGAAGGAAATCGCAGGAAGAGATCCATGTTTGTCATCGGAAAGTGACTTGAATAGGAATTATAATAATTATCTTTACTCTGAGGTATGGAAATGAAATTCTTGTAGCACAGAGTTCTCTAGTGATATATAAGAGTCACTATAAAAAAAAAAAAAGAGGTAGAATTAAGTATAAAATTCTTCCCTAGTCTATCGCTAAATAATTTGCAACTAATATTTTATTTTTTTTTAGAATTCGTGCCTAATATATCGTTAGGTTTGGATTAACGACGGTTTTTTTGTTATTTAGGGATAAAAACTATTCGGCAATTCACATAATTTTTCTTTTGTATAATGAGTTATAACTTATAATAATACCTTCATAGACAATGGAGTTGTGTAATTATGAATATACAAAGTTATATTTGTAAAATTTGAATGAATATGCTTAAGCCTTGAAGCATAATATATTATTAACGAGCTGAGTATAGACTTTGTTGTATAAAACCCCTATATAGTAGGTTTCTTTTGGTTTTGCAGTTGCAAATCTGAGGCGAGGATGCATCATCCATCTCTTTGTAAGCTACAGGTTAATGGATTTTGTTAATCAAGGGATTACCCAGGGCCTACTGGGAAAATTGATTCAATTTTTATTTTTTTAATGAATATGCATTATTATATTCAATATATACCCTTAATGTTATAATATTGGTCAATATGCGTTGTTAAAAATATAAAAATTGCTTAAATTTCTCTTTCCTTATATTAACCCGTTCATTTTAGCCAAAACGACATGCAACTTACTAAACCAAGCATTCTTCATCTATAACAACTCAAAATCACCAACACTTTCTCTAGAAAACACCGTTTGAGATTTTAGCCTGTGTTTATTAATTATAGTAATGGAGTCAAGATTTTTTAGGGGAGTTCAAATTATAAAGAAGTAAAGATATGAAAAAGATAAAAAAATTTAATATGTACTATATATAAAAAAATAATGTCAACCCTATATGTATAGTATAACTATTTTTTATATATAATATAATTTTTCGATCAATAGATTTCAAATGAACCCTTTTGATACCCTAGTTCTACTCATAATTACATGAGCTCTTTTTCTGTTCGACGAGTAATCACTAAAAGGTAAAAAGACAAGTCAAATGGGAGGGCAAAAGAGGATTATCCCCGAGAAAAAAACATCTTTTCCTATCAAATTTACTAGGCGTACCTAATAGCTCATGTTCCCAAAATAAAGTTTACAACTTAAGAGAATAAAGAAATGGATATGCAATAAATTGCGATCAAATTAGGACTTATGAAGTGTCCTAACTTGGCACTATAGAGTTTACTAATCTAAAATATTAGAACCTAAAAGTAAAGTTCCATAAGAATAACTGATTTGTATAACTAATAAAAATTAGATATCTCTTATAAATAAATTTACATTATAGTGAATGTCTATAAAAAATATAGATAAGATATCAAAATCTAATTGATATCTATCAAGATTTGAAGTATCTATCTTCCAGAGAGAAACTAGAGTAAATTTTCAATCCATCAACAATCCCTCAAGAAGAGAAATAAAAATTACTCTCTCTTCTCTCTCTACTCTCGTTTTCTCTACTTTATTTTTCATAATACTTTATCGGTGCCGAGATTAAAATCTCAAAGATAGGTCACTGTCGGAGAAGTTGATTTGAGGAAATCAATTTACATTGTACATTGGTTCTATAGTAAGATCATTATTTATTTATAACAGAAGGAGGAGGGGGGAGGGGACAAGTTAATTTAATATTGTACAAGAAAAGATCATGGTACAGTTAATAACTCAATTTTGGTAATCCCACATATTTGAGTTGATAAAGAAGAAAAAATCTTGGTGTACAACTATGCTAATTTTGTTTATAAACATTATTGTGCAAGTATGCTAATTTTGTTCATATAATAATGTGTCTGTTGAAAATAAATAAATAAGTGTATATGCTCACTAATTTGTGACCCAAATCTTCCACGTTGCCTAGCTTCAGCAAAAGCAAAAGAAAATTAGGTATGAAATTAAATTTGTTCTATATAAATTTTATAATGATTAAATTTGTTTATATTTATCATCATCATAAGTAGTTAACCTTAGTGGTGATTCATAGCTTCTAAAGCTTTATTGCTTTGAAGTCTGATATACTCTGAAAGATATGTTAGAGAAAGATTTTTTATATCATATGTATTCCTCGATTTGTTTCTGAAATAGCAATATCTTGAAAGAGGTTCTAAGCTATCATAATTTGATATGCGTAAGACACGATTATATTTTATTCCTAGAAAATGAAAATTTTGATTGTTATAAATATAGATCTATATCCTAGGAGTGAATGCGACTGTATATAAATTCAAACGTACTCTTAGTTGTGAAGATACCACAATCCACCTCCAAAAGAGATAGAATAATTGGAAGATTGAATATCTCCAAGTTACTATGATAAGAAACACGAATGTGAAAAGTTATCCAAGCATGATGAAATCACATACCATAATAAACTAAGAGTTTATTATTTATTGATACAAAATTCATGTCACAGTAAACAAGAAGTTTACTAAAGTAAAAGGAACATGTCATGGTAAACTTGGAGTTTACTAGTACAAATGAGTTCATAAGTTGACATGAACGATTATGACATTCCAAAGATGTGCATATTAAGTATCAAACAAATATTGAAGAATTAGAAATTTCTTCATGAACTTTTAATGTTGTGTGTTCTCATGATAAGTTGGTTGGACCTACTAATGTTGGGGTTGGATTCCCTAAAATCTGAAAAGTATAAAAGGTGAATATGGACCTGTTCACCGGTCATATGATCTATTAAGATGGATCGATATAAGATGATCACTTGTACGTTTATTGTCAACCCGTAGTTTGACATTCATAAAGTTGCTTGCTCAATAAAATTGAGTTAAGATCATAATTTTCAGATTATGTAATTAATCAAGATAATTCATCTTGATGATGGTGGTTTGACATTGAATGCTTTCAATAAATAGTTAAACCATTGTTAGTAAGAACAAAGCTTCATGCGTTGGTTTGAAATATGATATACTATATATAAAAGTACTTGTATGCGTCAAACCAATAAATTATGATTAATTTTTTCTAAAAGTTTGAAATTATTTTTGTACCTGAAATTGTTTTGATTGCAACATTCCTTTTTCCTTCTGCAGGAATATAGTCATCATTCCCCATTCTGACTTTCTTATTTTCCAAAGTCAGAAACTCTTTAAAAAGAGTTTTGCCATATGCCATGTGGTTTGTATAACCACTGTCAATCATCCAAAAACTAGATTTCTTGGTTGAAGAATATGTTGCCACAAATAGTGATCTTCTTCTTCTTTTTTAGTGATTGGGTATCTGCTTGATATTTTTGAGATTTACTTTTGTAAATCACAGATCCGTGGCCAAGTTGATTTTAGATCTTGCATTATGCGTCTGGTCTCTTCCAACATTTAAATGGAGGATGACCTATTTTGCCACAGTGCTGGCAAAATGCGTAGTATTTTCTTGAATTATTACCTTTGCTTTAAGTCTTGTGGTTGGCTGTCAAAGATCCTTCAACCATACCATCCTGTCTCATAAGCCTCCTTTGCTCCACAATGTATTTAACAATTCTGCCAAGGTAATGTTGGACAGGTTGTTTGTGTTTTTCAATGTAGTTATTGACACTTCGTATCTTTCATGCACTGTAAAGAGAATTTTTTCAATAATTCTTGAATCTTTATATTTTGTGTCAAGCAATCTTACCTTGTTAACAATTTTAAGAAGTCGGTCTGAGTACTCTTTAACGATCTCAGATTCCTTCATCTTTTGCAATTCAAATTTCCTTATTGGATTTAATATCTTCATACCTCGTATTCTTTCATCTCTTGTATATTCTTCCTTCAGATAATCTCAAATTTCTTCTGCTGATTTAAGGGTCATAATTCTCGTAAAAATTATTAGAAATGCACTAGCAAACAAAGATCCTTTTGCCTTTGATTTTCTGATTGTTTTTTCTTTTTGGCTTTTGATCTAGGCCACCGTGGGATTATCGGACAGTGGAAGAACATCAAAATCCTCCTCCACGGCCTCCCAAAGATCTAAAGCTTCAAGATAAGTCTCCATTCTTACTTCCCAAAGTTGGTAATTCTCACCATCAAATACAAGAGGAGCTATTTGGGAAAAATTGTTTTCATAATTCATCTCAATCACAAATCTCTCAAGAAAATGGCTCTAAATACCAATTATAGATTTTTAGCTTTGAAATTAAGGAAATAATAGAGAATTCTAATAATTTAAAACTATTAATAGTTATCTACTTCTATTTTATTTCTGAGACATATCTTCAACACTACTACACTAAAAATTAAACAACTAATATGCAAGAACTAAGAAAAACTTTAAATTATTATAATATTATTTTTACATATATATTTATATATATTTAAGGTCTCATATTAAAATTTGATTTTAGGTCATTAATTTATTGAGACGCCTCTGCCTACATCTAATTCACCTTACGAGCGCAACATTGGCCAAATGATCTGCAAGTTGGTTCCCCTTTGTCAATTTGCTGGTGACTGCTTACAACATTAGAATTGCTCAGGTGGACCTCTTCATCATTGGATTTCTCACGCATTGGGCTGCCAATATTTATTTGGCCCAATTCCTATCTTAAAGCTTCTAGAAGACAATATTATTTAGCCATATATTTTTGTATAAACTAGTCAAGTGTACATGCACTGCATGTGTATATCACGTTAGTCAATTACAATAAATATAAAAAGAATATAGTTATTTTAATTATTTTATATATATATAACTATACTTCTAAAACATTGAATGAAAAAAATATTCTTAAGCCAACATGGATGGATTTATTTTTGGATGCATAAAAATTTACACAAGTAAGAAAGAAAGGTGTGGAATTGAAACTTGGGTAAGTTCATATGACACAACTATAACTTAATTAAATTAAGAAATATCAAATTTTTGAATTCATTATAAAGGTATAGTGTTAGCCGAACCTACAATAGATACAAAGTAGAAGGCTACAAGTTATCCATCAAACTATCGCATCAATTTGTTGAATTCAGTAACAATATGTGCTAAAATATAATCAACTTTTTTTGCCACTATTATTGTATAGTGATCCAGCTACCCAGTTACCTGTAATATTTTTCAAGTAAACTTATACTATCATGATGATTTTTAAAATTCTAATACGCATAATATACCTTGAAATCTTGTAAAAAAAAAAAATGATGGACGTAATGAGAATAGACTAATTTGGAAGAATGCTTGGTATAAGAACCCAATTCTACATATAATATACGAAGCAAAAAGAAAAAAAATATACTCTCTCCATCTCCTTTCGAATTTTAAGATTCAAACGATTAAACTTTATCTTTACATAAAAAATTTGTCAAAGTCTGACCAAATATTCTATTTACCACCTGTATTAAGCAAAAAAAATACCAGATGATAACATAACAAAAACTACAATATGATCGCGTTATCAGAACAATACAATTAAACATAATCTTTACAACAGAATTAAATTATAAATTATATGCAAAATACATTCATTAAAAATAAAAAATAAATACAAATAAAATCTAGACAATATATTGCAAAAATTTGTGAAAAGAGACATATATAGATTGTATCATAGAATTCATTGCAAATTAAAATATCAAAATTGAGAGTCAGTTGCTAAAATAAGAAGTGCCTTCATATTAAAATAGGAAAAGAAAAATAAAATAAGTAAAAGACTCTAACTTTTTGTTTTTGAAAAAGACTAATTAACTAATTCTAAAATATGGAGGAATTAATAAAGTAAGAAAAAAAACTAACTAACTAATTTCCACATCTCTACCACACATTCTTATTAAAATAAGAAAGGAAAATTGATTTACCTAAAGTAAAGAATATTACATGAATTTTATACCTAAACAAATTCCGTTTCTAATAAATCATACATTTAAAAGAACTCATTAATTAATTAATTAATCTAATAAAATTAGATAATATTAAAAAAAAAAATAGTTAAAAGATGATTTTATCTATTGCGGGGACTTTTAATGAAGGGTAAAAGGTTCAAATCACTTTTCTAAGGGCCTTAACACTTTTAATATATTATAGATGACATAAATCCCAACCCTGTTAAACATAATTACCTTCTCTCCCATCTTCTTAATTAATTTGTTCTCTCTTCCGATTAATATACATAACTCAACCGTTATATACATAAGATTCTATGTATATGAAAATCTAATTAGGACGTTTTAATAGTAAATTAACTGATCTTCCTTCTATTTATCACATAGTTAAAACAACAACATTAATGATGATTTATTGCTTTCCTTAATTTGTGCAACAACTATACTATTTAAAATTTTGAAAACAATAATACATTAAAAAAAATCAATCAAATAATAGAAATTACAAACAATGTAATCACTGATTTATGATCTCTTCAAAAAAGAACTGAATTTATTTATATTTAAAAAGATGAATAGTGCAATTCTTTTGAGACACTCTGGTGAATGAAAATCTGAAATAAAATATGTTAAGTACAAAAGTGAAGAAATTGTTGTCGCAGAATCAGTAACGTATTTGAGATTGATTTCGACAGTTGCTGTGAATTAGACATTGATGAAGCTCGAAAATCAATTGATGTACTCTATGGTGTCGACGGTAATGAATCATCTATTCGTATCCACTATGATAATGGTGTTAATTTGTATGTTGAGTTGAATCATCTATTCATATTAGGTAATGAATCATCTAGTCGTATTCGAAATGATAATTGATATGTATATATTCTAATTTTTAAAAAAAAGTTGTATCTGTAATATACATACGTATTAATCTTCTTAAAGACTATGTATGTGAATACATATACATTGTCATTCTATGTATATGACTACACATACATTGTAAGTATATGTTCATGACTATGTATACATAGTAATTCTACATATATGACTACTTATACATAATAATTCTATGTATATGACGAGATCTACATTGTAATTCTATGTATATGACAAGAAATATGTTGAAATTATGACTGCTCATTTGTATTGTTATATGAATTTGTTATTCATGAACGAGTATACTTATGTATTGATAATCATACAATAATTATGATAATAAAAAAGTAGGTATATGATATTTTTAACTTCAATGTATAAATATATACATAAAATATATAAATTTCTTGTCTTTGCATTTGCTATATGTGTGTTGCAATGTAGCTAAACATACTGATTTAAGTTGTTCAAGAAGTTGAATTTGCTATTGTCATTATTTTGAAATATAAATATGGTGGTGTGATTTTACATTTTTGTAATGAATTCATGCTTTCATGTCATTGAATAGTTAAAATATGAAAATGCATAAGCTAATCTAATAGATTGAATTAGATTAATAGCTTGAAAATAGAATATTCATAAATCAATTATATATATAATTACATAAACATTTTGTATATATTGTTATCATTTCTGTAAGATTAACATATACTAACTTTTATAACACATATACGTACGTTATAACAAAAAGTAATAGGCACAACACACAATATCATGCATAAAAATAGTTTAATTAATAATCCAAAAACATAAGTTAATATGTTCTAATAACTTTGTACGTACAAAACACCTAAATTAGCTTAATAATTCAAAATCCTAACAAATCCACAGATTGAAAAAAATCTTCACCATAAGCATCTTTAAGACTATTTAATGCTAACTATTCCTATTTCATCAGGTATGAGGATAAATTTTTGTCCTTGGTCTTGGAGGATCGTCATTATCACTAACATAACATTTCTTCGCTTTTTGTAAATCGTAATTTTGAAGAAGTGATATGTATCTCATACGATGATATTCTTCTTCAAAATCAACTAAAGGCACAACAATTCCTTCTCTTAGGTATTCTGCATACCTAACAACAAACACTCCACAGTTCCCTGCATGCAGACAATATACATACATATTTAATGTTATGTATATAGACTGAGCACTACTAAAGCACAATCACATTAATGAAAAAACACACATAACACTGTCCACACTAACAATCATATTCAAAAATAAAAATAAAAATAATAAAAAATCTCATATTACTAAAAAAACAATGATGTGCATATTGCGTCAAAAAAATCAATCAAAGCATACTCCAAATCAACTTAATCCCATAGACCTTTCTGTCATAAAATATTGAATATGACAATAGCATATATACATAACTTCTGATATGTATATTGGTATAACTAAATTAAATAATTCCTACAGAAACTATAAAAACACAATACACAAAGTCTGTGGTGTATATGAACTATACATATCATTATATTTCAAATACGTACCAGCAGTTATGTATATGTCTATCATATACATAAGTACTGATATGTATATACACTGACAAATACTAATGCACCATCAAATTCATGAAAAATTCAACATAATAATGCAAAACTAACAACTATATTCAAAAATAAAAAAAATAAAAAAGCCTCACATTGATGGAAAAAAATACTATATCCCAGTACAATAAACAATCATCTCATTATATTTTAAATACGTACTAGTAGTTATGTATATGTCTATCATATATATAAGTACTGATATGTACATACACTGACAACTACTAATGCACCCTCAAAATTATGAAAAAATTCACATAATACTGCAAAAATAACAATCATATTCAAAAATAAAAAATTAAAAAAACTCACATTGATGAAAAAAATCAAAAAATCAAAAAATAAATAAATTAAAAAAATAAAAATCAAATAATGCTCCTCTGATTTAATTTTTTGAACTTCGATCAACAACTTTCCTGAGCTTCTTCATATTAATGGGGTCATTACGATATTTTGATCTACTTTCAACAAAATTAGAATTCTCGTAATTAAATTCTCCAGAAATAAAACTAATAACCCGATTTGTTGGTTCACAATGGTCTAACTGAGTTAATCCTAAACTAAAAGACGGAGTATCATCCATTTACTAAGTAATAATGAGTGAATGGAGTACATGAAAGAACTTATTCTATAGAATTTTAAATTTTGGTAAAGTAGAAAAAGAAAATCTTACTCAAAGTCGAAAAAAAAGAGTTTGAACTTATCCTATTGAATGAACGACATGCAAGAAATTATTCGATCAGAATTCATTATTTTTTGGTAAAGTCGGGAAAAAAAATAACTAACCTTAGATCTTAAAAATTACAGAATGCTGAAAATGACGTTTTTGTTAAAATTAAATGCAATTAAGTAAGAGTTTGAATCAAACATGGTAATGAATTTAAAAATGACAATGACTTGGGTAAACTAGAATTACGGGAGATAATTTCAATCCATATTAGTGAAAGAAATTTATTTAACTCATATTAATTGAGTTGGATAACTAATATTTTAAATGGATAAATATGAACTTCAACTCATTTTAAAATCTCATAAAATATGGATAAAGTGAATAAAATATGGGCATCCATTTAACACAGAGATCACCCACCTATGCTTAAAATTTCTAATTGCACTACAAAATTTTAATATTTTTGTAAGAAAAAAAATTAGGGATAACGGTGGGGTAGCCTGGGGTGGTTGGGGTTAGGGTTGGGGTTTCAAAAAAAGTTTTTTTATTTTCTTTGAAAAAAATTGATTATTTTCATTTTTATAAAATTGGGGGTGGGGTGGGGTAGGGAAGGGGGGACAAATTTTTTTTTTCTGAATTTTTTATATTTTTTTAAAAAATATTTAATTTAAAAGAAAATTCGTGGGGGTAGGGTAGGTTGTAATTTTCGTTTTATTCTTTTTTTAAAAAAAATAGGTTGGTTAGGGGGTAGACAATGGGGGTAGGGGTGGGAGATAACAAAAGTGGGGGTAGGGGTAAGAAATTATTTTTAAAGAAAAAAATAGTTAGTTTTTTTTTGTGTGTGGGGGGGAGGGGGGTGAGGGGATTATAGGGAGGAGTGGTGCAGGGGATGGCGGGGTAGGTGATAAAAAAATCAAATTGATATGCATATAGAAATTCTAAATTTTTGACTTTAGGATTTAAAGTGGGTTGGAATTATTTTTACCCAATCCATATTTACCCATTTATTATACGGGTGGATTGCAATCCAATCCATTTAACCTCAATCTACGTTCAATTCATCCAAATCTGATCTGGTCCACCCATTTGTCACCCTTAAATATGACACATTAAACTTTTTAGTAAAATAGGATACATTTTCTTGGTCAATCACGTACTCCATTTTTGTTATTCACGTATTCCATTAGAGTTGTATATATGCACATTTGTACAATGCTTAAAATACAATGAAAAAAAGAATTTTTTTTCATCAATTTCTTTTTATTTTTCATGGTATCAAAGTCAGACCCATCCAATTCATTATTTTTAATGTTGACTCCATCATCTTATATTATCCACACTTCAACTGTCCAGTCCTGGGCATGAGGAGGGGGTGCCATGATCCTAGTCAACATCTTGGATGAGACACTGTACTTAGAACCATAAGTGATCCCAAGTGAATCCTTGGTACTTCCATAGTACTAAGGCCATACATTTAAAATAATAGAGAGGAAGCTTAATCACAGTAAAATGGGCAAATAAAAATAAATTAAAATTCTGAAATGACAAATATGAAAATTCAACAAAATCAGAACAGTCTGACTATGTCTAAAAGTCTGTACTAAAACTGATGAGTTATTAGGATAAGACCCCCCAACTAACTCTAAACAATTCAAAATGAAATAAGGTCTGAAATGAAATAAAATAAAACTTCAAGTTTTCCTCGAATCGTAAGGACTTATTAAATTGACTGATGAAAGTTGAGATCTAAATTAACTGTGAGCGTGTGAATAAGTGCCTGAATCTGCAGTGTAAGAAAAAGTGTGGGATCAATACTATAGGATGTACTTGACATATGAGGCATGCAATATCATAAATATACTTGAAAATATGCTTTAAACTAAATTTGGATTCAACTAGTAAAACTGTATATGAGTATCAAAACTATAATGCAATGACTCAAAAGTATAATCATAAACTATAAACATGAAGTATATTTATAAGTTATATCGTAAAATCTGAAGTTTTAGGCATAAGGGTAAGAAAAAATCCTTATTAAAATCCAACATACCTAATTATTGGAGAGTCTTGAACTAAAAATTAGAGTAAAGACTTGAGAGAAGAACCCTAGACCTGAAGCTTGAGAGCATTCTTTGTTCTTTTGTTTTCTGTCTTAGGAGTGTTTAATCAATGCTAATAAGATGGAATCGACTAATTATCTATTAATTTTCCCTAAATGAATATAAAACGATGAAGTATAGGGCATAAAAGATAAGGAAAAGACTGTTATGTCCTTTAAAACTTGTTCTATATTCTTTCTTGTCATGGTGGTCCACGAGTCATTCCATGAGTCGTGGTCTAACTCTTGGTTCCAGGAATGATTTTTTCACATGTTCTGGATTTAGATTCCATGAGTCTCAATATGAGTTATGAAACCATTTCACAGTTCATACTGTGGATCATGATTTTGAGAAAAAATGTCATCTTGTAGATAGGATTCTATAATTCAATATCATGACTCGTGGTCCACTCCAGGGGTCGTACTCTGACACGTAGGAACTGGGACCTTAAATATATCAGGTCATCAATTTCATGTGTCTACTTATTATTTGTGAACTAATATCGCGAGTCATGGACTGACTTGTGGTTTACTAAAACTAAATTTTTTTATGTGATTCTTCTTCAATGTATTTGAATTAGAGAATAGAAAAGCATAACGTGTAAAAACTATTTCTTCTTTGAGATTATTCGTCCTCGAATGAAGACTAAGTTTGTATTAAAAAAGGAACTACTAGTACTGACTGGATGATAACTTAAACTAAATAACTAACATAATTACTGATTTGAACCAAGAGTAGAACTCAACTAAATTCATAGAACATGAGTGCATACTTAGAAATCGAGAGTAACTAATGAGGACATGAAACTGAGTAGAGTAACTGTAGAAGAAAAACTATTATCTCACATTGTTTGGATGCTAGGAAGGAATAGATATGGGTAATTGGCTATCATATATGCTTTTGCTTCCTAGGTATCTCTCTCAACTAACTGATTTCTCGATAAAATATTTACTGATGCGATCTCCTTATTCCTCAACTTGCGAACCTGCTTATCAAGTATCTTAGTTGATGCCTCCTCATAGTACATATTATTCTTCACACCAGTGCTCTTCAAAGGAACAACAAGTGATGGATCAATAATGCATTTTCTTAGCAAGGACACATAAAACACTAGATGCACTAATGTCAACTCAATGGTCAACTCTAACTCATAAGCCACATTGTAAATTCACCACAAAATCCTATAGGTCCAATAGACTAGGTGCTAAGCTTTCTCTTCTTATCAAATCTCACTATCCCTTTTATAGGTAAAACTTTTAAGCACAATAAATCATCAACAAAAAACTCAAGGTCCCTGAAGGAAAGATTTGGTTAGACAAATGAATATTGGCAGCACAATACGTGAGAAGTCCAATAATCAAAGGTCCACCTGAGCAATCCTGATGTTGTAAATATTCACCTATTTCAGATAAAAAATACACCTACAAAACCTCTGTCTTCTTCTTTGTTATTTCTTCTTCATTATCTACAACAACATGACATTCATTCTAAAAGAAATAAAGAGAAGCAAGAGAAAAAGGTTCCCCACTCACTCTTCACTCATAATATCTAAAACTATCTTGTTTATTTAAATATATATTCTAGTAATTCTAAGTTCTACTATTTCTTCTATTTTAGCAGTTATTACCTAACCTGAGATTAAATGCATCGTGAGAGATCCAATACCTCGTAGTTAGCTTTTAATAAAGACACTTTTATTTTTCTTTGATTTTAGGTTTTTGTACCTTGCTTGATCTCCTCAGTTGTGCATACATCAAGTTTCCTTATAGATCTCTAATACATAAAAAGCTTATTGTCCCTGGATAGATATTACATGTGTATGTATTGATTATATAGGTAAGTTCAGGTAGTATAGGGTTGATCCTCATTATCTCTTTATCTTAGGGTTAGGCGACGATGTTTTTGAGTATAAGTGGATTTTGTACTCACCCTTGCATTCTTTTTCACCTATATTAAGCAGGTTCTAAACAGAGTATGAACAGTTGGTGACCTGTAGCGGCTTGAGTCTTTTCTCAATATCCTAAGGTGGTTGTTTGTCACGATTTGATTCTACCCCTTGGACATAACATATCACTTAGAGTTATAAGCGACCTCAAGCTAACCCATGACGTAATACTAAATAATCTGAATATCAACAAGACTAAGCAAAAGTTAAAATAAATTCAGTTATTAAATTAAAAATAATTTGAGATAAAGTTGAGTATGAATAATAACACTAAATTGAAATAAACTAAAAAGCAGAAGTCTGACTCTATGTCTGAAAAACCTCTACTACTGATGAGCTACTAGGACAAGTCCCCAGCTAACTTTAAATACTAAAGCTGAAAATACTGAAGAAAAACAATAATAAACTATAATATTCTCATAATAAGGACTCACCAGTAATAGCTGTTGAGGTTGCACTAGAATATACTAACCTTAATGATGAGATTGAGCACCCGAACCTATATCATAAGATGATACAATGCAAAAAAAGCATGCGATCAATACTTTGAATGTATTGAGCATCTGAGATATGCATGATATAAAATAAACTGAACATATGAAAATACTAATAAACTGTACTAAACGTAAGTTGAGTTCAAAAAGGAATAATATGTTGAACTATAGCGTAATAACCCAAAACATACCTACTAGAATACTAAGGTACAATTTGATATCAATAACAATATATATAGTATCTAAGAGTATGGGTCATGCACAAGTATTGAATTGAGTCTATAGGACATTCTATTAACTGACACAAACTACATAAGCTAACATGCATTCTAATGTATACAACCCATAAAGGGAAACCAATATACCTTGAAATAATATAAACACATAACTGGAGAGATATGTAAACCGATGCCCAAACTGAAAGGCATAAATAAACCTATGGTGGCACACAGTTTGGGACATTGGCAAAACTGGGGCCTTAGTCTAAATCAATGCTAAGTACTACTCCCAATTTGATAATATATTAATATGTCATTAAACTAATGTTTTGAAACCTGAGTCAGAACTTAATTTGTCAGAAAGTATTGTATAACTGAAAGCTGATCATATTGTCCATGCTAAAACTTAATAGTCTAAAACATGTTTTGGAAAACATAACAAAATCTATGAAATTTACTTGAAATCATGCTAGTATTCAATTTAGGTAAGATAATATCATATTGGATGTAAAACAATAGAAAAATTGTCATAATAGTATAGAAATCATGAGAAGACTAAAGTTTAAGGGAAATTATAATCTGAGTATGAACCCCAACTCATAATTCATAGATAAACTGGAATTTATAAAGCTATTTTAGGAAACAATGGTGAAAATATACCCATTGCTAAAATCCTACGTACCTAGAATATGTAAGATTTTAAGAATTCTGAATTGGAGAATGAACCCTAGGTTTTGGGATTTGAGAGGGTTTAATCGCCTTTTCTTATCTGAGATGTTTTTGGGAGAAGTTAAGGAAAATAATCAACTAGCTCCCCCATAATCCCACTTCGGATAGCCCCAAATAATGTTGTTTAGGATTAGGATTTAAGGAAAATATGAAACTACCCTTTTAAAAATGTATCTAAAAATTTTAATTCAGTCGTCATGGGTATAGGTACAAGTCATATCCTGATACCGAGAGTCATCCTCTGAATTGTGGTTCCTAGGCTGGATTTATGGCTTCGGACACGATTTTAACCTCATGACTCATGGGATTTACCTAGGAGTCATTGCAGGGACTCATAGAACCTAGAGAAAAAATGTTGTTACTTATATTTCTCATCAATAGGAGTCCTTAATGACTTGTAATAAGGATGCACAACTCATGACCTCAAGTCGTGGCCACTGGATGAAATTTCATCTTTCAGAACTTTGGTCTAACTTTTGAGAATGGGTCACCTTGTGACCCCTGCTAGTAGACCATGACACATAGTCTGAGTCCTGACTATTGGGAACTAGGTTAGCTGCTGACTTCTTACCATAGTTTAGCTCATGGCCACACTGTATGGCTTAGTACATCATTTTATGACAAAAAGTTGAATTTTCTGCTGGGTTTTGTACTAAGTCCTAGATATGATCTTATAGACTTTTGGGGTGTTACAATATCTCCCTTTTTGGAACATTCATCCTACAATAAAGACTAACTAGGTTGAAAAAGGTAGGGAAAGAGTTGCAATTGCAAGAAGAAAGTTCTAAAAGCTAAAGTACTATCCTGACAACTAATTTCTAATGGAAATATAACTAAAATGAATTTATGAAGCATGTGTGAATACTAAGGGCATAGGAAAAACATATGGATCATAAAAATAGTAAGAATACTAATGAGGAAATTATTACCTCAAGCTACTACAAATCTAGAAGGAAAAAAATGAGGGTACTTAGCCATCATCTCTGCTTTTGCTTCCCAAGTAGCTTCCTCAACTAGTTGATTTCTCCAAGGACTTTCACCAACACAACTTCCTTATCCTCAAATTATGAACCCAATGATCAAGAATCTCAATAGGGGCCTCTTCATAAGAGAGACTATTTTTTATGCCCACACTCTCTAATGGTATAACTAATGTTGGATCACCAATGTACTTCTTCAACAAAGATACAATGAAATATTGTTCATTGTGTTCTCTAATGCTAAATCTATGCATAAAGCTAACTCATAGGCCACATTACTAATGCGCCTTAAAATCTTGTAAGGACTAACATATCGGGGCTAAGCTTTTCCTTCTAGCAAAATCTTATCACCCCTCTTATAGGTGAAATTTTAAAATAAACTCAATCATAAATTACAAACTTAATTTCTTGTCTCCTCACATCTGTATAAGATATTTACGATACTAAATTATTTTTTTTATTTTACTAATTACGTTAAATTTCTACATAGCCTTGCGAATTGAATCAGGCCCTATCAAGGTAGCTTCACCATCCTCAAATGATATAATAAGAGATTTATAACTTCTACCATAAAGCACCTTCAATAGAGCTATTTGAATATTAGAGTGAAAACTATTATTATAAGCAAACTCAATGAGAGGTAAATAATTATCCCAATTACTTTTAAATTTAATCACACAAGCTCTCAATATATCCTCTAAGAATTTTCCACTCTGCTTGACCATCTATCTACGAGTGGAAAGCTGTATTAAGATAAACTTGAGTATAGAGACCTTCTGAAAAAATTTCAAAACTGCAATGTGAACTGAGTACCCCTATCAAAGAAGATAGACAAGGGAACTCCATGAAACTTGATAAACTCTCAAATGTGAATTCCAGTATAATCCCAACTAAATTTATAGTATTAATGGTAGGAAATATACTGACTTAATTATTCGATCAATAATACTAACTTAGTCATTCAATGTACAACCATCTATATTGAATCATGTTGTTGGTGTATATGAGGCAACCCACTTCTATTGAGAAATGACTCTATTCTAAGTCATACCTCCCAGACTCTAGAGTTTAGACTTTGTCTACAGGTAATTTGGACATTTATCCACAAACTCCATGATATCCCTCTTTATGCCATTCCTCCAATAAACTTTCCATACATCACAGTACATCTTAGTGTCACTAATTGAATAGAATACTAAGAAATGTTAGATTTTGTCAACATCCACTATCTCAAATCATCAACATCTAGAGAACACAAATGATCCTAATAACAAAGCACATCATCTCTCCCATGAGAGAAAACCTCCACTTTCTAATTGTGGACTACTTCATTAAACTTAAACAGAATAGAGATTCTATTTTTCTTTGATTTTACCTTCACTCTGAAGTATAACTCCACCATTGGTTGAATAAATAAGGTGAACTCCCAAATAGGCAAGTCTTTGAACATCATAAACTAACTCTTTTCTCTTATCATCCACGTGAGCAACACTATTTACAAGAAGTCTATTAAGAGCAACAACCACTATATTAGATTTACTCGAGTGGAAAAAGACACTTATTTCATAAATTTTCAACTGCTCTATCCATCTCCTCTCACTAAGATTCAGATTCTTCTGAATGAATATATACTGAAGGCCCTTGTGATTCGTGATATAACAACTCTTACTGCGATTTTTAGCTTTTATGTATTCTGACCATTTTTACCTTTCTTATAGTTACTTTATATCATTTATAAGTTGTGTGGATGGTTGGCACATTTTTTAAAGTTATTTGAATGAGTTTGAGGTTTTGAGTAGCCTCAAAAGTGATTAGTTTGACTTTGATCAACTTTTTGAGATTGAAGCACCAGATGATGATTTTTTCAATTTTATTAAATTCAAAATATTAATTATGAGTTATTTACATAATTGGTTTGGGCTTTGAGTCTTTATTTTGAGTTTTTAGGTTTTAGATGAGAAACTAGTTACACTAGCTTAGACGAGGTCCCAAAGGTTAACTTATTGAAAACAACCTCTTTTGATTAATTTGATGGTTCCATTGACTCTGAAGCATCAAAATTAAACTATTATTATTATTATTATTATTATTTTATTTTTGTGGAGTCCCAAATAAATTTTGAAGGTCTGTTCGGAGGATTTTGAGTTATTCCCTTTCAACTGAACTGTTGCATCTGGTGCAGTAATAATATCTTCTTTTCATTCTTGGGGGTCCTTTTGCATTTGTGAATAAATATTTTGGTGTTCACTGTGATCGCAGTTGTGGGGCTTGCAATCATGAAGTGTTAGAGGCTTAGGTCCTCACATATGCGATGTGGTGGCCATATTTACGAAGGATTTGATTCAATTCATACTCAATAAAGTGACTATAATCGCAAAGAAGAACCACTTGAACAGTATAAAAACTCTATTTTCATGATTCCAACTCATTTTTCATCACTTTTAAACCATGAAACCTCATGAAAGATGATTTTAAAGAGGTATGTTCATCAAAGATATTTGGGTAAGCTTCTAAACATAATTTCTATAGTTACCTATTGATTTTATCTCAAAATAAATTCAAAACTTGGATTTTAAAATGAATTTTGGGCTTTTACTTGGTAAAAAAAGGGCAGATCGGTGCACTAAAGCTTCCGCTATGCATAGGATCTAGGGAAGGTCCCCACAAAAAGAGAGTATTGTACGCAGCCTTACCTTGCATTTCTGCAAGAGGTTGTTTTTTAGGCTTGAAAGTCGTGACCTCTTAGTCACATGGGGTTTTACTTGGTAAAGTGAGAAAATAGGTTTTCTTTGATTTTAAACTTTATTTCAACTCATTTTTTTAATGGATTTTCATATTTAGGATCCTTGAAGTATGGGGCTTGACTGTTCAATAAAATTCTAGTTTTACTCTTTTTATTCAGGGCCAATTTTCAAACTATTTTTGAACTAGGAATGAAATTAGTAAATATGAGTATCATCTAACTTCTTTGACGTGTAGATTATGTTTTTGATAGATTAGGTTCTTTTGAGACCACACTGTAGGAAGATTTTCTTGTTGAAAGGTCCAGGTTTGAGTTTTTACTATTTGAGATAGGCTATGACTTAACTTTCTTTAGGTAGGACTGGGGATTTAACCATTCATGTAAAGTATTCTATGAATTGATGAATTTATCATGAGATTCATCTTTTGTGATCATTATTAAATCCTGTTTCCCTTGCAAGGGCTTATGTGAACTTTATTATTGACTTGAGAGGTTATTATTACTATAATACCCTAGTGGAGGTTGCTATTGGTCTTGTTTAATCATTAGTTTTCTTTATCATTATTGTGATTTCTGAATGGGGGCATGAATTGATAATATCAATTTTTTACATGACTCTTCATTAACATGGTGCCATATGATGGCTTATATCATGATTATTAAGATTTGAGGTGATTTGAGCTAATTTGATTCCATTATTAAGTTAATTCATTACATGATATTGCTTTAGTTATGAGTATTCATCCATATACATGGAATTGGGACTACAGGAAAATACTAATTTTTGAACGAAAATAAAATATTTCACAAAATGTTTTGACCGAGGGATATGCCGGTAAGGTTAATTGAGAATGATATTTTGAAAGTATATGAGTAGTGAAACCATTCCCCCATAGGTCCTATCCTGGAGGCTTATACTCAAAAGGTGTATATGGGGTGCTATTGGGACATTGCATCTTTATCATACCATTGCATTGCATTGCATCATTTGCATTACTATTATATTTTTGTTATTGTGTAATTATTTTTTACTTATATATTGATGTGTATTTATTCGTATTCTACTACTATACTTGTATAATTATTAGGATATATGATTTAATCCACATAAAGAACTTTTTGTACGGGGGTGGAAGCGTGCTCATAGTATCCTTTACTTGTTCGATTTTTTGCTTTTCTCGGTTGGTCTATGATACCTACTGAGTACAAGTGAATTATATTCACTCTTATTTAGTGTACCATTTTAGGGTAAATACAATTTTGAGTACAACCTGCAAAGCATGAGATCATGTTGTATTGACGCTATTGCAGAGTACTGGTGAGCTCCTTGTTCGAGGCTTGATTTTAGACTCTGTCTTATCCATTTTGTCTTTACTTTCTTATTTAGAGACAGAGTTGTGTATTTTTTGTACTCTTTAGTATTAGTGCTCTTTACTCATGACATAGGATTTTGGGTTTGGAGTTGCTTTTTTCCAGTTTTAACTTTTTTTGTTCTATATATATTGATATATCCTTACTTTATTATCAAGTCTCATATTTGGGTTTTCTTTATTACTTTTTCACATCTTTGTCTCTTTTTTTATTGGTCTTACCTACCCAAGGTTGGGAAGTGGTAGGTGTCATCATGAACTCAATTTTGGATCATGAAAAATTGGTATCAGAGTGCTAGGTTCACTTATCTCGTGAGTAAAGAGTAATATATCTAATAGAGTCCCATAGATTGATAATTTCATAGCCATATGTATCTTTGGGATGCTATAGGACATCCTTAGGAAAACTCCTCTAATTTGATTACATATCATATGCATTGTTTATGTTCAATATTCTAAATTTATATTCTATTATTTCAGCTCAGATGGTGAGGATTAGATCCAGAGTTATTGAGGAGGTTGGGACATCACCTATTATTGGAGCCCAGTTAGAGGCCGAGATAGGGATTACAACTGATTCAGAGGTAAAAGTCATCCGTGAGAAGAAGATCCTGCTAGAGGACGAGCTAAAGTGGCCTCTTCCAAGCCTGGGATTGATCATGATGACATAGCTTATTAACCAGAGAATGTGGGACCACCTTAGGCCCTCTAGGATTTTATGGTTACCCTGGTCTTATAGGATCTGCTGATTCGTCTCTAGTGGAATTTGGATAGAATTACCTAAATATGTGTTCTACCTTGTACACTGGATGGTTCTCAGGATACAAGAGGTGTACAATCACCAGTGCAGGATCTTTTCATAGATTTCAGACTCTCTAGGAATATCCATTCATTGTTATATCCCTACGTGTTGAGACATTGCCTACTAAATTAGTTATTTCACCTATTGATATAGGTCCAGTTATGTCTGTTGATGAGCAGAATAGATTCAAAAGATTCATCATATTATCCCCTCCTAAGTTCAGTAGTTCCATTGGTGATGCTGCTTATGAGTTTTTGATTGATTATCAAGAGAGGTTACATAACCTTAGTCTGCTTTAGTCCCATGGAATTGCTTACACTACCTATCAGTTGACTGATGTGTCTAGGTAGTAGTGAAGATCTCTTGTCGATTGTAGAACAATGGGTTCCTTTCTTTTGATATGGGCCTAATTTTCTAAAACTTTCCTGGAGGGATTTATGCCCTTTAATTTAAGGGATAAATGGAGAGATGAGTTTAATTATTTAGAGCAGTTATCCATGACTATTGTAGACTATAAGGTCACTTTTATACATTATCCAGATACACCATAGCTAGCATTTCTATAGAGCCTGAGAGGATCAAGAAGATTGTTAAGGCTTGGACTAGTTATTACCAATTGGGGACAACTCACTTAGTGGTTTTTGGTTATTCTTTTCAAAGTATAGTGGATTATGCTGAGAGGATACACTGATAGGGCAATCTAATGGTCATTCATCTAGAGGTAGGGATTTCTTAGGTAGAGGTTCTTATAGTTACCATGGATAACTGGTTCATGCAGTTTTACAAATTTTAGATGGTATGTTTTTGGGTTTTGAGACTTTGAGTAGTCAAAAATTAGGTCATACAAGTCAAGGGTCTTATTTTGGTTCATCAGGTTATGGAGGGTATTTTTGTTCTTATGGGCCCTCTCACTATGACTTTTCTAAAATAAGATAGTTTGTGTATGATGAGTTTGAAAAATTATCAAGGGGTTATCCCTGGCATGTGATTGTTCCTCCCTAATTGGGTTTTTACCTTTACTTTTGTTTAACTCTTGTTTTAGTAGTTAAAGGTGGTATACAAAGCAGTAGGGATGGTTTTTGAGATACCAGAGGTGGGGCTTAAAATTTTTGTAGAGGTAGATAAGGAGTCACTCAATCTGCTAGTGGACGTGGTTTGTGTTATACTTTCCTAGGAGACTTAAGGCAGAGGCCTCTAATACAGTAATTCAGGCATCGTCCTAATTTTCCAACATCCTACTTCAATATTATTTGACCCTGAGTCTGCATTATCTTATATGTCTGCATATTTTACTACTGGTATTTATGTTATGTGTGAGTCCCTTTCTATGGCTATTCATATTTCTACCTTTGTAAGTGATTTTTTAGTGGTGAATCAATTGTACCAATATGGTGTGGAGATATTTTTGGGGTGTGAGACTTGGGTAGACTTGATTATCCTTGATATGGTTAATTTTGATGTAATATTGGGTATGGATCCTTATCATACGATTGTAGATTGTTTTTCTAAGATCATGACCTTAACTACTCCGTGTGTGCCAAGATTGTAATATAAGGGTACTACTAGCTTGTTTATTAAGGTGGTTGTATCTTTTCTATGTGCTCATCGCATGGTAGGGTAGAGTTTTTTTTTCTTTTTTGGCTTATGTTTACGATAGTAGTGTTGATTCACCACCTCCCTTGGATACTGTATAAGTTGTTAGAGAGTTCATGAGCGTGTTTTTACGGACATATCTGGCATGCCTCTAGACCAGGATATTGATTTTGTCATTGATGTTAAGCATGACATTAAGCCCATTTATTTTTTTCCTTATAGAATGTCCTCAGAAAAATTAAAAGAATTGAAGGAGTAATTATAGAATTTATTAAGTAAAGGTTTTATTAGATCAAGTGAATCTTCCTGGGGTGATCTTTTCTTGTTTGTAAGGAAGAAAGATAGATCCACGCCTATGTTTATTAATTTTCATCAATTAAGCTAAGTGACTATCAAGAACAAGTATCCTCTTCCTTATCTTGATGATTTTCTTGATTATCTTTAGGGTGCTTCAGTGTTTTCTATATCAACTTGAGATCTGGTTACCATCAGTTGAGGATTAGAGTTTCAGATGTTCCAAAAAGGGCTTTTCAGATGTGGTATTGTCCATTATAAGTTCTTGATTATCTTTTGGGCTGACTAATACCTTGAAAACATTAATGAAGTTAATGAACAATGTTCTTTGGCTTATCTTGATCCTTTTATGATTGTGTTCATCAATGAAATTTTATTTATTCGAAGAATAAGACTGACCCAATGAGGTATTTTGGGACCGTACTTCAGAGATGAAGAGATGATAAGTTACATGCCAAGTTCTCTAAATGTGAGTTTTTGTTGGATTCTACTTCTTTCGTTGGGTCATGTAGTGACCAAGGATGGTATTATGGTCGATCTAGACAAGGTAACGACGATTCATGATTGGGCTAGACCTACTTGTCCTATCAAATTTTGGAGATTTATGTAGTTAGCAGGATATTATAAGTGGTTTATGCAGGGCTTCTCTTTTGTTACTGCTCTTTTGACCAAGTTGAATCATAAAAAGATTATTTTTTAGTAGTGAGATAATTGTGAGATGATCTTTCAAAACCTTAAAAAGTTGATTTTGACTTATCTTGACTTTAGCTAAGAAGGGCTTGGAGCTCACCATATTTTGCGGTGCTTCAAAAGTTGGTTTGGGTAGTATGTTGATGCAAAAGGGTTTAGTGATTGCTTATGTTTCTTGGTAGTTGAAGGGACCATGAGAAAAACTACCCTACTCATGATTTGGAATTAGCCATAGTTGTGTTTGTATTGAAATTATTGTGACACTATTTGTATAGAGTTCATTGTGAAATTTTCTCTGATCATCATAACCTTTAGTACTTGTTAACTTAGTGAGATCTTAATATGAGACAACGAAGATAGTTAGAGTTTTTTTTAAGGATTATGATCTCACTATATTTATCATCTGGGAAAGGCTAATGTGATAGCGAATGCCCTGAGTTAAAAGGAGGTAAGTATGACGAGTTTGACTCATCTTTTGGCAGAGGAGTGACACTAGCTGGTTTGACTTGATATTTTTACACCTAGACGTGATTTGGATTATGTTGAGGGTAGATCCTCATTGATGGAGCATATTCAAGCTTAGTAGTTTGATGATGAGAAATTGAGGGCGATTTGTGATAAAGTGATGAGTGATGAGGCGAGGACTATATCTCTTGATCTTGAAGGTATTTTAAGGATTGATGGTCGTATTTGTTTGTCGAGATTTGGTGGTTGGATTAGAATGATGTTGCAGGAGGCTCTCTGTTCAAAGTATTCAATTCATCCTGAAGTGGCTAAGATGTACCAATAATTAAAACAACACAAATAGTGGTGTGGTATGAAGAAAGACATTGTAGAATTTGTGTACAAGTGTTTCAATTATCAACAAGTGAAGTATGAACATCAACGATAGGGTGGTATAATGCAGAGAATGCTTGTTCCTAGCTGGAAGTGAGAGCGGATCACTATGGACTTTGTGATTGGCCTACCTCCGACTTTAGGGAAGTTTGATTCTATTTGGGTAATTGTGGATAGGTTGACCAACTCAGTGCACTTTATACCTGTGAAAATAATTTATAATGAAGATAAATTATCCAGGATCTACATTTGTAAGATGTTCGATTGCATAGTGTACCTATCTCTATTGTTTCTGATAGAGGTATGCGGTTTACCATAAATATTTCAAGCTCTATGTAGAGTGAGTTGGGTACTTAGCTTGAGATGAGCATAGATTTTCACCCTCAAATAGATGGCCAGCCAGAGTGAATTATTCATGTGTTAGATTACATGCTTCGAGCATGTGTTATGGATTTTGGTGATCATTGGGACTAGTTCTTGCCCTTAGTAGAGTTTGCCTACAATAACCTTTAATATTCTAATATTCAGATGACGTTTTTTGAGGCTTTTTATGGATGGAGGTGTAGAGCCCCCATGGGATGGTTTTATTTCCTTGAGGTTAGGCCTTGAGGAACCGGCTTATTGAGAGACTCAATGGATTAAGTGAGACTAATTCAGTAGAGGATTGTGGCTCCTATCATAGACAGAAAAGTTATGTCGATTGACAAGTTCATGATGTAGCATTCATTCTTGATGAACAGGTTTAGTTGAAGGTATCACCCATGAAGTATGTGATGACATTTGGGAAAATATTGAAGCTTAGTTGAGATTTATTAGGCCTTTTGAGTTCCTCGCAAAGTATGGAGGTATGGCCTATAGTCAAGATTTATCTCGACACTTGACAGTTGTTCATTCGGTATTCCATGTCTCTATATTGAAGTGATACCATCCTGATGATTAACATGTCATCTAGTGGGATTCAAATGCATTAGATCATGATTTTTCCTTCATAAGAGGAGGCTATAGCTATATTTATAGGAAGACTAGAAAGTTGAGATCCAAGTATATTGATTCTGTGAAGGTTTAGTAGAGACATCACCTTATTGAGGAGGCTTTGTATGGGGTTGAGTCTGATATAAGGAGTAGATACCCCCAGCTTTTTACAAATTCAAGTGTCACGATCAAACCCGAGCCTAGGTGTGATTGGTATCTTAAGCCCACTGAGGACCGAAGACCACCCCCATAGCCTGTACACTCCAAGCATAACCCAAATAATAAAAAATCAGAAAACAATAGGAGAATAAAGATAAAACAATTAATGTACGTCAAAAATAAACTCTAAGAGTCAGCAACACCATCCAACCCACACATGTCCACAAAATCCTCTAAACCAATCTAAATATCAACCTAGGTTGGGACATGCCCCCGACCATGACAATGACAAAGATAATGTTAATGTAAACTCTTCAATTTCAAAAATATGGAAAGAAACCGATGAAATGACTAAGCTTTCCAGTGGATAGAAGCTCACTATTTCACTGCAAACCCAATAGATGACCGCACCACCTAACACTATATAAAACAATAGAAGAAACCCTACATCATGATAGGATATAGCGTTCGGGGAAATTTAGTGGGGTGAGCGCTAGCATGTAACATAGGGCAGGGATAAAATAATGCCATTTCAAATTCAAGTCCAAACTCATTGTACATGTTCACATACATGCATACATACATATATACATGATGCTGGGATAGAGAAAAAGGTTTAGCATGAGATTTAAAATCATTAACCTAGACTGTATAGCTCTAACCATCCTAAAAATACCCATGGTCTATATGGGTCCGTCTCCCCGACCAGAAAGGCTCCAGTGCTTGTTTGCCGCACTAACCAGAGAAATAAAAGGAAGGGCTAGGGAATCCATGACCCCAGCCATTCTAATATATATATATATATAATGTGTGAACTGTGCACATGGCCACCAAGGCCCCCACATCGGAAAATGTAGTTTCCAGTATCGGTCCCCCCGGGACCTCCACCTTCCATGGCGAGCTACACAAATCCCTTTAAACCCAAATTAAAAAATTTACACATAACCCATTCATTTAACCAAGGAGTCATCCATTTAGGCATTTACCGAATGGTATCTTTATACCAATTAGTTATGCTTGCAAGATAATTCCACTATGCCAAACTAAACCAATTAGCCATAAGACTCCAAATTTCCAATTTAAAATCAATCCATGGCCACCAAGGCCTTTTAAAACCATTTTTATCTATTTATCCATTAATGCAATGTAATAGTTTAGCAAAGTGTACAAAACCATGTAATTGTCCATATTTCAAAACTAATTATACGGGTGGGTTGAGGTAAATACCAATTCCAAACTATAAATGATAAGTTTAGGGGAATCCACAAACCCTATTCCATTCACCATGCCCATGCACTCGATAATTTCCAAAATCCATCCATAAAGTATAAACAAATGCATGTAAACCATAAGGATACCACTTAACCAATAATCATCCAAAACCTCAACCCAAATTCCAAAACCAAATATTAAAACCACATGAATATTAAACCATTGCATGCCAACATAAAATACAAGTTTAGGGAAGAGATACATGCATGGAAACACCAAGAATTTGGAGCAGAAATCACACTTTTAGCCCTAGATGACCAACCCTTAGAAACCCTAGCTTTGGTCTTGACTTGGTAATTTGAGAAAGACAAGAGTGTTTATGTTATGTTTAATGGGGGGGGGGGGGGGGAAATAGGGCTAATGGAATATTTTATGTAGGAATAGCATAAATGAAGGAAAAAATGGAATTACCCTTAATGAAAAATGTGTAGGAAAATAACTCCCAGTTGCTATGGGTCGGATAATGACTCATAGTCATTGGTCACGAGTCATCACCATGACTCGTAGTCTGGGCAGTAACATCAGGGCTACCTTATTGGTTTGGTCATAAGTTGGCCACCATGTCTCGTGACATTACCTTATGACTCGTATGGTTCCAGTCGTGACCATGATAGAAACTTAGGGAAACACTACTGGTTAGACCATGATTGCTCTATATGACTCATGAGGAGTCTTCATGACTCATCACTTGAGTGTAATATGAGAAATAAGCACAACACTGAGAAAAATTAGAGTCCAAAACCTGGGGTATTACATTACCCCCCCAGGATCATTCATTCCCAAATAAGGAGTTAAAACACCCTTTCGCATGAATACAAGACAGAAAGCAACCA
Source organism: Capsicum pubescens (assembly GCA_030864215.1). Taxonomy (NCBI): domain Eukaryota; kingdom Viridiplantae; phylum Streptophyta; class Magnoliopsida; order Solanales; family Solanaceae; genus Capsicum; species Capsicum pubescens. Next base: position 211,215,344 of record CM061542.1, on the reverse strand, counting down.
CAAAACCATGAAAAACACTCGAAAAGAGATTAGAATAAGTGAAGCACATACCTTACACATGATTATCCAACCCGAAGAACGAAAAATATATACTTGGACTTCATATCCTCTTCAGCCTCCCAAATAGCTTTCTTTACCTTTTGATTTCTCTATAGAACCTTATTGAAATGAAATCATTAGTCCTCAATTGGCGAAATTACATATCTAAAATCTCAATCAGGGCCTCCTAATAAGACAAAGAATCCAAAATACTAATATTCTCAAGAGGCATAATTAGAGAAGGATCGCCCACACACTTCTTCAATATCGACACATAAAAAATCCAATGAATGGAACCCAAACTCGCAAGCAAATCTAACTCATAGGCAACCTTCCCCACTCTCTTTAAAATCAGATATGGACTAATATAACGAGGATTAAGTTTTCACTTCTTCCCAAACCTTATCACTCACTTCATAGGAAATCTTTCAAAAATATCCAATCACCTACATCAAACTCCAAATCCTTTCACCTCACATTCTCATAAGACTTTTTAAGACTTTGAGCAGTCTTAAGTCTTTACCTAATCACCTTTACCTTATCCATGGATTGGTGAACCAAGTAAGGACCAAACAACCTAGTTTCACCAATCTTAAACCACCCAATAAGAGACCTACACCTTTTATCATAAAGATCCATCCCAATACTAGAGTGATAATTATTATTATACGCAAACTCGATAAGAGGTAAGTGGTCAACCTAACTTCCCTTAAAGTCAATCACACAAGCCCTTAGCATATCTTTCAAAGTCTGAATAGTCCATTTCGCTTGTCCATCCATTTGAGTATGAAAAGCGATGATAAGGTTCACCTTGGTCCCCAAACTTTTCTGAAATGAACTCTAAAAGTGAGAAAAGAATTACGTACCTCAGTCTAAAATGATCTACACCAATACTCCATGCAATCTGACTATCTTCTCAATGAATAACTTAGTATAATCCTCTCCAGAGTAAGTAGTCCTCACAGGCAAGAAATGAGCAGACTTAGTCAGCCTATCTACATTGACCCAAATGGAATCATACTGATTATAAGACCAAGGAAGACTCGTACCAAAGTCTATATTGATCATCTCCTACTTTTATATGGGCAAATCAATCTCTTGAGACATGCCACCCGATCGCAAGTGCTCAATCGTTACTTATTGACAAACTATGCACTTAGCTACAAAGTTAGCCACATCTCTCTTTATATTGATCAACCAATAAATCTACTTCAAATCATGATACATCTTTGTCAAACCTGGGTGAAATATATACCTTGACTCATGAGCCTTGGTCAAAATCCTCTTTCGTAGCCCATCAATATCAGGAATACACAACCTACCGTGGTACCTAAAGATACCATCTCCACCAATCTCAAAGGATATAACCTTTTGTTGTCCCACCTCATCATTAATCTACAAAAGAATGGGATCCAAAATCTGTTTCTCCTTCAACTCAGCACCAAGATATGATTTAACCATTTCTTGCACAATTACCCCTCCATCTTCAGAGTTCAAAAGATGAACTCCTAAGTTAGCTAGTCGGTGAATATCCATCACCAATACTTTCTTCTCATCATCCAAATGAGATAAAATCCCCATTGACAACCTGCTAACAACATCAACAACTATATTAGCTTTACTTGGATGATAGTGAAGACTCGTATCATAGTATTTTAGCATCTCAAGCCATCGCCTCTGCCAAAAATTCAACACTTTTTGAGTAAACATATACTGCAGGCTTATATAATCTTAATAGATGTCTACATGTACCCTGTACAAAAATGACACCAAATCTTCAATGCAAAAACCACTATCGCCAACTCTAAATCATGAGTTGGATAATTCCTTTCATGTACCTTAAGTTGCCTAGAAGCATAGGACACAACCTTACTATGTTGCATCAAGACATAACCCAGTCCCTCACGGGACGCATCACAATACACGATAAATCCCATACCTCAGGCAAAGCCAAAATTGGCATCGAAGTTAGCCTATCCTTCAACTTCTCAAAGCTACCTCACAAGTATTAGACCAGAAGAACTTCACTTTTCTTTGAGTCAACCTCATCAACGGAGCATCAATACAAGAAAAGCTCTCTACAAACCTCATATTATAATTGTCCAAGCCCAAGAAGCATCGAATTTCAGTTGGAGTCATGGATCTAGGCCACCTATTAACCACCTCAACTTTTTATGGATCCACCTTGATCCCTTCACTACAAACAACGTACCCAAGGAACGTCACAACATTCAACCAAAACTCACACTTAGAGAATTCAACATACAACTTTTGATCCTTAAGAGTATGCAACACAATTCTGAGGTGATTGACATGATCCTCTTCGCTCTTAGAATACACCAAAATATCAATGAAAACAATAACAAACAAGTCCAAAAAATACCTAAAAATTCGGCTCATAAGATCCATAAAAGCAGTTGGAGCGTTAGTCAATAAAAATGACATAACCAAGAGCTTATAGTGACATATTGGGTTTGAAAAACAATCTTGGGAATATCATCCTCCCTAATTTTAAACTGATGATAGCCCGAATGGAGGTCAATCTTAGAGAAGCATCTAACACCCTGAAGCTAGTAAAAAGATCACTATCCTAGGAAGAGGATACTTATTCTTTACCATCACCTTATTAAATTATTGGTAATCTATGCACATCTAAGGAGACCCATCTTTCTTACGTATGAAAAGCACCAGGGCACCCCATGGAGAAATACTAGGATGGATGAAACCCTTATCCAAAAGATACTTTAAAATATCCTTAAGCTCTTTTAACTCAGTCGAAGCAATTTTATAAAGAGGAATAAAGATAAAATGGGTATTCAGTGAAAGATCAATCCCAAAGTCTATTTCCCTATCGAGAGGAATGCTAGAGATCCTAGAGAATTTTTTTTTAGGAAATTCATTTGCCACAGGGATAGATTGCGAAGAGGGAACCTCAAAACTAGAATCTTTAACCCAAACCAAATGATTTAGACACCCCTTGAAAATCAACTTCTGGGCCCTAAGATAAATAATAAATCTCCTTTTGGCACTAATAAACTTCCCTCCCATTGAATTACCAGCTCATTATGAAATTGGAAGCTGACCTTACGGGTCCTATAATCTAAAGAAACATAACACGAGTGAAGCTAATCCATCCCTTAAATGATATCAAAATCCACCATGTCCAACTCTATCAAATCCACCAAGGCCCCCTATGAAAGATGGAAATCACACAACCCAATAGACATTTTTAGCCATAATAGAATCACCTACCGAAGTAGACACATAGAAAGGCTCAAAAATGTTTCCTCAAAACCAAAATGCACAACCACATAAGGGGTCACATAAGAAAGGGTAGACCTGATATCAAGCAAGAAATACACATCTAGATATAAAAACATTAACATATCAGTGACAATATCAGGAGATGCCTCAAATTCCAAATGGGTGGCAAGAGCATAAAGATGATTCCGACAAGTACCGGTACCAGAAGTAGAAACCTTTGGTGCAAAAGCGAAAGATGTGGCAACTAAAACTTTATTAGCCCCAGGGAAATCCCACTGCATGTGACCAAGCTGACCACAGTTAAAGCACCAATTTATCCCCTCATAACAATCCCCCTGGTGAAGCTGACTGCAAAATCTACAAGGAGAATATGGTGGGGCTGACTGAGCTCCACTAGCCTAAGACTGGGCACCCTGTGCCTTAGGACCACTATTATTCTAAAATTGATGATCACCAAACAACTTAGGATATGGAGCAATAGTTGAAAAATATGAAACAGAGTTTTCCCAAGTCTTCTTCTTGCTCTAATGTCTACCATATCTCCCACTAGCTTGCCAAACTCTGCCCTACTTTGAATACTTGAACTTCTTATTTCGCCTCTCTCCAATCTCTATCTATTTTTTATTTTCATCCTCCACCTATTGTATATAAACCACAAGTCTTGAAATATCCATATCATTGTTCAACATTGCAACCTTACATTCTAATACCAAGTCATGTGACAAACCCGAAGTAAACTTCCTCATTCTAGCCCTCATACTAGACACGAACTCCGGAGCATAGCGAGAAAACTAATGGAATTTAAAGGTAGACTCCTTCACACTCATCTTACCTTGCTTTAGATTTACAAAATCCCCTGTCTTCGCTTTTCTGAACTTTTGAGGAAAGAAATAATCAAGAAAGGCACCAGAGAACTCATCCCATATAACTGGCTCAATATTATCACCTCTTAATTGCTCTCACTCTCCATACCATTGATATACTACATATTTTAATTGATATGTAGCAAAATCCATACCCTCAGAATTAAAAGCATGCATCACCCTGAAGATTTTCTCTATCTCATCAATGAATCCTTGAGGATCCTCCTCAACCTTAGAGCCTATGAAGGTTGGGGGATTCAACCTCATGAACTTACCAACTTGAGTAACCTCCATAGAACAAGCAATAAAACCACTCTGACCTGACTGGCGAGACTGAGAGGTCACCAACTGAGTCAATAGATGAATAGAATGATGGAAATCCACATTAGAGATGTCTCCTTAAGGTGACTGAGCATAAGTGTCACCAACCAAAGAAGAGCTAGTCAGGACCAGTGTAACCCCAGGTAGAGCAGAATAATCGGGAGCAGGGACCCTAGACTAGGTCTGTACTCCATCAATAGGGTGAGTCCCCTCCACATTTCCCTCAGGTGAGGCAGAGATTCCAACAAATTTTCTGTGAATATCAGATCTTCGAGGAGACGTGATCTAAAATACACACAAACTAGGAGTTAGAGAAATTCCATACCCCTAGACTCTATTCCCTAAAATAGAACATAAGAAAGGGAGACATTCATACATATCTTGTAGCCTCCCCTTATAATTATGACACTCTACTGAGCCATAAAAAAGACTTTACTCAACACGACTTTATGGATACCCAATGATCCTGAACCTATGCTCTGATACCAAGCTTGTCACGACCTGACCCTGGACCTAGTTATGCCTAGTATCTCAAGCCCACTAAAGAACAGAGACCACCCCATAGCCTGTCCACTCCAAGCATAACCCAAATAATAATAAAGCAGAAGACAACCAGAGAATAAAGATAAAACAGTAAGTGTAGCTCAAAAATATGCTCTAAGAGTCAGCAACACCATTCAATGCACATATGTTCACAAAAGCCGCTAAAGCAATTCGAATATAAACCTAGGTCGGGACATGCCACCGACCATGAAAGTAAAAATGACAATGATAATTTTAATATGAACTCTTCAATTCTAAAATATGGAGAGAAACGAATGGAATGACTAAGCTTTTTGGATGATGGAAGCTCACCACTTCACCACAAATCCGATAGATGACTGCACCACCTAACACTGCAAAAACCAATATTAGAAACCCCTAGGACCCTACATAATAAAAAGATATAGCATCCAAGATGGTTAGTGGGGTGAGCGCTAGCATGTAACTCAGGGTAGGGATAAAATAATGTTATTTCAAAATCAAGTCCAAACATAATTTACATGTTCACATACATGTATATATACATATATAGAAGATGCTAGGATAGGGAATAAGGTTTAGCATGAGATTAAAATCATTAACCTGGACTGTGCAAGTCTAATAGTCCTAAAAGAACCCATGGGCTATATTTGTCTGTCTCCCCCTACCGAAAGGGCTTCAGTGGGTGTTTGTCGCCCGAATCAGAGAAGTTCAAGGAAGAGCTAAGGAATCCATAACCCTAGCCATTCCAATATATATATATATATAAAGTGTGAACTGTGCAAACATCTAACAAGGCCCCTACACCGACAAATGTGGTTTCTAGTATCAGTCCTCTCGGGACCTCCACCTTCCACGTCAAGCTACAACACCCCATTTAAGACCAAATTACAATATTTATACATAACCCATTAATTTAACCAAGGATTCATCCATTTAGGAATTTACCGAATGGTATCATAATACTAATTAATTATGCTTGCAAACCAATTTTATTATGCCAAATCAAACCAATTAGCCATAAGACTCCAAATTTCCAATTTAAAATCAATCCATAGCCACCAAGGCCTTTTAAAACCATTTTTATCTATTTATCCATTAATGCAATGTAATAGTTTAGCAAAGTGTACAAAACCATGTAATTGTCCATATTTCAAAACTAATTATACGAGTGGGTTGAGGTTAATACCAATTTTGAGCCATAAACCATAAATTTGGGGTAATCAACGTCCCCTATTTTATTCACCATGCCCATAGACCCTATTATTTTCCAAATCCATCCATAAAGCATAAATAAAAGCATGTAAACCACGAGGATACCATTTAAACAAAAATTATCCAAAACCCTCAACCCAAATTCCAAAACCAAACATTAAAACCACATGAATGTCAAACCATTGCATTTCATGATAAAATGTAAATTTAGGGAATAGATACATGTATGAAAACACCAAGAATTTGGTGCAGAAACCACACTTTGAGCCTTAGATGACCAATCCTTAGAAACCCTAGCTCTGTTTTTAACTTAGGAATTTGAGAGAGAAAAGAGTGTTATGTTATGTTTAATGGGTGGAAATAGGGCTAAGGGAATGTTTTTTTTCATGGGAATAGTGTAAAGTAAGGGAAAAGACCAAATTATCCTTAATAAAAAATGTCTAGTAAAATAACTCTCAGTTGCTATGGGTCGGGTAATGACTCCTAGTCACTGATCAAGAGTCGTCACCACGACTCGTAGTCCAGGTAGTGACATTAAGTCCACCTTACTAGTTTGGTCATGAGTCCCTCACCACGACTCGTGACATTACCTTATGACTCGTATGGTCCTAGTCGTCACCATGACAGAAATTTAAGAAAACCCTACTGGTTAGACCATGATTGCTTAATAAGACTCGTGAGGAGTTTTCACAACTCATCACTTGAGTTGTAACCTAAGTAGTATGCACAATCACTAGGAAAAATTCAGAGTCCAAAACCTAGGGTATTACTTCAATTACCTCATTTACTTTTTTCATTCGAGGATGGATGCATATTTTTGTGGTGGATAATGTAAAAACCCTTACTATGAATTTTAGCTTTTTATGTATTTTGACTATTTTACCCTACCTCATAGTTTCTTTATATTATATAAGAGTTGAGGGGTTGGTTGGCATGGTCCCTAAAGTATTTGGGAGTGATTTGAGTGAGTTTGATAAAGTGGTTAGTTTAACTTTGATCAACTTTTTGTGATTCTAGCATTGGATGGTGATTCTATTACTTTTATTAGATCATAAATGCCAATTTGGGATTATTAACATATTTGGTTTAGATTTTGAGATTTTAAATGAGAAACTAGTTAAATTAGCTTAAAAGTTGCCTCGCATGTTAAAATGTTGAAAATGACCTTTTTTATAATCTAATGGTTTTGTTGAGTTTGAAATATCAAAAAATAGCCTATTAGCATTATTTGTTTAAATCTATGAGATCCCAAGAAAATTTTGAGGGTCTGCTCAAAGGATTTTGTGCCATTCTCCTTTAGCTGAACTGCTACATATGGTGCAACAATAATTCTTAATTTGCATTTGTGCGGTCCTTTCATGTTTGTGAAGAAGAATTCTAGTGTTCATCATGATCATAATTACGGAGATCGTGATCGTGAAGGGTTGAAGGATTAGATCATCGCAAACATGAGGTACTGGCTATGTTTGTGAAGGGTCCAGTTTGGTTAAGGTTGCAAATTCAATAAAGTAATCGCTATCACGAATATAGACCACCTTAATAGTATAAAAACTATATTTTCACAATTTCAATTCTATTTTTGACCTTGAGACCTCGATAAAGATGGTTTAAAGTAGGATTTTCATCAAAGATGTTTTGATGAGCTTCTAAACATAATTTCTATCATTAACCATTGATTTTAGCTCAAAAATAACTTCAGAACTTGGATTTAAAACTTGAATATTTGGGGCTTTACTCGGTAAAGTGAAAAAATAGTTTTTCTTCAATTTCAAGTTCGATTTCAACTCACATTTCAAGGGGTTTCATATATAGGATCTTTGAAGTATGGTAAAATTTAATGTTAAATAAAATTTTAATGTTACTATTGCGCCAAAGCGCACACGCAAGTGTACGTGGTCTCACCAACTAATAAAGTGGCCTTATAAAAAGTCGAATATCAATCCCACAGGGACTTGTGTTGACTAATATCTAAATATATTTCACTATAAATATTAAGAAGTGATCAAGTAACCAAAAGAGTTTGGAAAGTTAAAACTAAACGTAAACATAAACAATACGAAAAAGTAAAGTGCTTGGACAATCAATGGAGAGAAACCCAGGGTTAAGGCTCTGCGAACAATCATACTATGCTATTGAAAATTCACTAGTTATGTTACTTATCTTGGGTTTTTATTCACGGGGTTGATATTATAACTATGATCTTTCGAACCTCTAATCATCTATCTAATTTAGACCCACAACTACATCATTGAGAAGGGATGTGGAAACTAAGTTAAATGCATTTATATTTCATCCAGTAAGTGAACTATAACGACCCAAAAATGTGTCCTAAAGACGTCACACGGTGTTTAGGGTCACAAGTGACCCCAAGCTAACCCTTCTACTGGAATAACTCATACGCAACTGAATAAAATACATAAAAATCTACAAAATCAATGGAAAATAACTCTTTCTGAATCCATACTATACAAAATTGAATTTACAAGATTACAACTCTGCTCTTAGAAACAAACTGAAACTGAATACATCAACTTCTACTGACTATCTATGAAGCCTCTACTAGCATTGACTTTAGATAGCCGGGACATGACCCCCAACTATCCAAAATCAATACTACTGAATAAAGAAAATATCAAATTATAAAACTAACTCGAGCCCTTGAATTAAAAGGACCTATAACCTGTTGACTGGAAGGTGCAACTGTCTGAATATAGTATGCATGATACAACTGAATTGATACCTACATTATGAGACAATGTAGCACATAGATGTATATGTAAATCAGTACTTTGAGGATATATTGAGTATATGGGGGTGTATGCAATAGTTAAACAATATCATCAATCTTTATAGAAATCATGAATGCTAAATGTAAGTGACTCACATAGCTTGAGTAATCTGAAAACTAAATCTCATAAATCAGGAATAGCAAAGCACATAGTATAAATCTCGTGAGTCATTACACTTAGTTATAAAAACTTAACATGTATTATCTCTTTAAATCGGACTGTCTAAGTGTAAAAAGGGCTCACTCTTTAAATCTAAATTCTAAAGATGAACTCTATAACTCAAATCTTTTGGTAAAACAACATCTGAAATATAGTTATGAGCCTTTACACTTAGTTTCTAAAATCCTTTTGTTCTAAAATCTATAGTCTGTAAGATTTAAAACTATAAGAAAGATTACTTAATCTTAAGGAGATACTTCTGAAAGCCTTTCTTTACTAATAGGAAAATCACTTATCTCAAAGCTTTAGGGAAAATACTTTAGGAAACTAATCTGCAAACTTTTCTATTAGGAAAATAACTTCTCTTAAAGAAAATATCTTATCTCAAGGGAGGTTCTCTTAACTGACATAAACCATGCGAGCTACATGGAGTCCAACGTTTTGTCCTCCTAAGAAAGAAGCCCCACGTTGGGGAGGAGCGTTACACTCTTGCTAGGGAGTATAACCTCAACTTAGTGATCACAATCTCGACCTCATGCCCATTAATCTCAATCCTACAATGGCACGTATTTCTAGGGTATGAGACCTCAAAATCATATCCAACTTTGTGTTAAATACTACTTCCTTATTATTTACTAGCTATTCTTATTAGAAATCTACTTTTAAAAATAAAATCTCATGGTTTAAATGAAACCAAACTCATATATGTAATCTGTAATGAACTCTGAAAAGTGGATTCCAAATCTCAATTGGGGATCCGAAGATCAAATAATGCTTGTACAACTTGAAATAAACAAATCTCAGGGTGCTTAAAAGCACAAGTTCTTGAAATATCAATACTCAAAATAGGGTCTAATGACCCATATATCAAACTCATGTAAATTCATAGTAACTCATCATGCTCAATAAGTTTTCTTCAAAATCTTTCATCAATATCAACATAAAAATTCAATAATTATAATATCATGCTCAAACTCAATTGAAAATCTGAAATCAATATCTCATAACATATTCATGGCATTCAAAATCATGAAGATAGCATTCTTTAACTCAAGCAACCATGGAATTTCATAATTTAATCATATCATGCTTAAAATCATCAATAAGAAACTTTGGGCATAACCCAATGCTCAAAATCATAAGAAATTCTCAAAAAAACATAATTTTGAGCACAAAGGTGAAAGAATTTCCCCTGTTTAAACCCCACATACCTCAAATTATGGATTCTTGATTTATCGACTCTATTCGTGAAATTGATGGATATTTCTTGTAGTCCTCAAAAATGAAAATCCAAATATCAAAAAATTATTGAAAACCTACGGTTGAATCTTGAGATATTTTAATCTTTAGGTTGAAACCGTTATGAGAGTTCTTGAGAGGTTTTGATGAAAAGTAATGAATTTTGGTGTAATTGGGGATAAATTTTATGTTAAATAGGATAAGGGATTGGAAAATACCACACTTACCCTTAATAAAATGGAGAAGAGAAGCTAAAAACTGGGAAAAAAGGCTATGCAAAGGGCGGCGCCCAGGATAGAGCCTTGGAGGACCAAGGCGGCGCCTTTGTGAGAGCCTTTCCCAAGCTAGGAGGCGCCTCATGAGTGCCTTTAGCTACTAGTTTGGAACCCCAAATGTGCCCTAAACGGATTCCAAAAATTTTGAAAGTCACCCGAGATGTACTACGACCTTGTCCCATCGCAACGCAACAAAAAAGTCAAGAATCAGAGGTCGGGAAGGTCACAAAATAATTTCTCAAAGTTTGAAGGTTCAAAAATGAACTAAGTGTTTAGCACTTAGAAAAATTTCTAAGTCTAAGACTTCTTTTGATTCGTTTTGAAAGCCTTAACGACGAGGGAACTTTATGGGGTCTTTCAATATCTCCCCCTTGGGAACATTCGTCCTCGAATGTCGCTCGTAAGGCTAAGAGTACAGAGAAAAGTAAGGATTCACAGCTGAAATAACTTGCTAAACTGACTTTACTTCATCTTAGACTTTCGGGTACTTCATAGATTGCATGAACTCATAATAAGAATAGTCATATAGCTGAATCTTTGATAAAAAAAAGGACTGAATTAAGGAAGGCTATTATCTTCGTCTGAATCTGAGCTAACTTGCTTTATCTTATCATGGGGAGATGACTCATGCTGAGATTTTAGAATTCTCTTAATGAGATCATGTCGTGATCATACTTATAGACTGCAAAGTGACTGTTTATGCAGGCATAATCATGAGAAAACGAGGCTAAGATTACACAATGGATATCACATTGTCTGAACTGGAAACTTGGAAAATGAAGGTTGTTCAATGAATACTTATGAACTAAGTCATGAATAGATACCCGAATCCTAAAACTAAAACTGATGTACGAATTGAACTGAATTCGCAATTTACATGGATGGAATAGATTATATCTTGGAATGGTCATATGCATGAGACTTCAGATAGTAGGACTGGGTGAAAAAGGTGTAAAACCACACGATCTTGTCTGCCTCACCGTAAAACTAAATTTCTGGCTATACTGACTGAATTACACTGGAAACTTATACATAGTTGGAGTATCTCTTCAACACTCCATAACTTTGAATATAGACATATAACTCATAAACTAGGATAGAATTACCAGGCTTTAGGCGATGCCACTTCTTACCTTCAAGCTTAGCAGCAGTTCTCGAATACTCCCTCATCTATACTATTCCCCTTAAATACTATACTCTCTCGATTCAACTTATAATTCTCATATAGTACTAATATTTCCATCTACTGATGTCTTGACTGAACTAAATTCTCTCACCATCTTCAAACGTAACTCAAAATCATAGGATGCACCACATAACACTGTAATACTAGCCTGAACAATAAATTCAACGCACCCTGCATTTCAAAACTTCTCATCTCATGCGAAATTCTCATTACCACTCCAACAACCACATTCAACCTCGTACCAGACATTTACTAACACGCGATATATTCATCTCGATATATATACTAACAAGATGTTCAAGCCTACTTCTATAACTACATATGTACTTCTAAACACACTCCCATAAAATACCTTTGTCACAACTTACAAACCTCTATCAAGAACAACTTCCATGCACTACTCTTAAGAAGACATACATAAGATTTCAACTACCCAAACATCGCATATAAAACTTTGACTAACCATGACGGGTATTAAAGACTTGGCTTGAATCTTACTTCACACTCTACTGCCTTAGCTAAAATAAGCATACAACTATTTTTCATCAATAAGGAATGTTTACTCTCTCCCATCCAGACAACTGATCATCATCACTATCTTGACCGAAGAAAAGGTAATAGAAGTTTAGAACATGAGGGCCTGAAACATGAAAGGATACTGTGAATAACTTGACACTCAACTGAGGCTTGAGGAATAGAATATTTAGCATCATGAACTTATCAAAGAGGTCTAACCCGAGGACATACATGATATAAACCTGAATTTCGCTGATCATTAAAAGTATTACTTGAATACTTGAACTGAACATACCGTAAAGCTTGAGTACATGAGTCATGAGCAGCATGACATAAATTTGGAGTTCATAACTTATAGAACGTGATTCCAATTGCCGAAAGAACTGGAACTCTTTATTCTTGGGAATTAAGGGAGTACAAAATTCTCTATCATACACATGAACATGAATTAAGATCGTGGGACTGAACGTAAGGCATGAGCAGGTATTAGGACAACTAAAATACTGAAATGAGATTGGGTCGGGCATCATGATTCCTTACAGTTGTTCTACAACTTACTGGTACATCTACTAGAATATGAAAGCTTGACTTAGTTACTTATGCTATCATCTCCCCCTTAGACTTAAGTCATCACTCTAAGGCTGTGAACCACTATGTAAACTCTAGTCTAACTACAATCACTTTACTCTAGAGTATGGGATATAACAATGCACATGAACAAAAGAACTTAACCTAAATGACTACAATTGAAAGCGTAAGACCAACTTTTAATACAACCTTCTGAGCTACACCCTCTCTTTCTATAGCCCCAAAAGTCATCATATAATACTTGAACACTTACTAACTTCGAATCAACATAAGCATCCTCATAGTCGGAGTGCATACCATTTAGTGCTTCAATTCTTATCTCTATTATCTCAATCTCCCAACTTTCAAAATTAGATTCTAACTCTTAACATGGATATCTCCAAACTTTTGACAGACCATACTACTTCTGTCATAGCCTACCAATATCACGCCTATAAGTTTATATTTCTAAACCATGAGAATCAAAATCATACTTAACAGGCTCAACATCTTCAATCATAACTCCTTAACTTAGTTGTCAAGAACATCGTACATTATGTAATGAGTCTTTATCCACCTAGCAACTCAACGGTACTACTAACCACACAACATGCAATAATCCTAAAAAATATTGCAGCTACATTGCACCTTGGGCGTACTTCCACATCATACATACAACATCAAACTTAATCTAAAGTCAATAAACTTAAATTCTTGCACTCACCATTTCAAACCTATTGGTTCACCTCCATATAACTACCATCATCAACCAAGTAATCATTACATCTGTGTTGATAGTCATTCACTATTCCAACTTAGTGTTTAGTGCTAGACATAATTAATAACCCAACTTCACATGCCATTCTCACTTGAAAGCTATAAAACAAAACACCAAGAAACACTAGTCCACTAGAACTTTATAACAACAATAATCGATCATAACCATAAAGCCTATCTTATTCACAATCCGTTAACACATCCTCCTACGCATCATTGCTATTTACCCTTTTTACACATCTTAATTACCATCATAGCTCTATAAATTTCAGCTAGACTCCTTTCTGTAACCTCAAGGAAACAACACTCAACCACTAAGTTCTTTCACCAACAACCTATACTTTTCTAACACCATAAATATCATCAATGACTTTTCATTCTTCAAGCAAACAATAATTCACCTTAACTAATAACTCCTTCTCTACCTTCTAATGTACAAGGACATATCACTTCATTACTAACTCAATCATATGAAAATAGATTCGGCTATAAATATATTCAATAAATTGCACTTACTACCCTTTTTGTCACTACACCTCTAAACCCCCAGTTCCAACCAACACAAGAACAACAAGATAAATAATAAATTGCTAGTGAATCAAAATAGGACTCACACAGCTTCACTAGACTTTGTTTTTGAGTTTTGAACAAGAAAATGAGATGAATAACAAAGCAACTATGCTAGTGAATCGAAAGAGCCCCACACGGCTTCACTAGACTTTGATTTTCAACAAAACAATGATAACAAGGTTACAAGAGATAGAAACTTGACACCCAATATTCAATAATCTAAGAATACACATCTTATTCTATCTTACTTGCATGACTCATAAGAGTGAGGACATAACTTTGATCTTAAGAGACTTATAACACACTAGAAGGCTCCTCCCAAGCCGCTTTGTGTGACTTCTAGAGCTTATTTCTAGTCAATCTGAGAGCGTTATCTGAGGAGGAACTGGAACTTACTAATCATGCTATCTTAAGAATAATACATGGATAGGGGAGTATAGCATATCATTATAGATTCTAAGGAGGAATCTAAAAGAACATTTAACTTGGGCTTAGTGTACGACTTTTATGATCATGTATAAAGCACTTCAATATTTGAAACTCAAAAGCGCTGATGGGATACTTTCTAGCTCGCTTACAAGCAATAGCTATCTATAAAGGTTTAAGCTTGATTGTCTCTGATACCTTGAAAATAAGGCAAAGATGGCCTGAATAAAGTAAGATGAGAATCTGTATAAGTTTTCTTAGAGAACCTTTCTATAGCACGATTTGAGACTTGAAAGAATGGAGACATTTCCTAAATGCCTTGTAGCCTCTCGAAGAAAAGTACAGATGTCTCCATACCATTCCGCAAGACTCTACTAGACACGGCTTCACAAACACCCTAGGAATCTTGAACTCTATGCTTTGATACCAAGTTTGTAACGACCCAAAAATAAGTCCCGAGATGTCACACGGTGCTTAGGGTCACAAGTGACCCCAAGCTAACCTTTCAACTGACATAAATCATATGCAACTGAATAAATACATAAAACTGTACCAAATCAGCAGAAAATAACTCTTTCTGAATCCATACTATACAAAATTGAATTTACAAGATTACAACTCTGCTCTTAGAAACAAAACTAAAACTGAATACATCAACTTGTACTGATTGTCTATGAAACCTCTACTAGCATTGACTTTAGATAGCCAGGACATGACCCCCAACTATCCCAAATCAATACGACTGAATAAAGAAAATATCAAACTGTAGAACTAACTCGAGCCCTTGAATTAAAAGAACTCATCACCTGCTGACTGGAAGCTACAACTATTTGAATATAGTATGCATGCTACAACTAAAATGATACCTACATTATGAGATAATATAGAACATAGACGTATATATGGATCAGTACTTTGAGTATGTCCTGAGTATATGGGGATGTATGCAATAGTTAAACAATATCATCAATCTTTATAGAAATCATGAATGCTAAATGTAAATGACTCACATAGCTTGAGTAATCTTAAAACTAAATCTCATAAATTGAGAATAGAAAAGCACATAGTATAAATCTCATGAGTCATTACACTGAGTTCTAAAAAATGTACTTGTATTATCTCTTTAAATCGGACTGTCTAAGTGTAAAAAGGGCTCACTCTTTAAATCTAAATTCTGAAGCTAAACTCTATAACTCAAATCTTTTGGTAAAGCAACATCTGAAATATAGTTATGAGCCTTTACACTGAGTTTCTAAAATCCTTTCTGTTCTAAAATCTATAGTCTGTAAGCTTTAAAACTTTTAGGAAGATTACTTAATCTTAAGGAGATACTTCTGAAAGCCCTTCTTTACTAATAGGAAAATCACTTATCTCAAAGCTTTAGGGAAGATACTTTACGAAACTAATCTGCAAACTTTCCTACTAGGAAAATAACTTCTCTTAAGGAAAATATCTTATTTCAAGGGAGGTTCTCTTAACCTACATAAACCATGCGAGCTATATGGATTCCAATATTTTATCCTCCAAAGGAAGAAGCCCCACGTTGGGGAGGAGCGTTACACTCTTGCCAGGGAGTATAACCTCAACTTAGTGATCACTGATAACGCTCAATCTACAGCTCTCGTAGGAGTGTAAAGCGGTCGTTAGCAAATATAGAACCCAACTGGGTTGGGTATCGATCCCACAGGGAATAGCTTGGTCAACAAGTAAGTAAAGATTACTAGACTTTTAGTGCAAGTCTCGTAAAAATGGGGGATTCTTGTCGTGCAAGTAATGTAACCAAAATAAGATCTAAAAACGGCAATAGCAAAGTAAAAAAAGAAAGAATGTTTTAGTGAGATGTAAACAATGAGAATTGAGAAGTTGGGGTTATGTCCACCTTCTGAGGTATACGTCTCTATTGGCTATGAGTGTGTAGAATTCTGACATGCAATTGCTTATAGAGGATTGTAGTCGATGGTAAATCCAAGCGTCTCTCGACCTAAACAAGGACTATTTCACTTTAACTCTCTCGAGCTTAAAGCGTGTCTAACGGTACGAATTCTCCAAGAGGTTAGTCCAGTTACGGCACTAGCTTTTTAATAGGAAAGGGTGTCCTACTACCTTGACATTATCTCTTTTCCAGACAAATAACTTTTCTCTCGAACAAGTTAAATGTTAGACTGGTGTATTCTTGCGTTTGCAACCGCAAAGAATGTAGATTAAGATGAAGAGAATAATGATATAAGCAATATACGTGCCTCGAACTCACAAACTCACAGCAATAGATAGTAACTCATTCGGCTTCCATAACCCCAACAGAGAAGTTTAGTTACCCATGAATGCGAAGAAAACCACAATTGTCATTGTTATTATACCACAATAATGATCAATTTCGTGTAGCACAAGAGTGGTAGGCGTTAAGTATGATTTCTTGCAGAGTAACGATTCTCTTGTTGCGGAAATTAAGAATAGATGAATGGAAGAAGAAAACTAGAATTAATAGAAAGATTAGAAGAGTTGTAGAATTGTTTGTAGTGTAGAATAATAGAGGAATAGAAGATGTAAGGAGATGAGAGGGATGGAAGGAAGTATTGTGTTCTCCCTCCTTCCTCCCTCCTTGTTCTCTAAAATCTCTAGCATGATAGGGTATTTATAATACCCATATCCTAATCCTACTAAGCTAATGAAATAAATAACCAAATCCTAGTAGACTAATGAAATCCTTAACCCAAATGTACTAGGTTAAGGTAACATTATCATAATCCAAATAAAATAATGAAATACATAACCTAATTGTACTAGGTTAATGTATCATTGTCAAAATCCAGCTTTGTGTCTGTAAGTCCCCAAAGTCTTCAGAATTGCTGTTTTAGCCCGGGACAGATTTTCCATGCAGCAGTTTTGGTCCCCCAAAGTCTTCAGAAATGCTGTTTTAGCCCGGGACAGATTTTCCATGCAGCAGTTTTGGTCCTTAGGCGTGTAAACTCCCTTTCCTTCCTTCGTGAGCTTTCTTTAGCGTCAAGTAAGCCATAAAATGCTGAATTATGCATCATTTATACCTGAAACTTTACTAATCATGTTCGTTAGCTCATTTACAGGAAAAAGGACTAAAAGTGCATGAAATATATAATTTGTTCTCAAAACTAGGCTAAAATATGGACAAAATATATTGATATAGGCGCGTAAATTCGCCTATCATCAACACCCCACACTTAGAGCTTTGTTCGTCCTCGAACAACATATCATGTCCTTCTAAGCATCAACTTAAGGTTTTTACAGAAACAACACAAAACATTCTTCAAGACAAGCACAACAATTATCAACAAAGAGTAGCTTTCCGATTATAAGTAGAAACAGTTTAACCTCTAGCGTAGACTCGTGATGGTGATCAACTCGCATGCAAACATTAAAGTGCATAGAATCATATACAACTATCCAAAACTCATCAACCATGTGTGTCTCACCATATAGTACCCATAATCACTCATAAATATAGCATATTTTTCAAACATGGATATCAAAATGTCCTTGCTCTCACTCTCACAAAGAATTCATATGTAGCAACTGATGACCATAGGCTTGCCCTTAATGTAATACTCTACTAAATGTTGGAATGTTAAGATTAGGATCAAGTAGGTCTTTTGATGGTTGTAATGTAGGCTAAGGGACGGGTAAGACTATTTTGGCCAGGAATAGTGACTAAGTTCCTAAGCGCTTTAATACATCACTTTGTATCATTGACACTTTTTTCTTTCAACCTTTCTTCTTTCTTTTGTTATACCACCCTTGTTCTCCTCTTTTGTTTTTCAATTTTAAGCACAACTCGATTTTCAGCTTTCTTTTCCTTTTTCTTTTCACAACATACCTCTTATGATAGCATTTTTTTTTCTTTTTCATAACACATTCAAGAACCATTCCAATTTATAGCATTATACTCACCCAATTTCCTTTTATGTTGTCACATGACTTTTTCACTTTAAAGCACTTAGGGATTTTGGGATCAAATTACGGTCTTGAAAGAAATGGATTAGGCTTACATACAAGGTTGTCAAAGAAATAGGCTAAAGGCTCAAAAGGGTTAACTAGGATGATGTCCATGGGTAGGTAAAACTGAAGGTAAACATGTATAGGTTGCCAAAGAAATGCCTAAATCATATCCTAAACTTACACTCCTTATTTTCGCTTTGCATACATACCAGGCAAGTTCTAGCATCAGCCACACACATAGAATATACTATTATCTCACACACACAAGGCACATGGTCGACTTGATTGGAAGTAATATAGACTCTCGACCCAACAAGTGAAGGAATTGAATCACACAATATCACATATTGAGTCACAACTAGAGCCTAAACGTCTCAATAGTCACAATTGTAGCACATACTCTTGTTATAATCTCATGCTGCCTATCAAAATAATTTCATGCGAAGCTAGAAAAAATTTACTACTAAAAAAAACCGAAACAAAAATGAAACAAAAGAAAACAAACATAGATGCGAATAGAGAAGTATAGCATGCAATACCACCACCCCACACTTAGTCGGGACACTGTCCTCAGTGGAAAATAAATACGAGGAACCTGGTTGGTCGGACTTATCCTCTATGTCTGGGGTCATACCCCTTGCATTGGAATCATCATCAGAGTCGTCATCCTCAGAAGTTCCTCATAAGTATCCCACTTAATTCCAAGCGTGAGTCGAGGTATTTGCAGCGAGGAGGGTTCTCCTTGGTCCTTGCGACTTCTCTTTTTGCCCTTTTGGGAGGTGGTAGCCTTCTCCTTGCCTTGTCTCGCTTTAGGTGCCATTGTACCTGAGACTAGAAATAGTGTTAGTGGTAGCACAATCCCAATGGATACAATCTATGCACAAGCAGTAGGGGTACCACCCCACACATAGTTTTGTTGACACAAATCAGTGAAGTGAAAGTGGTCGATTACTTAGACTTCATCGACATGCGTTTTAGGAGCTATATTCCAACGAGAAAATCAGAGATATATCACTTCTTGCAACCTTTGCAATACTTTCATGTTAGGTATAACAAGACTACTACATAGGGATTACATCATGGTATCGTTTCTATCAATAAACTTAACCTCCTATGTCGGTAGGCAGTTATAAGTCTTATTCCGATGAACGGGATATTCTAACATGTAAGTATTCAAGTGACAAAATTATGCAATGTTCATTACTATAGCAATTCTGCAAGTAGTATAACAATGCATCAAAATCAAATTCAAGTCGGACATAAGTTAAGAGCATCCTAACGTACATGTTCACTCACTTGGTTTTGTATCAACAATTCAAACACATTAACATCACCAATATTTCTTCAAGATGTAGCAATTCATAATAGACATAGCAACGTAGAACTTACGAAAAATAGATGAAGAACAAGAGAGTACTTACGTGATTGAAGCCTTTGGAGATGTTCTTGTGAAGTGGGAGAGCAAAAAGAAAAGTTTTGAGATGATTTGGAGAGTATATGCGGCGCCTAGGTCAAGTTTTCAATGTGTTTTTGTTTCAAGACTAAGTCTCCTTTATATAGGAAAAGAATGGGTCAGGTTTTGACCCATTTACAATCGGTTTTGGAGACAAAAATGCTACATATGCGGCGCATTGTCTATGGCATAATGGGACATATGCGCCGCATAGTCTATGGCATTTGTAGACATATGCGGCGCATTGTCTATGGCATAATGAGACATATGCGCCGCATAGTCTATGGCATATGAGATACTGAGACCAAATGCCATAGCATAGGCGGCGCATAGTCAAAAGCATACCTAGGAATAGGCGGTGCATAGTGTATAGCACACTAGATTCCGAGACCTTAGGATATAGGATAGGTTGTGCATCGTTCTTGGCCTAGTTTTACCAAGGCCTAGCCTTCCTCGAAGCCTATTTTGGCGTGAGAAAGGCTCAATCCATAGCCTTATGCATCACCCTTCCTAACTTACCAACTTTACCATACAATGCGTCCAAATCGTCAATTGAAATCAATCTCCTCGTTGACTACTTCTTGCACCTATATTCACTTAAACAAATGAAAACGATTAGTACGATGGGTTGCCTCCCACCAAGCTCCTTAGTTTTGGTCGTGGCACGACTCTTATTTTTGGATTTTCATTAATTAAAAACAAATCAAGTACTAGAATGAAAGAAAACGATAAACTATAAATGAAAAATGATAAACGATGGGTTGCCTCCCATCTAGCGCCTTATTTATTGTCGTGGCTCGACATAGTTACCTCGAGTACTCAGACTTCGTCGAGGTAAATGGTGGATCGTTTTCTGAAAGGATTTAGACGACAATGAGGCTTACCTGTGGGCATGCGATCTTCTTCACCAATTATATCATCAATAGTCCAACCCATAGCTCTCTTGTATCTCCTCAGAGCAGAGATGAGAGCTTCTACGTGCTGTTCACTTAAATCATCTGCACTCTCCGGAAGTATATTTCTACTTTCCAAGAACACATACTTTAGATAATCGGGGAGCTCTTGCGATTCTAGTGTTGGTGTCTCGTTAATGGGAGTCTTCGCTGTTGGTTGATTCTTGAGATCACAATCCGGTTGCTTAGGAGTATAAGACTCTATTTCTGTTAGAGCACCCATAAGTTCTTCATATTCTTTAGCATCCTCATGCTCAACATTCAGCAGCGCAGCAGACAATGGCTCAACAGTAGGCTGTTTCTCTACAGATAATGCTTTCTTACCTTCATAATGAACATCAGCTACAGAGAACACATCCATATCTCTTGGCTGCTTCATCGCTTTGCACAAATCAAAACGAATCACTTCGTCATTCATTCGAAATAAAAGCTCATTATCTCTCATGTCAATAAGCACACTTCCTGTTGCAAGGAAAGGACGTCCCAAGATTATGGGAACTTCAGAATCCACCTCGCAATCCAAAATCACAAAGTCTGCAGGAAAGATGAAGGAAGAAACCTTCACCAACACATCATTCAAGATACCCACAGGTCGTTTTACCGACCTATCAGCCATCACGAGCCTCATATTGGTTGGTGTCGGATCGCCTAACCCCAACTTCTTGTAGACGGATAGTGGCATCAAATTGATGCTAGCACCCAGATCGCACAATGCCTTAGCAAAATTCATAGATCCAACCGTGCAAGGAATAGTGAAAGCACCAGGGTCTGCCTTCTTCTGTACTAAGGACCTTGTGGCAATTGCACTGCAATGATGAATATTATCTGCCGGCTCATAGCTTACTGCCCTCTTCTTTGTCAACAGGTCCTTCATGAATTTAGCGTACCCAGGCATTTTTTCTAGCGCCTCTACCAACGGAACATTAATGGTCAGCTGCTTCAACATGGTCATGAATTTGCTGAACTTTGTATCATCCGCCACCTTCTTCAATCTTTGAGGAAAAGGTGGTGGTGGGTATGGAATTGTTCTTTCCACGGCTTTCTTCTCCTTTTGCTTCCGTTTTTCAGCTTTTTCAGGTTGCAAATCGTGAGGGGTGACGTTATGGACGTCAGGATCAGCTGCTGCGGCATCTTCCCCTTTCGCCATATCATCAATGTCCACTACTTCGTCAACCACTTGCTTGCCCTTAGATGAGGTTTCCAGCACCTTACCACTTCGGGTAGTAATAGCCATGCATGACCCATCATTCCTTGGGTTTTGCACGGTGTTGCTAGGTAAAGTGCCAGCCTTTCTTTGATTGAGTGCTGCTGAGAGTTGGCTCAATTGCTGCTCTATTTTCTTGATTGAAGTGGAATGAGAATCAACTAGTTGTTTCATGGAGGACAAATCATTGATTACCTCAGTAACTCCCGCGCTCGTTGCTTCCACTCCTTTCAATAATTTAGCCATCATGTCTTCCATACTTTCAGAATTAGATGTGGTGATATCACGTCTACCAGGGGGAACATATACACCACTCTTTTCATTGTTTTTTCTCCAACTACCTTGGTCCTTGTTTCCAGAATTATCATAATAGTTCCGACCTTGGTTTCCTTGGGTATTCCCACGGAAACCCCCCTGATTGTTCAAGTAGTTGGCCTCCTCTTCCGAATCAGATTCGTCTCTTCCTTTTAGCGCCACAGCTTTTACTTTTTTGGTCTTCCCTGATAATAAATGCTTTGTCAGAAGATCCATCTGTGTTTTCATGTGCGTCATATCTTGATCACGTTCTTCTTGTCTTCTTCTTTGGTCTGCAGTCATGCCTATAGATAAAGTGGGGCTTGCTACCTCGGAATCCCTGGTATGCCAAGCTCTACTTTGTTTCGTCATGCGATCTAGCATATTGCTTGCTTGACCAAAGGTGAGATCCATAAATGATCCTCCAGCTGCATTATCCACCACTGGTTTAGTTATTGAATTCAGGGCTCTATATAATATCTCCATTAGGTGAACATTAGTCATATGATGGTTTGGGCATCTCATTAGCTTCGTCTTGAACCTCTCCCATATTTCATGAAGGGCTTCAGTTGGAAGCTGACGAAAGTTGTTGATTTCATCTCTCAATTGTGCTCTTTTGGACGGCGGAAAGAATCTTTCTAGGAAAGTGTCTCTCAATTGCCTCCAATTTGTAATAGAATCAGGAGTCAGCCCATTCAACCATAGAGTTGCCTCCTCAGACAGAGACAATGGAAATAAGCGTAATCGAATTGCATTCTGACCAACACCAGGATTGTCAAAAGACTTGCATGTAGAAATAAAGTTGATGAGATGCATATTCGGATCATCGCCTGCTAGTCCACCAAATAATCCTTTGAGTTGCAATAACTGAATCATGGTGCTTGTGATGTTGAACTTGGCTCCGGGCGCTAATGGTGGAAGAATAATGGCTCCTGTGGCTCCGGCTCCATCAAGATCATCATCATCATCATCAAACGGTATCTCACGTTGTGCATCCATTGATGCACTAAACAAAAACCTACAGTAAACAAAAACAAAAAGTAAAAGTAAAAGTACGAGAGTCTTCGACCAAAGGGTCTAGTAATTATTACGAACTTAATTGACACTTGTATTCCCCGGCAACGGCGCCAATTTTTGATAACGCTCAATCTACAGCTCTCGTAGGAGTGTAAAGCGGTCGTTAGCAAATATAGAACCCAACTGGGTTGGGTATCGATCCCACAGGGAATAGCTTGGTCAACAAGTAAGTAAAGATTACTAGACTTTTAGTGCAAGTCTCGTAAAAATGGGGGATTCTTGTCGTGCAAGTAATGTAACCAAAATAAGATCTAAAAACGGCAATAGCAAAGTAAAAAGAGAAAGAATGTTTTAGTGAGATGTAAACAATGAGAATTGAGAAGTTGGGGTTATGTCCACCTTCTGAGGTATACGTCTCTATTGGCTATGAGTGTGTAGAATTCTGACATGCAATTGCTTATAGAGGATTGTAGTCGATGGTAAATCCAAGCGTCTCTCGACCTAAACAAGGACTATTTCACTTTAACTCTCTCGAGCTTAAAGCGTGTCTAACGGTACGAATTCTCCAAGAGGTTAGTCCAGTTACGGCACTAGCTTTTTAATAGGAAAGGGTGTCCTACTACCTTGACATTATCTCTTTTCCAGACAAATAACTTTTCTCTCGAACAAGTTAAATGTTAGACTGGTGTATTCTTGCGTTTGCAACCGCAAAGAATGTAGATTAAGATGAAGAGAATAATGATATAAGCAATATACGTGCCTCGAACTCACAAACTCACAGCAATAGATAGTAACTCATTCGGCTTCCATAACCCCAACAGAGAAGTTTAGTTACCCATGAATGCGAAGAAAACCACAATTGTCATTGTTATTATACCACAATAATGATCAATTTCGTGTAGCACAAGAGTGGTAGGCGTTAAGTATGATTTCTTGCAGAGTAACGATTCTCTTGTTGCGGAAATTAAGAATAGATGAATGGAAGAAGAAAACTAGAATTAATAGAAAGATTAGAAGAGTTGTAGAATTGTTTGTAGTGTAGAATAATAGAGGAATAGAAGATGTAAGGAGATGAGAGGGATGGAAGGAAGTATTGTGTTCTCCCTCCTTCCTCCCTCCTTGTTCTCTAAAATCTCTAGCATGATAGGGTATTTATAATACCCATATCCTAATCCTACTAAGCTAATGAAATAAATAACCAAATCCTAGTAGACTAATGAAATCCTTAACCCAAATGTACTAGGTTAAGGTAACATTATCATAATCCAAATAAAATAATGAAATACATAACCTAATTGTACTAGGTTAATGTATCATTGTCAAAATCCAGCTTTGTGTCTGTAAGTCCCCAAAGTCTTCAGAATTGCTGTTTTAGCCCGGGACAGATTTTCCATGCAGCAGTTTTGGTCCCCCAAAGTCTTCAGAAATGCTGTTTTAGCCCGGGACAGATTTTCCATGCAGCAGTTTTGGTCCTTAGGCGTGTAAACTCCCTTCCCTTCCTTCGTGAGCTTTCTTTAGCGTCAAGTAAGCCATAAAATGCTGAATTATGCATCATTTATACCTGAAACTTTACTAATCATGTTCGTTAGCTCATTTACAGGAAAAAGGACTAAAAGTGCATGAAATATATAATTTGTTCTCAAAACTAGGCTAAAATATGGACAAAATATATTGATATAGGCGCGTAAATTCGCCTATCATCAATCACTATCTCGGTCTCAGGCCCATTAATCTCAATTTTATGGTGGTACGTAGTTCTGGGGTATGAGATCTCGAAATCATACCCAACTCTGTGCTAAATAATACTCCCTTATTATTTACTAGCTCCTCTTATTGGAAATCCACTTTTAAAAATAAAATCTCATTGTTTATAATGAAACCAAACTCATATATATAATCTGTAATTAACTCTGAAAAGTGGATTCCAAATCTCAATTGGGGATCCGAAGATCAAATAATGCTTGTAAAACTTGAAGATAAACAAATCTCAGGGTGCTTAAAAGCATAAGTTCTTGAAATATCAATACTCAATATAGGGTCTAATTACCCATATATCAAAATCATGTAAATTCATAGTAACTCGTCATGCTCAATAAGTTTTCTTGAAAATATTTCATCAACATAAAAATTTAAGAGTCATAATATCATGCTCAAACTCAATTGAAAATCTAAAATAAATATCTCATAACATATTCATGGCATTCAAAATCATAAAGATATCATTCTTTAACTCAAGCAACCATGAAATTTCATAATTTAATCATATCATGCTTAAAATCATCAATAAGAAACTTTGGGCATAACCCAATGCTCAAAATCATAAAAAATTCTCAAAAAAACATAATTTTGAGCACAAAGGTGAAAGGATTATCCTTGTTTAAACCCCACATACCTCAAACTATGGACTCTATTCGTGAAATTGATGGATGTTTCTTGTAGTCCTCGAAAATGGAAATCCAAATCTCAAAAAATTATTGAAAACCTACGGTTGAATCTTGAGATATTTTGATCTTTAGGTTGAAATCCTTATGAGAGTTCTTGAGAGGTTTTGATGAAAAGTGATGAATTTTGGTGTAATTGGGGATAAATTTCATGTTAAAGAGGATAAGGGATTGGAAGATACCACACTTACCCTTAATAAGACGGGGAAGAAAAGATGAAAATTGGGCAAAAAAGCTATGCAAAGGGCGGCACTCAGGATAGAGACTTGGAGGACCTTTGCAGAGCCTTGGTGAGAGCATTTTCCAAGATAGGCGATGCCTCACCAGTGCCTTTAGCTATTGGTTTGGCACCCTAAACGTGCCCTAAACGGATTCCAAAAAGTCTGAAACTCACCCGAGATGTACTATGACCTTGTACCATCGCAATGCAACTAAAAAAGTCAAGAATTGGAGGTCGGCAAGGTCAAAAGATAATTCCTCAAAGTTTGAAGGTTCAAAAATAAACTAAGTGTTTAGCAGTTAGCAAAATTTCTAAGTGTAAGATTTCTTTTGATTCGTTTCGAAAGCCTTAACGACAAGGGAACTTTATGGGGTATTACATGAACCCAATAGTCCACTTAGGTATATTATTATCCTAAATATAAATTATAACTTTATTTTGAAGAAGATTACAATCCTATTCTATTGACCCCACGTTCTATCCTCTTGTTCCTCCTTCTGGTCTCACAAGATGACAATGGATGTATTTTAAGGATTTAGAATCCTTAAAAAAGTAATAAAATGGATAAATAAACAACTAATAATGATAAAAAAATATAACCAAATCTATTCATAACAATAATACTCATGTTCTTGTCCTTAACTCCAAAAAAGGGTGTTTAACCGTTCAAGGACATAACCGTAATTGCAATGATAGAATACATGTCAAAATCCATAAACAAAAAAAATTAATGGAATAAAAACCCTAATTCAATTGTTATAAAACCTCCATCAAATATTTAAGGTTGTCCAAGGTGTGTAAAGTAATGTTTAAGGGTACTATTTATAGGAGGACACAAGCTGCTAATTTTGACATAGCGGCGTGCCATGCCCATATCATGGTGACTAGGATATGTGGCACACTCATATCATTGTGATATAATTTAATTGACTTCCTATTATGCCCCCAATTTCATGTCAAAGACATAAAGTGGTGCCTAAGTTCCGTGGCATGCCAATGATTCCAAATCTTCCATTTTTGGTTAAATCTTGTCCCATGTGTTTATCCATCCTTTCCAAGACTTGTGGTGTGGTTTACACTTGATTAACAGCTTTTTTAGCATACATATATCATAATTATAAATTCACCAAGAATCCTATAGCATGAAACACCATGTATTAGAGCTCAAAATGACATACAATTCAAGATGATGAACTAGAAACTTAAACTAAGAATACTAGTTTTGTCCTTTTGATCTTTTAACTTAATTTTGAATCTTGGCTTGTTTCAATTGAACCCTAAAAACTATAAAAAAAAGTTATTACACATGTAATTACACAAAAATATCCTTAGTAACTCATTATACATACTATGATCCATCTAGATCAACTAGAACAACACATAGCTCAAGCAAGTATTACAAGTTTTCTCGTCTAAACTCTAAGTCACTAAATTGATTCTAAACTTGTTTGAAACACACATTAAACATTATAATCAAGTATTTTAACACTTATTTTCTTAATTATATAAAAATTTACTCATTAAGCACACAAGAATTTCTCAAAACAAGGCTAAATACGTTCGAATAACAACACTGAGATGCATAAATTCACCTCAAATCATCACCCCACACTTAAAACCTTTTTCGGCCTCAAAAAACTTATCACTCTAAGCATCAAAATCAGAGAAGACTTAACACTTCTATAACAAGAAAGACATTCAAGGTAACACTACAATGACTACATAAAATTTAAATTTTGCACTACACATGTTACATACACAAGTGAAACCTCAAGAATACTACTTCAAAATATCCTAGCCTCAAGAATTGACTCACCAAGTTGGCAAAATCATGCATATTACTTAATCCCAGAGATCACACAAATCAACAAACTATCATCAAACATGTGCCCTCACCATAAGAGTGTTACCCCTAATCACTCATATAGATGTAATTTCTACAAACTGGGTATAAGAATCAATTTACGCTCAGTCTCACAAGAATTCACAAAATACACAAGATGAACAATAGGCTTGCCCTTAGTATAGTACACCACTAATATCAGAATGTTAAGGCTTAAGATCAAATAGGTCCTTATGGGTTGTAATGCCAACTAAGGGATGGGTAGGAACTATTTCGGCCAGTAATAATGACTATCTTCCCTATGCACTTTAATACATCACATATATAACTTAAGATTGCTCTCTAAACAACTAATTTCCATCTTTTCTATCTATCCACATCTTTTGTTTTGCCCCAATCTCATTAAACTCGTTCACATACACAATGGTGGGAGTGTTTTATGTTAACATTATTCAATTTGAACAATCTTCATTTTTTTCATTGCATAACTCCCAACCATAACACATATCAATTTTTAATACCAATATCTATTTCTTGGTGGCTTCACTTTCATCTTTTCCCTGCTTGAATTTCAAACTCTTTAACTCAATTTATTTTTAACTAAAGCACATAGGATATTTGGACCAAATTGAGGTCAATCAAAGAAAAGGGTTAGACTACATATGAGGCTACCAAAGAATAAGCTAAAGGTTCAACAGGGCTGACTAAGATTATGCATAAGGGTAGTTAAAAAAGAGGTTATGAAATATGGCTAGCAAAGAAATGCCAATATTATTTTCTAAATCCACACTCTTTATTTTGCTTTGCACACACACTAAGCTAGTTCTAGAAATCAAATGCAACAAAGAATACCCAACAACCTTACACACACATGGCATATGCTTGACTCAAGTAGGATAATTATAGACTCTCAACCAAATAATAGCATGGATTCAACATTAATCCAACAACGTTCAAGAATCATAAACTAGATCCTAGGAGATTCAAAAGTACTAGTTCACCCAATCATCATGCTCTTACAAGTGAACCCACTTGCAAAATGTAATCACACATAGCACCAATAATAACATCTCACTCATTCCTAGAATTTTTTTTTAAAAATTACTCATAAAAAGAAAAAGGATAATGGGTTCAAGGGGTGGCCCCAATGAAAAGAACCGAAAAGAACATCCATGGGGTGGGTGAAGTGTGCACCTACTAGACTGACCCAAATTAACTCTAACTAAAATAGAAAATCTTTTTGTAATTTTTTTTAAATTTACCCAAAAATGAGTAAAACAACTAAGACTTAAGACCCTACAACATTACTTCACCCGAAACAATGGGAATTTTCCTACCCCGCACTTAAAAATCTACTTTGTCCCCAAAGTAAAATAAAAAGTTGGGTTAGAAATACTCCCCGGGGCCTCTAGGACATCTAGTAGCATCTTTATACATCAAGAGTGTCCGAGGACCCCAAACTTAGTCTTTGCCATACTCCTTATGTCCGATTTTTGGTACTCAGCTTTCCTGTCAACCTGTGACTCAACAAATACAAACTACATGAAGTAAAAACTAAAAATACAAAATATAAACACCTACCTTAACTTGGGTTTCCTCCCAAGAAATGCATGATTTAGTGTGGCAGTACGACCCGCATCAACTTTTTCCTCCACCTTGAGGATATGAATTTCACCCCTAACCTCGCATCCATCTCTTTGCTTCACTCATAGGGTGGTGGTATAAATATGAAGGAATTGAGTAATGGATGGTGCACGGTAAACCACTCATCCTTGAAGTGAGGAATATTTTTGTGTTGCTTGTCTGGTGTAAATTTAAGAATATAGGATTCTTGATCATCATTTTCACATTCTTCCACTATTTGAAATGACTCCAAAGGCATGTCATCATCTAAACATAATGTAGAAAAGTTCTTTGAATGAAACACAACCAATACCACTTCCAAATTTACACCATCCACAACACTCTCACTCTTATTTACCTTCTCAATGTCAGTCTCAAGAAAAATATGACAGTTGAATGGGTGAAATTCTTATATCTTCTCCATAAATTGGCTAGAATACACTAGTGAAGGTCCCAACAACTCGCTTCCCTAAAATTTTTGAAAAAACCCTCTTGGTGGGGTCCTCCATGAAAAAACAAAAATCATCATTACTCACAAGCCATCTATCCCAGTCTGACATATCACGAAGTGCGATAGAAAAGTACAAGAAAATAAAAATAAAAAATACCAAACTATGTACAACTCAATATAGAAAAACTAAAAATATGATAGTTTTCTCTTTACAAATCCCCAACAATGGCGCCAAAAACTTATTGCTCCCAAGTGCACACACAAATATACGTGGTCTCACCAAATAATATAGTGGCCTTATAAAAAGTTGAATATCGATCCTATAAGGAGTTGTGTTGACAACTATCTAAATATAGTTCACTATAAATATTAACAAGTGCTCAAGTAACCAAAAGAGTTTTGAAAGTTAAAAATAAACGTAACCGTAAAAAAAGAAAAAAAGTAACTTGTTTGGACAATTAATGGGGAAAAGCCTAGGGTTAAGGCTCTATGAACAATCATACTATGCTATTGAAATTCATTATTTATGTTACTTATCTTGGTGTTTTATTCACGTGGTTGATATTATGACTATGGTCTTCCGAGCCTCTAATCACCTATCAAACTTATGCCCAGAACTACATTGTTGAGCGGGGATGTGGAAACTAAGTTAAATGCATTTATATTTCATCCATTAAGTGAACCAAATAGGGAACTTATGTATATTACTATCCTAAATGCAAATTATAGCTTCATTCTGCAGAAGATTACAATCTTATCTATTTACCCCATGTTCTATCTTTTTATTCCTCATTCCAAGCTCACAAGATGATAACGAATGTATTCTAAGGGTCGTGAATCCTTAAAATAGTAATAAAAAGAACAAATAGACAACTAACAATGATTAAAAACCATAAGAAAATCAATTCATACCAATAATACTCATGTTATTGGCCTTTACCCAAAAAAAAGGTGTTTAGCTGCTTGTGGACATAACCGTAATCAAAATGATAGATACATGTTAAAATACATAAAAAAACTAAATTAATGGAATAAAAATCCTAATTTAATTTTTATATAGCCTCCATCAATGTTTCAAGGTCGTCTACGGTGTGTAACATAATGTTTAAGGGTCCTATTTATAGGAGAACAAAAGCTGCTGATTTTGACATAGCGGCGTGCCACGCCAATATCGCGGTGCCTAGGGTATGTGTCACGACCTTATCACGGTTAGATACTGGAATTGACTTCCCAGGATTCCCCAAATGCCATAGCACGTTCCTAAATCTATGACTAAGGTCCGCGGCATGCCAATGACTCCAAAACATCCGTTTTTAGTCAAATCTTGTCCCGGGTGTTTGTCCATCCTTTCCAAGCCTTGTGGTGTTGTTTACACTTGATTTACAGATTGTGTATCATACAAATATCATAATTATCAACTCACCAAGCATCCAATAGCATCAAAAACCACGTATTAGAGCTCAAAATGACATATAATTCAAGACACTGAACTAGAAACTTAAACTAAGAATACTAGTTAGTCCCTTTTGATCTTTAACTAAGTTTTGACTCTTGGATTGTTTCAATTGAACTTTAAAAACTATAAAAAAATTATTACGCATATAATTACACAATAATAGCCTTAGTAACTCATTATTCACACAATAGTCCATCGAGATCAACTAGAAAAACACATAGCTCAAGCTAGTAATACTAGTTTTCTCGTCTAAACTCTAAGTGACCAAATTGATTATATGTTTGAAACACACATTAAATATTATAATCAACTATTTTAAAACTTATTTTCTCAATTATACAAAAATTTACTCATTAAGAACACAAGAATTCATCAAAACAAGGCTAAATAAGTCCGGATAACAACACTGAGGTGCATAATTCCACCTCAGATCATCACCCCACACTTAAAGTTTTGTTCGTCCTCGAACAACTTTTCACTATAGGAATCATAATTAGAGAAGACTCCATACTTATATAACAAGAAAACATTTAAGCTATCATTACAATGACTACACAAAATGCAAGTTTTTACACTACGCATGTTACATACACAAGTGAAAGCTCAAGAATACTTCTTCAAGATATCATAGACTCAAGAATTGACTCACCAAGTTGGAAAACTCATGTATATTACTTAATCCAAGAGATCACACAAATAAGCAAAATATCATCAAACATGTTCCCTTACCACAAGAGAGTTACCCATAATCACTCACATAGATGCAATTTATTACAAATTGGGTATAAGAATTTATTTATGTTCACTCTTACAAAGAATTCACAAGTTACACAAGATGAACTATAGGCTTGACCTTAGTATAGTACTCAACTAGTATCAGAATGTTAAGGCTTAAGATCAAATAGGTCTTTATGGGATGCAATGTTGGCTAAGGGATGGGTAGGAACTATTTTGGCCAGTAATATTGACTATCTTCCCCTAGAGCTTTAATCCATCACATATATCACTTATGTTTGTTCTCTAAACAACTAATTTGCACCACTTCTATCTACCCACATCTTTTGTTTTGCCCCATCTCATTAAGGTCATTCACATACACTATGGTGGGAGTGTTCTATGTATACATTATTCAATTTGAACAATCTTCATTCTGTTCATTACACAACTACCAACCATAACACATATCAATTTTCAACACCAGTAGCTATTTCTTGGGGGCTTCACTTTCACCTTTTCCCTACTTGAATAACTCCTTAACTTAATTATTTTTAACTAAAGCATTTAGGAGCTTTGGATCAAATTGAGGTCAATTAAAGAAAGGGATAAAGCTACATATGAGGATACCAAAGAATAGGCTAAAGGATCAATAGGGCTAACTAAGATTATGAATAAGGGTAGGTAAAAGAGAGGTTGTGAAAGATGGATAGCAAAGAAATGCCTATATTATTTTCTAAACCCACACTCTTTGTTTTGCTTTACGCACACACTAGGCTAGTTCTAGAGATCAAATTCAACAAGGAATACACAACAACTTTACACATACATAGCACATGCTTGACTCAAGTAGAATAATTATAGACTCTCAACCAAATAATAGAATGAATTTAATATTAAGCCAACAACATTCAAGAGTCATAAACTAGAGCCTAGGAGTCTCAAACGTAGTAACTAACACAATCATCATGATCTTACAAACAAAACCACTTGCAACATGTAATCACACATAGCACCAACAAGAACATCTTACTCATTCCTAGTACAAAAATTTAAAAATTACTCCTATAAAGAAAAAGGATAATGGGTTCAAGGGGCGGACCCGTGGAAAAGAACCAAAAATAACAACCACGGGATGGATGAAATGTTCACCTACCAGACTGACCTTAATAAACTAAAAACTAAAAATAAAAAATCTTTTTGTAATTTTTTCAAATTTACCCAAAAACTATAAAAACAACTAAGACTCAATACCCTACAACATTACTTCACTCGAAACAATGGGAATTTCCTCGGCCCACACTTAAAAATCTACTTTGTCCCCAAAGTAAAATTAAAAGTAGGGATAGAAATACTCCTTGAGGCCTCTAGGCCTAGATAGTAGTATATTTGTACATCAAGAGGGTCCAAGGACCCCACACTTAGTCTTCACCATGATCCTTAGCTTAGGTTTTGGGTACCCAGACTTCCCATCAACCTGTGACTCGACAAAAAGAAAAACTGCATAAAGTAAAAACTAAAAAAGATGAAAAATAAACACCTACCTTTACTTGGGTTACCTCCAAAGTAGTGCCTAACTTAGTGCCACGGTACGACCCACATCAACTTCTTCCTCTACCTTGGCGATATTAATTTCACCTCTAATGTCGTATCCATCTTTTTGCTTTGCTCATAGGGTGGTGGTACAAAGATGAAGGAACCGAGTAATGGATGGTGCATGGTAAACCAATTGGCCTTGAAGTGAGGCATATTTTTTTGTTGCTTATCTGGTGCAAATGTAAGAATATAGGATTTTTGTTTTTCATCTTCATACTCTTCCACTATTTTTTTAAAAAATAGAACACTTTTCAAAATTCCCTGATCAAGAGATGATAAGGTTGATTGAGATATGATATTATGAAAGTATATGAGATGTGAACCCCCCTCCCCCATAGGTCTTATCCTAGAATCTTATGCTCGAAAGGTGTATACGAGGTGATATTGAGATATTGCATCCTTATCATACCATTTCATTGCATTGCATTATTTGCATTACTATTATGTGTTTGTTATCGTGTACTTATATTTTCCTTATATATTTTTGTGTAGTTATTCTTATATTCCTGTTGTACTTGTATAATTATTAGGAGATACAGTTTAAGCCACTATTGGGATTTTTTCTTTAATGCAGCTGGAAACGTGCTCCTAGTATCCTTTACTTGTTTAATTTTCTGCTTTGGTTGGTTGATCTATGATGCCTACTGAGTTCAAATGGATCATACTTAATCCTATTTTATGTACCCTTTTTTGTAAATTTCAATTCAAGTACAACCCACGAAGCGTGAGATTATGTTATGTTAAGGATGTTGTAGAGTACTGATGAGTTCCTTGTTTGAGGTTTAGTTCTAGACTTCATCTTATCCATATTATCTTTACTTTCTTATACAGAGACATAAATATGTATTTTCCTTACTTTTTATCAATATTTGTGTTTTTTACTCGCGACACTAGATTTTAGGTTTGGAGTTGTATTTCATTTAGTTTTAGGTTTGTTCAATATATATTGAAATGTCCTAACTTTATTCTTAAGTCTTATATTTAGGTTGTTATTAATTTTTTTCCACATATTTATCTCTTTTGATGTTGGGATTACCTACCTAGTATTGGGACGAGGTCAGTGTCATCATGATCTCGACTTTTTGGTCATGACACGTAAAGACATCCATATGATAACTCCAAAAAGATAGTGCCTCCAGATCTTTATGAAAAAATCATTGCTACTAATTCAATATCATGAGTCTAGTTATGCTTCTAATGTACTTTGAGCTAACAGGAAGCATAAGTTATGACCTTGCCGTGTTGCATCAACGCACACCCAAATCTAACTGGAACCATTATAATACATAATAAACCCATCTATTCCCTCTGATAGAATCAGAACTGGAGTAGAAGTGAGTTGAGTCTTTAACTCCTAAAAACTCTTCTCGCAAGCATTTTACCACTGAAACTTGACTTTTTTCTGAGTTAATTTGGACTTAGGAAAAGCAACAGATGAAAAACCCTCAACAAACTACCAATAGTAATGAGTTAAGCCGAAGAAACTCCTAATGTCTTATGAAGAGATGGGTCTAGTCCAATTTCTAACTTCTTTAGTCTTTTAAGTATCAACTTGAATAATCTCACTAGAAATGATATGTCTGAGGAATGTCACTGATTTCAACCAGAATTCAGACTTGTTGAACTTGGCAAATATTTTGTGTTCTTTAAGAGTCTGCAAAATAATCCTCAATTAGCCTACATAATCATACTTACTCTGAGAATAATTAAGGATGTCATCTATGAAAATAATGATGAACATGTCAAAATACTATTTGAACACCTTATTTATTAAGTTCAAAAAAGCTACAACAATATTCATTAGTCCAATAGACCTAATAATAAATTCATTGTGACCATATCAAGTTTTAAGAGCTATTTTTGGCATGTCACATTCTCTGACTCTGAGATGATGATAATTGGATCTAAGGTCTATCTTTGAGAAGTAACTAGTACCTTGAAGCTGTTGAAAGAATTCATCAATCCTTGTAATGGGATACTTATTCTTGATTATGACTTTGTTCAACAAATGATAATGATGTACATTATAAGAGAACCATCTTTCATTTACATGAAAAGAACTAGAGTACCTCATGGAGAGGTGGTGGATCTAATAAAACCTTGTCTAAGAGGTCTTTCAATTTCTTAAGCTCAGTAGGAGCTATTCTAAAAGAAGGTCTATCCCAAAGTTGATCTCTTTTTTGGGAAAGACTCCAGGTATACCTTTAGGAAACATATCTGGATACTCATTAATAATTGGAACTAACTGAGTGGTTGAGGTTTCAAAAATAGAATTCGTAACCTTTACTAAATGATAAATACAACTCTTAGAGATCATTTTTATAACCTTAAGGTAAGATACAAACTGACCTATAGGCAATGAGGTGCTACCCTTCTATTCTATGACTAGTTAACCAAGAAACTGAAATTTACTGACTTTAGTTCTACAATTGAGGGGCATAACAGGTGTGTTATCAATTCTTTCCAAAAATAACATTAAAAATAGTCATTTCTAACTCCACTAGATCAACTGCGATGGTTTTAAAGAAAATTAAAATTGGGAAATATATACCCACTTGGATATAACAAAGTTAGCAACAAGAATAGAGACTGAGAAATATTCCAAAAGAGTTTTAGAACTAACAATAAATCTAAAGCAATATAAAGAGTCACAAAGGAAAGTGTGTCTCCTGGATCTAACAATGCATACACATCTATATGAAAGACTTACAACATAATAGTGACTAACTCTAGTGAGATCTCCCGATCCTGATAGAAAGACAAAGAATAGAAGCAGTTCTATCACTAATTACTTTTTGCACTAGTAAAATCACCCTACTAAGCTGGATGACTTGAAGGGGGTTTTTAAGGAGTAAATTGTGCCCTATTACACAGGTTTTACATCTAATGGGTGTCAATTCCTTAACATGTGGCCAGTCTAACTGCATCTAAAACAACCCTCCTTGCCAGCAAGGCACTAAATGGATGGTTCTTACCATACATAGGACATGCAAGAAAAGTGTGGCTGCCAATAACACTACCCCAAGATCTAAAGGTTGATGACCTACTCTTCTAATCATGTCAAGGTCTAGGGGATGGATAACTAACTAAAAAAGATTTGGATTTGAAGATCTCTACTAAAAGTAAGAGAAATTACCACCGCTAGACCTTCGCTAAGAGTAGTCAAAATTATATGTCCTTGCCTTATTATTCTCCCTCTATTTCTCCTTTATCTCATCTTCTTTTATCTATTTGGCATGAGTAATAAGTCTAGATATATCTATATCTTCAACAACCAAACCAATAGTGCACACCTTAACTACTACCCCTAAAATACCAAAAACAAACTTGCTCATTCGATCCCTCAGCTCAGTAACCATCTCTGAAGCATACCTGGAGAGTTAGGTAAACTTTACTGATGCTCTTTTATAGACATGTTACCTTAATTTAGGTTGATAAGATCCTTAATCCTATATTTCCTTAACTCACACGTAAAGAACCTATCTATAAAGTAAACCACAAACTCATCCCAATCAACTCGGTATGTATACTCATGTCGTCTATCTTTCCATTACTCAAACCATAGTTAAGCCACCCTTTTTAACTGATAAAATTCCAAGTATGCACTCTCAACTGGTGTAATACTGATGATCCAAGTTATATTCTATACCTCATCTACAAAGTCTTATGGATACTCATCTACATTCAAAACATAAAAACCTTTGGAGGGTTCATTCTTGTAAATTTTAGACTCTAATAGTTGTCACATTCCTATTTGGGTTTGTAAGTACAAATACTTTCTGATTGACCTAGTTGGCCATGGATTAAGCAAGAATTTATAAGGTAATACATAATTTTGCATTGGTGACTTATTTATTTAAGGGATCTATTAGCGATGGTGGGGCTAAATGGTTTCCATTCCTTCTTTTATTGGATCTTTCGGGAGGCATATTCGGTAAATGTGTAAAACGTGAACTAGGAGGATATTTAAATTATACTCTATCACATGATATAAACATAAAAGAAGTGAAGTTTTTCTAAAATATTTGGTAGCCTAGCACACTTCACACCCATGAAAGAGGCTCTGCTTAACACAACTGTTGGACATTCTACGTCTCCTTAAACCTGATACTCTAATGCCAAGTTTGTCATGACTCGAGTCTACCCCTTGGACATAACACAATGCTTAGAGTCACAAGTGACCCTAAGCTAACCCATGGCATGCCATAATACTAAATAATCTAAATATAAACAAGACTAAGCAGATGCTAAACTAAATTTAATTATTAATTTGAAACAATCTAAGAGAAAGTTGAGTATGAATAATAGAACAAAAAAAAATAAACTAAAAAGCTAAAAGTTTGACTATATCTTTGAAAAAGCCTCCATTATTGACAAGTTACTAGGAAAATTCTCCAGATAAATCTAAATACTAAAATTGAAAATACTAAAATAAAGTAATAATAATATTTTATCCTAGGATGATGGAGACACACCACTAGTAGCTGCTGAGATGGCACTGGAATATACTTATTTTGATGTTCAGACTGAATTCCCAAACCTTTATTATAAGACGATACAATTTGAAAGGGAGTATGTGATCAATAATTCAAATGTACTGAGAATATGATATATGCCCAAGTTATAAAATAAACTAATAAACTTTATTGATACAAACTGAATGCAACAATTGAGTAGCATGATGAATGATAGTGCAATTACCAAAAATATTTGTACTGAAATACTAAGGTAAAATATAATTTCAATATAAATACATAAAATATCTGAAGGTATGGGTCATACATAAGTATTGAACTCAGTCTGTGGGTGAGTCTATTAACCGACATAAACCACGTGAGCTTAAATGGAGTATAATGTATATGACCTATTGAGAAGATCTAATATACCTTTACAGGGTATAAAGGACTAGCAATATAACTCATATGATGCCCAAACTAGGAGGGCTAAATAAACCTATGGTGGTATGTTATTCTAGGACTTTGGATGAAACTAGATCCCTTATCCAACTCGATGCTAAGTAATCTTCGTAAACTGATAACTTATTAAATTGATGTTCTAAAAGTTGGGTAAGAACCTAATTTATCTTAAAGCATTGTATAACTGAAAACTGATCATATTGTCCATGCTAAAATATTAATAGTCTGAAACATGATTTAAAAGAAAACTAAATATATAAAATTTACTTGAAATAACTCTAGTATTCAATTCATGTATGATAATATCATACTAGATGTAAAATCATGAAAAACATGTCATAATAGAATAGGAATCATGAGTAGACTGAAGCTTTAAGGAAATCATAAACGGATTATGAACCCTGACTCATAATTCATGTAACAACTAGAATTTATAAAGCTATTTTCGAATAGAGGGGTGAAAGGATACCCATTGCTGAAATTCAACATACCTGGAGTTTGAGATTTTGTGCTAAGATTGTGAGAATTCTAACTTAGATAATGAACCCTAGACTTTGGGATCTGAGAGAGTTTAATCACCCATTTTCTTTTGTTTGAGATGTTTTAAGGAGTTATGAAGGGCAATAATAGACTAACTCCCCTATAAACCCAGTTAGGATAGCCCCAAATGACATAGTTTAGGATTAGGATTTAAGGAAAATATGAAAATACCATTTTAAAAATATAGATAAAAGTTTTGTTTTAGTCATCGTAGGTCTGGGTATAAGTTGTATCATGATCCTATGAGTCATTCTCCAACTCATGGCTCCTAGGCGAGATTTTTTTGACTTGAGGCATGATTTCAACCTCACGACTTATGGGGTCTAGGTACGAGTCATGAAAGAGACTCATGGCCCCTGAATAAAGAATGTTGTTTATATAATTTCTCATCAGTATGATTCACTTGATAACTCGTACTTAGGTCATAAGACTCATGGGCTCAAGTCGTGGTTATTTGGTAAAATTTTGTCTTTCAGGACTTTGGTCTAACTACTCAAAATGAGTCAGCCTATGACTCATGCTAGCAGACCATAACCCGCGGTCTGAGTCATGAACACTAGGGACTATGCTGGCTGCTAACTACTTACCATGAGTCAGTTCATGACTCGTGGCCTCACTATATGGCCTGTACAATGAGCCGCTTTGTGATAAAAAGTTAAATCTTTTGCTGATTTTTGTTCCAAGTCTGAAATTTAATCTCAGGGACTTTTGGGGTGTTACCTTGCTTGGATCTTTCATAGTTAATTGGATTTCTCTATCTTTATATTTTATCTTCTCATTCTTTTTGATAGTACAGAATTTAGGACTTGTATTCAGATTTGTAGATTTGTATTAATGAATCTATGTTTTGGAAAGCTTGTATGTATCTCTATCTTTCTTTTTGAATCCAATGAAAAATGGTGATTTAAGACTATTCATTTTAAAAATATTTATTCCACATATTTGTATCATATCTTATAAATTGTTATTTTATGGTTGACTTATCTATTGGTGGGCTATATAGGTGTCATCACTTTTTCTATTTCTGAGTCATGACAGTACATTAATTAATATGAGTATTGTGATAAAATACTCATATTAACCAATATTATTTATTAAAGAGTGTGTAAAATCTAAAATAGACAGTAAAACTAAACTGGGGGGGGGGTACATTCAAGTGTGATAATTATTTAAACTATTCTTTGAAAAATATACAACCAAATACAACTTGTATTTTGATATCAACTTCATAAATTTTAAATAAAGTGAGAAATATCTAAAATATATGGTCAAATGCATACTAATCTCCCATTTGACCATATATTTTGATGTTGAAATTTGAAAATTTGAGTTTGAAGTTATTACTTTTAAAATTTGAAGTTGTGTATGGACATAGATTTTGCTCGAAAGAAAATTGAGTTTTCTGAGTAAATAGAGTTTTTGAAAACTTAAAAATGTTTGAAGTTTTTTGTCCAGACAAATTACCCATCTATTTTATTTTACTCGATCCTTATACAAAGAGTAAAATTTTATTTTAACTTATATATTTTAGCAAAAAAGTCCAATTGAAGACGGTCCATGCCTAATTTATTGGAAATGAAAGAAAGAGTCTAACCTGAATCCACAAGGTCCAGGTCCAAAACAAAAAAAAAGACAACTAAAACAAAAAGAAAACCAGACAAACATAAAATATCTATGACAAGCTAAAAAAACAAATTGCCAAGAGTGAGGAGAGTTCTATAAGCTTGAAGATCTCATTATCTTCCTCGATCTAAGTTTTTCATCTTCTCCATTTGCTCTACCTATGTGTTGGTGTCGTCTATGAACATCGTGATGATAGATCAACTGTAGATCCCCAATTTTTAGTTGTCCAATTGTGTATAACAAAGAGCTTGGGTATTTTTCAATAAAGACACATTAAATCCCACAAGCATTATGAAATCAAACCTATTGAATATTTCTTCAACTCTATATCAACACAAAAAATGTCTTAAAGAGGTATCCATAGTGTAATCTCTCATCTAATATCTTTTAGAAATTTAAAAAGATCTACTCATGTACTTTCTTTCCTACAAAATGAATCTCAATAAAGGTTGATACCATATCAAAGGTCCAAAAGAGCAAGAGCTACTCCCTTGACAATCAATTCAACTTGATATCTACCTTGATACTAACAACTTTGGTGATATATAATCATCTTCAGGTATGAAACATTGCTTTACCTCTAACTTGCTATTTATGTACTTTCATGTGCCTTGTACTGTGTATTTTGACACATAGTGATGCGCATGTTTGGCAATAGATTTTTTTCCATGTCGAGTATTGCTCTTCCCTTTGATGGTATATCCTAAATTCTATTGCATTTTTTGATTTCTATACCTTCAAAATTAAATAACTTGTTAGCAAAAACAATTGCCATCCTATTTCCTTCTTTGTATATGTGTTGCACCGTCACCAGCCTATGCGCTCTCAGTTGATTAATTATTTTAATTTTGAAACAATGCTCCAAGGTACTTTCCATATGTTATCCAATAGATTTTTAAATATTAAAGAATCTGTCTCTAATATGACCGGTAAAATATTATTTAAAATACAATACTCCAGACCAAATCACATAGCTCTAGCCTCTGCAATTAGCATAGAACTATCACCTAATCCTCCATCCCTTTCAATTAGCATAGAATCATCACCTAATCCTCTAGTCTTTACATACACAAAATCTCTATTTCTATCTCTAATATAAAATGTACTAGAGCTAGACCTGGATTCCCTTTAGTAAAGCTATCACTATTGCATTTATAATTCCCTTCCTTAGGTAATTTCTAGTAGATAACTTTATAATCTAGTATAGGACTATATCCTCAAAGTAATTAATCATCATGGTCCAAGAAGCAGGTATCCCTTTCATCCAAGAACACCTACTAACTGCTAAAGGTGCAAATTCCTGTTTATTTCTAAAATCATAGTATGAGTTGACATTTTTCCTCTATGAGAAATCCTATTCCTTCTATTCCAAATGTATCATATAACAAGAGAAAGGATAGACCTATAAAAGGCTTCAATTTGTTTACACAGTCAGCCTCCACCATTTAAAAATAGTTTGTTTAAGTTTCAAAACTGGTCCTTGCAAACCAGCTGCATCTGAAAAAGACTTTCAAGTGCTGTTAGCAGTAAGGCATTCGATGAATATATGTTCAATAGTCTTATGACTTTAGTATCACAACAAAAACACTTTATCTTATCTGGGACTCAGATCTTGACCAAAAATTCTCCACAAGGAATTCTTTTTTCCACAACCTCGAAAGAAAAATGATATTTTGAAAGGAACCCCTTTTATCCAAATATCCTTTATTAATCCCCGATACTCACCTTTATCTCTCATATCTCCCAAGCACTACTTACTGAGAATTTTCAATTGTTTTTTAGCAATCATCATGGTTTGTCCTACTCATTTGTCTCTTCAACAACTATTTTGTTAGTAACATAGCGACAAACCTGTTTAGAGAACATTTGTTGTAGCATTGGTTCATTCCATCTTTCTTGTAGAATAAGTTATTGGACATCCTCAACATTAGACATATTAATATTAACAATAGGCATGTGATAATTAAATCCCCTAGTTTAGTCTAATAATCAAACCAAATGATAGAATGATCACTTAGGCTCCCACCAAGTCCCTTGATCTGTACAGTTTCCTAATTCTAACATAAAATTCCATGCTTGAGACTCTCCTCTCCATTCTACTACTTGAGGCCAGTGCCTTTTACAATACTTATTTCATATGAAGTTGGTCCGCAGAGACTTCTTAATTCAAGAAACCACTAACGCTTAGAAAAAAGAGCTTTGGAGACATCAAATAGTGACCTAAAGCCTACGCCTCCTTCTTTAGGTAGACATACCTCCTCATACGAAAACCAATTTTTGTTTCTTCTTTCCTTGTTAAAAGATCATATAAATTTTGCAAATATTTTAAGAAGATCTAAAATTACACATTTAGGGAGAATAGTGATAGTAACCAACAAATATGCATGCTCTGTAAAACATTATTAATCTAGATAGCCTTACCCCCAAAAGATAAGAATCTACCCTTCTATGCTTTCATCTTATTCTAAACTTTTTTAATGATCTCCATAAAATATATTTTCCTTTTTTTGGCAAGCCCAATTGGACATACCACATGAATAAGGGAAAAAATTAGATTTTTGAAATCTAGTAATAGGTTCAACTTTTAGCCTTGCGTAATGAGGTGTCTTGTTGTGCATTTAGAAGAAAATCTTTCTTTATTAATTAATTGCTCTAACAATTTCTCATATCCCTGAAGAATTTTCATCACCAATTATAGACTTTTTCTCAGCAGCAACAAAAATAATAGCACCATCTGCATAAAAGAGATGGTTAATACTATCACTTTATTTATGTAACCAAAAGCCTTTGAACTCCTTGTTATTGAACAAGTTATTAAAAGCCTTCAATAACACCTCTATAGAGAGAACAAATAAAGAAATGGATAGAGGATACTCTAAATCCTTTAGATGAATGAAGCAATTGTGTGATTGTCCATTAATAAGCACCGAATAC
The DNA here is from genome assembly GCA_030864215.1 of Capsicum pubescens. Classification (NCBI taxonomy): domain Eukaryota; kingdom Viridiplantae; phylum Streptophyta; class Magnoliopsida; order Solanales; family Solanaceae; genus Capsicum; species Capsicum pubescens. Next base: position 211,171,369 of record CM061542.1, on the reverse strand, counting down.
CAGTTGTTATCAACCAATCTCCATATATTGTCAACCACCTAATTATTTAAACCCATCTTTTCCAAAACATTTATCAAGAATTTCTGGTCTAACCTATCATAGGCCTTAGTTGTATCAAGCTTTATTACAGTATTAGTAGGCTTCCCTCTTTTATTAATATCTGTAATAATTTTTTAAGCCAAAAGAACATTTTCAGTAATGCTCCTTGTTTTGACAAAACTAGACTAATTCTGAGAAATAATACTGGGAAAAATACCTTCTAATTTATCATGTAAAATCCTTGGAATCATCTTATCAATAAATTTACTCGGACTAATTGGCTTTAAATCTAAAAAAAATCTAAATCACATCCTTTTTAGACAACAAAATCAGATTAATATCAGTAATGGACATTGGTAAAGTAACCCCATTAAAGAACACATATACTACAACAATAATAATATCACCTCCTATAATATCCCAACAATGCTGATAAAAGATGCCTATGAGACCATCAGGTCCACTTACACAGTCACAATTAAGTTAAAAACAGTCTTTTAATTTCTTTCTCAGAAGGATAAATATTAAAACCAATATTATTATCCTCAGAAATAACTTCAGGAATCTGATTTATTAAAGAAAAATCACCATATACTAAGGCCCCTCTAGATTGCTCCTTTTAAAAGGAAACTACTTCTTCAACCAACTTATTTTCTCCTTCAGTTCAACTATCACCCTTTTTCATCATCCATGTAAGTGAAAGTCTTTTTCTTTTACCATTTGTTAGGTTATGAAAAAATCTAGTGTTCTTGTTTCCTTCAATGTACCATTGAACTCTAATTTTCTATCACCAGTATTTGTCTTCATAGTGCAAACATTTCAAAAGTTCTAGTTGAGCTCTTTTAGGCACTGACCAATTTGCAGCAGTAAACCGTTCTTCAAATAATTTTTTTAATCTAACAATCTCCTTTCTAATAATGAGTTTCTTACAGATGTCACCAAATCTCTCCTTGTTCTAAGTATCCAAAATCAATTGGGTATTCTTCTTTTTCTGCTTCAAACTAATAAAAACATTGTAAGAACTAGAATCTACCCAATTGCCCCTACTATGTCTTTAAATTCTTTATGTTTAGCTTAGAACTTTAAGAATTTATAAGGTCTAATGAATTGCTGTACCCTGTAAGTAAATTAAAAAGGGGCATGATCAAAATCAGCTCTGGATAAATTTTGTTATTTAACTCCATTGAAAAAATCCAAAAATACTTGATTGGTGACTATTTTATCAAGTCTTTTGAAAATACATGTTTAACCTACTCTACCATTCCACCAAGTGAAAGGACTATCTTTGAAATTAATGTCAAATTGATCACAAGAGTTTATATAAAAAGAACAATCCTCGTATTCATGAGGATACACTGATAGACCTCCAATTTTCTCTTCTGCCTCAAAAATCACATTGAAATCACCTCTAACAAATCAAGGCAAGTTCACATTATGATTTAAATAATAAACATCCTAAAGAGTTAACTACATGGTAATTTTTTGATCATAATCTGAAATAACCCCCACCTAAATATGCTCCTAAATAAAGACCCAATTTTTTCATTTAGATATAGTTTACAAATTGTATGTCTAGCCTCCTCCAATTTTTTTATTTAGATTAGACTTTGAACCATCATTCCTACGTCTTTAATATCTATTCCCATAATTTGTATGTGAATATATGTGTCATGATCTTTATTCTGGTGTGTGAAGTGCTTAGGAGGTAAAAAATGTTCATAGAAATCATTTAGAGTAAAGTTGAGCTAAGAGCCTTTGATTCGACCAAGTTTTGGTATTTGATTCTACAAGGGTCTATTTTGAACATGTATAACTTTTTATATACATGAAATTTTTCATATCAAGGCACATCAAATGATAGATATTGAGTTACCTTTCCAACGATATCAATTTTTCCTTAATCCGATACCCGACCAAAAAATTATGACATTTTTTATGAGAGGCAGTAAGGGTCCGCGATTTGGTCACGAGGCACCGGTCTCTCAATGAGATATGGGACACGGTTTGGAGCTTATTCCCCTCTGTTTCAGCTTCTTAAGGGTCAAGTGGCACTTTGGTCCTTTCCCTTCAACCCCAAACATCAAAATGATGATTTATAGCATCCAAAAGGGCATTATTTGCCCATCTTCCTCAAAATTTCTCATGTATAAACCCTCCCCTTTTCTCCATGGACAAAGTTCAAGATTTTCTCTCAATAAATCAAGGAATTCAATCTTCAAGTTTAAGAAATCCTTAAGGAATCTTCAAGAAATCATTTATTAAGGTATGTGAGATGTTCATCCATGGATTCCTTTCACCATGGAGCCCAAACCCCTCTTCAGTGTTAAATTATGAGTTTTTAGATTTTGTTGATGAACTAATTCCATAAATCTCTTGTTATTTAAATTTAAAGTTATGATTACAAGTATTTTCAAGTAGAATGAACCGTATCATGTTTGAGTGTTGTAATTTCCATGTCATGATCAGTTGATTCAGGGTAAATTCCCCTAAGACATGAATTTAGCAATGAAATTCTATTGTTTCCTCATGTTTAAGATATTCTCATGTATAAGTTTGTGATTTTCACATGTTTGATGAAATGCCCATGTTTGGGTCTTTGAACCATAATTACTTAATACCGTATTTCAAGTTTGATATCATATTTTATACTCATTCAGTGCTGGTGGATTATGAACACCCGATACCTATGTGATTTACATAAATTTAGATTTCTAAGTATTCAGACAGTTAATCCATGAATCTTATCAATATACTCAAATATTCATATTCATGATGAGCATTATCAGTTTATATGTTAATAATTACCTCGGAATCTGTATGTACTGTTATTATTAGAATACCATGAACAAATTTTATTAGTTATTAGTTATCAGTGCATGCACCAGTTTATGATTCCAGATTCATTCAATTGGGAGTAGGATTCAGCATCGAGCAAATTCAGGGATAGGGCATTCCTGCCAGTTTAGGGTTTGACCCTTAGTAGCAATCCTTGAGTTATAGAACTACGTATCCAGCATAGGTTTGAGATGTATTCCTACCAATTTAGGATTGACACATATATTATAGAGCACCTACCAGTATAGGGTGACTCTTTAGTGCTTCGGGACATCAGTTTAGTGATCACTACACTTCAAGTTCGATTTTGATGGCAAGGATAGAACAACCCTCCTCAATATGGGTCAGACGGTGGACTCCATGAAAGCTCACATGGTTTATGTAGGTTACACAATAACTCCCACAGTCTAAGTATAGTATTCAGTGTATTTTCAGTTCAGGTTTTCTTGAACAAGTGTACAGACTTTCAGATAGTCAGTGATGCAGATTTCAGTCCTTTAAATCTCAGATTATCTTAGTAACATAACTGATATACACTTAGTATTGCATTCTCAGATATTCTAGTTTCATACATTCATGCTCAGTTATCTCATGTTGTGTAGTTAGTCCTTACCTCATAAGCATAGTATCCCACAGTTTTAGTCCAGTCATTCAGACTAAGTATAGTTCAATATCAGCTAATCAATATAAAAATATAATCTAATCAGTATCCAGATACTAGTTATTCAGTATTTAGATGCCAGTTATTCAGTATTCAGGTATCAGTCATTCAGTTAGTCAGATCAGCTTAGTATATATTATGTTTGATTTTGTATATTTATGTATTCGTGCTCGGTATATTTTTATATTCAGATTCTCGAGTTATGTCAGCTTCCATCACGTAGTTTCATACCCTGTGTTCAATCAGTATCTATGTTTTACTATTTTCCAGCTTCAGTTCTACTTATTCCACAAGAATAATGCTTTAAGAAACTAAGTGTAGTGATTAACCAACTTATCAGATTATGTTTGTTATTCATGTTTTAAGATACTTCATCTTTCAGTTTATTTAAGTCTCTTGGTGAGTCTACTTTCACTTAGCATGCATGTTTTAAGATTACGTATGAATTCAGTTTTACTTATTGCATTCACCCCCACTTACTCAGTACATTCCAGAATTACTAATACACATATATCCCTATGTGCTACATTTGTAACGCCCCAAAAATGGGTCCCGAGATATCACACGGTGCTTAGGATCACAAGTGGCCCCAAGCTAACCCTTCTACTGGCATAGCTCATAAGCAACTGAATAAAATGCATAAATTTGAACTAAATAAGCAGAAGATGACTCTTTTCTGAATCTGATCAATACAAAACTAAATTTAAAATGATTACAACTCTTCTTTTATGAAACAACACTGGAATCAATACATTATCTCTACTGGTTGTCTATGAAGCCTCTACTAGTATTGACTATAGGTAGCCGGGACATGACCCCCAACTATCCCAAATCAACACGCCTGAATAAATAAAGATAAAATACTGCTCAAACTATATGATTGACTCAATCCCTTGAATCAAGAGGACTTATCATCTGCTGACTGGAAGCTGCAAACTGTTTGAATATGGTATACATGCTACAACTACACTTATATCTACATTATGAGACAATGTAGTACATAGACATATATTTGGATCAGTACTTTGAGGATATACTGAGTATATGGGGGTGAAATACATAAGTAAAACATCATCTCATCATCATAATTTGTAAAACAATGCATGCTAAATGTAAATGACTCATATAAGCTGGAATATCTGAAATACTGAAATCTGTCATCATGAATAACAAATCATACTTGAAAATCTAGTTAGTCATAACATTTAGTTTTGAAAGTTGTGCTAATACTCTGTCTGTAAATCATACTGTCTAAGTGTAGAAAGGACCCACTCTTAATTCTGAAATCTGAAAATTGAAAGATGAAGTCTGTAGCTAATATCTTTATGTAAAACATAATCTAAGTAAACTTTGTGAGCCTTTACACTTAGTTTTCTAAAAGCTTTCTGACATTCTTTTCTGAGAAACTATCCTGAAAATCTTTACCACTAAGCAGTAAGGAAAACCCTTAATCTTAAGGGAATTCTTTCAAAGCTTTTCTTTACTAATAGGGAAAAATACTTTAAAACTATTCTGAAAGCTTTTACTTTTAGGGAAAAACTGTTCTGCAAGGGAAATACTTTTTCAAAAGCTTATTTGTAAGGGAAAACACTTTATCTTAAGGGAGGTTCTCTTAACAGACATAAACTGTGCGAGCTACATGGAGTCCAACATCTCGTCCTCCTAAGAAAAAAAACATCATGTTAGGGAGAGGTTTCACACTCTTGCCAGGAAGTATAACCTACTTTCCGTGTGATCGATCACAAGTTAAAACTATCATCCATATAGAAATGGGAATAATCGAAAAATCTGTACCTACGTTGGCTACGTAGTTCTGTAGAAGATAGGGCACACTAATCCTACACTTCTCGCTCGGTGCTAAATACTACTCCCTTTTTATTTGCTATACTCATTCTATTTGAAATCCACTTTAAAACTAGCATAAGGGTTTATCTAAAACCAATTATGCATTCATCTGATAAAATCTGTAAATAAAGATGATCTAAATTCTGTAATCTGTAATAATCTAAAAAATCGATTCCATAGCTATTCCAATGATCAAAAGATCAAAGCTTTACTGATGATTTATAAATAATTTGATAATAGGATTCTTAAAGCATCATCTTTCTTAAAATAATAACATTCAATCTTGGAATAATAACTCATGCTTCAATCTTATGTCAAAACTTTATAAAAATCATGCTTGATATTAAAAATAATGATAATTCATCTCAAAATCTGTAAATTACTGCAATAAGCATGAAAATATGAAAATAGACATGCAATTCAACTTCTAAAATTCTTGAAATCTCAGAATCTTGCATAGAGCAATAATGGGTATGAACCCTAATTTAAAATCAATGTATAAACATCCAAAATCATATGATTTGAAATTAAAAAGCTTGGTTTTAGGCACAAGGATGAAAGAAAATCCTTGTTCATAAACCCCACATACCTTCATTGAGGATTAGATGAAGAAACTTGAATTATTGATTCCTATTTGAGCTCTTAATGATGAGTCCTTGATTATCTTGTCTTGAGAATCCTCAATTTAGAGCTTTCTTGAAGAAGCTATGAAGGATTTTGATTTTTTGGAGAGAAAGCTTTAAGCTTTAGGGTTTTCTTTGAGAGAGAATGGACGAAATTAGACATAAAGTGCTTAGAATAGGCTTAAATCTTATGTTTGGATGGATTGGGAGCTTGGGAATTGACCAAAATATCCTCTTTAAACTTCTAAACAAAACTGGAATACATAACATTTTTCTAAACTGGATGGCCACCGCGACGCGCCACGATTGCGGTGGCTTACCGAAATTTGGACAATTAGGAACTGGGCAAACTCCGTGATGCGCCACCATCATGGTGCCCCTTTTTGAATGTCATTTTGGCCACCTCCACGATGCGCCATTATCGTGGAGGCTCACTGGAAATTGCCAAATGTGAAACGGGACTCCTCCATGATGCGCCATGATCGCGGATCTTCACTAGAAAGTGACAATTGTGATTTTTGCCTTCTCTGTGACGCACTGAGAGTCCAGGTGGCACACTGTCAACTTAAAAATGCTCTAACTTCTCAACCGAGTGTCGGATTTGGGAGAATTTAGTATCGATGGAAAGCTTATTCAATTTCTCACACAATGCAAAGTCAAAATCTTGAAAATTCCATATGCATAAAATGGTATTCATTTTTGAAGCTAGTCCTTGACATTCTAGGAGCGAATTTAAGCTAGGAAAAGTACAAGGTATTACAACATTGTCTCATAATGTAGCTACCAGTTATAGCCTATACATCATAATATGATAGTTGCAGCTTCCATCTAGCAGGTGATGATTTCTCCTATTTTGGGGACTCCAATCAGATTTAATTCTTGTACTATGTTGTACTTTTTATTTTCCATATCTATTGATTAGTGGTAGTTGGAGGCATGTCCCAGCTATCTATAATCAGTATAGTAAAGGCTTCATAGATGTCAGTTAGAGCAAGTCATGTAATTTGAGTTCTTTCCTCAGTTTTATTAGATTGTAAATTTTTATCAATTACATCTTTCCTCAAGTATCATGCCAGTTCATGGGTTAGCTTGGGATCACTTATGATTCTAAGTACCGTGTTACGACTAGAGGTAGTCTTGAGTTGTGACAAACTTGGTATCAGAGCATAGAGTTCAAGTGTCCTAGGGTCTCTATGAACCCATGTCTAGTAGAGTCTTGCTGAACAGTACAAAGACGTCTGTACTTTTCTTCGAGAGGCTATAGGGCATTTAGGAAATATTTCCCTTCTTTCATCTCTCAGATCGTACAGTAGAAGTGTTCTCTAAGAAATTTATACAAATCCTTATCTTTCTCCATTCATGTCAACTCTGTCTTATTTTAAGGTAATAGAAACAGTGAAGCTCAAATTCCTACAGACAAAGCTTTCTCGGACAGTTATGAGATTGCACACAGTCTAGAAAGTATCCCAGCAGTGCTTTTAAGTTTCAAAGTTTGAAAAAATTTATTCATGTTCATTAAAATCATACACTAAGCCAAAGTCAGATATGCTTTCAAATCCCTTCTCAGTATCCTAAGATGGCATATGTCCTAGAGTTAGAAGAATGAACCTAGAAGTTTAGCAATAGTAAAGTGGGGATAGTGTTTATCTGGATTTAAAAGATTATATATCCATGGGGCTAGTTGTATAAAAGGTGAATCCGTAGGATTGAAGCAGTGCATGCAAGAATTTAAGTTTGTTGATTCAAAATTTGGTATGATGATGTTGGGAATATTGGCGTAATGGTAATTCTCCTTTTTTAGGAAAAAATATAAGTTTAGAGATGTGATATTTTTAGGATATGATGGATGTAGTATGGTTCATTAAGGGTTTGGGAATATCCATGTTATGTTTTAGAATGTAAGTTGGAATCTCTGAAGAATGAGCTAATAGAAGGAAGATAAGAAATTCTAAATGGTGTGAATTGAGATGAAGTACTAGCAGTGGATTTTACACTTTTAGGTGTAGTCTTTTAGGGTGAGTTTAGTATATATGTGTATTGTTAGATCTTGGACCCTAGAGTAAAATGGTTGCAGTTCAGTTTAGAGTTTATAAATGGATTCCACTAACTTAGAATGATGGTTTTGATTTAAGGGGGAGATGATAGAATAAGTAACCGAGTTAGGATCTCAAATTCTAGTAGTGATTCCAATGTATTCTAGAATGCCAGTAGGGGAGGAATATGTTTGACCCATTCTTATCTCAGTACAAAGTTTTGTACTTCAGTCATCACGATATCTACTAATGTCATATATGTCGACTCCATAATCATAGCTCATATTCATGCATTTTCCATAGAATCGTGTATGCTTCTAGTCCCTAGTATAAGGAATTCCAGTTTAATCAGCAGTATAAATCATATTCCATTAATTTATGAACTCCAAACTCAAATCATGCAGCTCATGTACTCATGTTTTACAATATGTTCAGTTCCAGGTACTCATATTACACTTAATGATCAGTAAAATTTAGATCATGTCATGTATGTCCTCAGTTTTGATCTCTTTAATGAATTCATGCTTTTGATACTCTATTCCTAAGGCCTCAATTAAGAGTCCAAGTTATGAATATTATTCTTCTATGTTTCAGGTCCTCATGTTCTAACCTTTCAGTGAACTCTCCTTATGTAATAATAGTGGGGATGAGTAATTATTTAGATGGGAGAGAGTAAATATCCCATATTGGGGGAAGATTATTGCATGCTTGTTGTATCTCGGGTTATAAGTGTGAAGGATAATTGAGGTAGAACTTTGATATATGTCATGGTTAGTTGAGAATTCCATGTGTGTCTTCTTAAGAATAGTGCAAGAAAGTTGTTATTGATAAAGGTTTAGAGAACATGAGAAAGATACTTTTATGGGTGTTTGGTTAGAAGTTCGTATGTGGTTATAATGATAGGCTTGAATGTTATCTTGGTATTTAAGTGGATGGATGCATTGTGTGCTAGTGAATTCCTAGCAAGAGGATTGAATTCAGTTATTGAAGGGGTAAGAAGAGTTATTCTTATGATATGAAGTAACGAAAAATGCATGGGGTATTGGATTCATGGTTCAGGCTAGTGTTATGATGTTATGTGTAGTACTTTGTAGATTTGAGTAGGCTTGAATATAGTGAGAGAATTTAGTTTAGCTCATACTTCAGTAGATAGGGTCATCAATGCCCATGTAAAGATTATAAGTAGTTTCAAGTAAAGTGCAGTATTGGTGGGAAACGTATGGTTGAGGTAGTATTTGAGGAGTATGTCTAAGCTTGAAAGTGGCAGTTGTATTGCCTAAGTCCTAGTAGTTCTTCCCCATCTTATGTTTCGTAGGCCTATGTTCCATGTACAACGTTATAGCTATATTAAGATTCCTTACTCAGATATCTTATTCAGAATACTCTAGTTGAGTATAAGTTTTTAGTATAATTCAGTCTGTATAGCCATCAATTCAGTTTAGTATTTAGACAGACAAGTTTCTATGGTCTTTGATGAGTGGTGATTTTACCACTCAATTGCACCAAATATTTGTGCACACTACCATGCTTTGTATAAGAAAATGAGACATCATCATGATTTAAATGCACTAATAACCACACTTTGCAGGTATATAGTTGAGAAGGTGAAAAGATGTGGATCGGAGCTAAAAAGGGACCAAACGGAAGCAAAAAGGAGTGCAACTGAAGACCTGGAGCAGTTCAGCCTCAGTTACCATGACAACGCCAAAGCACACATGCAAGTGTACATGGTCTACCAAGTAATATAGTGACCTTCACAAAATCTGAGTTATCGATCCCACAGAGACTAGATTTGGCAACGATTTGATTTCAGTTTACACTTAAGATTTAATTTATGTGAGAGCAACAAAATAAAGAGTTTGGAAATTGTAAATTGAATTTATACAATGCGAAAAGTAAAGATCTTGGGACAATCAATAAGAGAAAACCCAAGGTTGAAGCACTTTGAACAATCATATTATGCTATTTGATTTCATTCGTTAACTTACTTATCTTGGTTGTTTATTTGTAGGTTTAATTGCATGATTACGGTTTCCCAACATCTAATCTTTTACCTAAGTTGAACCTTACACCTACATCATTGAGCGGGGATGTAATAGTTAACTTAAGCTCTTAACAAATATCATCCTACATATGAATCAAGTAAGGTATCTAGGTACATCCCTATCCTAGATACTAATTCAAGTTTCTTATTTGATAAAGAATCAAAAACCATACTTTGCTTATTCCCATGTTCTATCACTTTATTCCCTCTCCTGAGTTCACAAAGTTGACAATGGATGTATTCTAAGGGTCGCGAATCCTTAAAATAGTTATAATAAGAATAAAAAAACAACCAATAGTGATAAGAAAATCAAACAAACTTAATCCATAGCAATAATAATCATGTTCTTGGCTTCAACCGGGGAAAGAGGGTGTTTAGCCACGCATAGTCATAATCATAATCACTAGGTTGTAATTAATGACTAAAACATGTATGAACTAAATAAAGTTAATAAAAAACTAATAATGAAGTTGTATTAGCCCCTTGATCTCCAAGTTATGTCAAAAGATATGTAAAAACGTGATACAACATGTATATATAGAATAAGAGTAAACCAAGTCCTTGTAGGAATCAAATTAGCTTGAAACACCCAGGTGTGGAGTGGATCATGCGTAGAACCCTCCATATATATGGAATGGATCATGCGACACACCCTGTGTTGCATAGGAATGTAGCATGTGACGCATACTAAACGCATGCACTCTCTGGAATTTGTCCTCCGAATTTTGGTTAAGTGTTGGCCCTTCCTCCTCCCATCCCTTGTATTGTGGTGTATTTTCATTGATTTACAAGCCTATTTAACATCAAAATATCATCATATTAAGATACAAAAGAATTATACATCATCACACCACACGAATTAAAAGCACAAACAACACTAAACCTATTACAATGAATAAAAAACAAGAGCTTAGACTAGGTTGGTTTCATGATCTTTCCCTTCAAGTTTCCACTCTTTATTTGACTCATATAAACTTTTTAAACTCCTAAAAACTTGTTAAACATATAATAACACATTCAAAACTATAAGGAACACATAGAACTCAATAGAATCCAACAAGATAGACTAGACAAGCAACTACCTCAAGCTAGGAAGACTAGTTTTCTCTATTGAACTCTAATTGACTCTTTTAAGTACAAACTCACTTGGACTTTACTTGGAACCTTATAAACACATGTTTTAACACATTTATACATATTTATCTCATTATAAACCAATATAGTATAGAATCATCCTCAAAACAAGGCTAAATAGGCTAGAATAGTGACGCTAGAATGCATAAATACACCCAACATCACCACCCCACACTTAAAACCTTGTTCGTCCTCGAACAACTTTTAAATACAATCATAATCAACTAAATAGACTCTACACTTCTACTAAATGCAAGATACTCAAGCTAGTACTACAATGACTACCTAGAATGCAAGTTACTACATTAAGCATGTTATTTACACAATTTGAAAGATCATGAATACTACTTCAAAACATCCTAGCCTCAGGAATTGACTCACCGTGGCAAAATCATGCATATCATTCAATCAAATAAATCATACAAATCACCCATATTCATCAAACATGTGCCCTCACAACAAGAGATTTACCCATAATTACTTATAATTAAGCAATTTAGAACATGATGGGTACAAGAATCAATATTACGCTCACTCTCACAAAGAATTCTTAAGTTACACAAAATGAACCATAGGCTTTCCCTTAGTGTAATTCTCCACTAATAGTCAAATGTAAAATTCAGGATCAATTAGGACTTTTTCGGGTTGTAATGCAGGCTAAGGGACGGGTAGGAACTATTTGGGAACAGTGACTAACCTCTCTAAGCACTTTAATACACTTCATTATACATTTAACAATAATCTTCAACAATCAAATTACACTTATTCATTCATCCATACCTTTTGTTTTTGCCCCATCTCTTTTAAGCATTTTCACAAACACTTGGTGGACACATAGTTTACTACCACAAGAATCAATTTTTTTTTCCCAATTATGACAATATTTTTAGCATAAATTATATCACAACCATCCACCACACATCAATTATACACCAATAAAAATTACCTTGGGGCATCAATTTCATCTTTTTCTTCTTCAATTTCTCAAACTCCTTACTAATTTAACTTTTTATTAAATCACTTAGGAGCTCTTTGGATCAAATTGTGGTCTATCAAAGAAGGGGGTTAGGCTACATACGAGGTTGCCAAAGAAAAGCTAAAGGCTCAATGGGGGTTGACTAAGATAATGCACAAGGGTAGACAAAAGAAAGTATAAAATAAGGATATCAAAGAAATGCCTATATCATCTCCTAAACTCACATTCTTTATTTTGCTTCACACACACACCGGGCAAGTTATAGACATCACATGCAACAAGGAATATACAAAAATCTCACATCACATATGGCACATACTCAACTCAAAAGGATCATCATTGACTCCCAACCAAATAATAACATAAATTCAAAATTAAGCCACCATGAACAAGAGTCATAAACTTGAGCTTAGGAGTCTAAAAAATAGCAATTCAGATCAATTAATATGCTTTTACAAATAAACCCACTTGCATCATGTAATAAAAAATAGCACCAACAAGAATATCTCACTTATTCCTAACCTAAAAATTCTTAAATTGAGCCAAAATTTGAAAATTTCCCCACCCCACACTTAAAATCTACTTTGTCCCCAAAGTGAATTTAAAAGTAAAAAGATAGAAATACTCCCTGCGGCCTCTAGGCCTAGCTAGTAGCATCTTTACATAGAGGAGATCTATGGGACCCCACACTCATTATCTGCCATGCTTCAAGCTCCAGTTTATGGTACTCAGACTTTCCATTAACCTGTGACTCAACCAAAAACAAAAACAACGTGAAATAAAAACTAAAAACTGAAAAGAAAACTTACCTAATTAACTTGGGTTGTCTCCCAAGTAGCGCCTGATTTAGTGTCGCGACATGACCCAACTCAACTCAACCATATTCCTTTATTTTTTTCCTCACACTTGGAGGCTATCTTCTTGTCCTTTTCACCCTTTTTAGGTGTGAATTCTCAAGAGCAGCAGATTTCTCAACTTTAGCCTTTTCAGGCTCATCAACTTTCATTATGTTAGGCTTAGGATATAGAGTCTTAGTCTTCTTAATCAGGTAGTTTAAAGAGGTCTTTTATGGACTAGACACCCTACACTTGTCCCCTTTAATAACATTGATCATACATAAATATTTAACTTGGGACGTAATTGTGGGTGCTTTGTATACATCAAACACTACCTCTTCATCCTCTACCCTCATTTTGAGCGTGATTTCTCTATCATCAATTAGAACTCTTTTGGTTGATAAAAATGGATGCCAAGATGATTAGTACCTATTCATCTCCCTCAATATTAGGAATAATAAAGTAAGCAGGTATAATGAATTTACCAACCTTTATGAGGACATCCTCAATTATTCCATCTAGATGTGTGAATGACCCGTCTACCAACTGTAACACCACTGTGGTCGGTCTTGGCTCTCCTAAACCCAATGTTTTAAACAATGACAAGGGCATCAAGTTGATGCTTGCCCCTAAATCACTAAAAGTATGGACTACTTTACTCCCAACTTGGATTGGGATGGCAAACTTCCCCTGATCTCTTAATTTCTTAGGGATTTTCTGAGTCATCACAGCGCTACACTCTTCAGTGAGTGTTATAGCGCTCACATACTATAATTTCACCTTTTTAGCCACCAAATACCTCAAGTACTTTGCATACTTAGGCATACTCTGTAAAATATCTAAAAAAGGCAAGTTAATATGAAGTTCTTTGAATAGATCAATGAACTTTTTGAACAGGGCATCCTCTTTTGATTTTATTTGCCTTTGAGGAAATGGAAATGTCAGTGTCTTCTTTACTTCTGGTTCAGCAACTTTTAGTTTCAAGTACTCAGACTTTCTTGAATTTTCAACAACTTCTTCAGGAACCTGTTTGGTCACAACCTCAACATCTACCTCCTTTGTTGGCCTGGGAAATTCTCCTTGAAGCTATTTACCACTTCTTAAGGTGATTGCCATAACCTACTTTGGATTTTCTGTGTCAGTTAGTAACCCACCTTGTGGCATAGTATTCAATTCTTTCTGATTCTTCCCCACTTGTAACTCTAAACTTCCAGTAACCGTTTGTAAATTTTTTAGGTCTGTAAAAAACTGTGTCTGATTATCTAGGATCTGCTTCAACATCTCCTCCGTATTACTGCTTGACTAATTTGGTTAGGCCTGTGGATGTGGGGCATTCCATGGCTGATTTGGTGGTTGAATTTGCCACTTTATGTTGTAGGCATTACCATAATTTGACCTTTAAGCATTACCTACATACATCACAGATTCTGGGTTTGAAACATATAAGCCACTGCATGACCACTATTTCTGCATACCTCTCACCAACCTACAGCTTGTTGGATGGTATTGACTGTGGCTGTAGGTTGTGCTGCTCCCAACTTCATCCTGTTGAATGATATGTTGATCAAATTCTGTAGTACAAAAACTTGTGCTGATAAGGTTGTGAATTGGTCTACCTCCAATGCACCCGCAATTCTTTTTATGGGACTTCTAGAATCTAAATACCAATCTGTACAGCTCATTATATGTCAATTCCAATGCTTGACCACCTACGGCTGAATCTAGCAAAATCTTCATATTATGATCAAGAGCTTCTACAAAAGTGTGAGCAAGTACCTCATTCGATTGTTGGTGATGTGGAAAATCCCGAATAAGAGCCTTGAAGCATTCCCAAGCATGATAGAGGTTAGCATCAGGCTTCTATTTGAAGCTCACTATCTCACTACGACATCTCGAAGTCTTGCCTGATGGAAAAATCTGATGAGGAACTTTCTGGCTAAGTCATCCCATGATGTGATTGAATTGGTTGGCTACGCATTCAACCACCTTTTAGATTCCCCTAAAAGTGAATATGGAAACAGTGTTAGCCTCACATAATATGGAATCACCCCTGTCGGAGTGAATGTATATATAAGCTCAATTAAAGTCTGAAAGTGGACTTGTGGATCTTAGTGTGAAAGCCCTGGAAATTGTCCACTAATAATAAAAAGCTGCACCATATTATGTTTCAACTCAAAATTCCCCCTGCTGCCGGTATTTGAATTGGGGAAGTCAAGTTCGTTGGAAGTGGGACTTCCACTTTCCTAACCTTCCTACCGGCTGCTTATTGTTAAGACATAGGAACAGTATTCTCTTGTCCTTCTTGGATTTGAGGAATTCTAGGGAGAAAGATTGTTTCTCTCCTGCATTGATGGTAAAGATGCTCGGTTTTCGAGCTTGGTTCTACCAACTCCTAATCCCTTTCTAGATTATAAACTTAAAAACCTGTCTCCAGCAAGAAAAAAACCAAGACCAAGCAAAAAAACACAAAATAAATCTAACAGTAAAACTAAATTAAACAATTGCCAAAATACAAATCCCTGGTAACGGCGCCAAAAACTTGACAGTACCTAAGCACACATGCAAGTGTACGTGGTCTACTAAGTAATATAGTGGCCTTCAATAAAGCCGAGTTATCGATCCCACAGAGACTAAATTTGACAACCATTTTATTTCTGTTTACACATAAGATTCAATTGATGCAAGAGCAACCAAATAAAGAGTTTGGAAATTGTAAATTAAAACTAAACAATGTGGAGATTAAAGATCTTGAGGTAATCAATAAGAGAAAACCCAGGGTTGAAGCACTCTGAACAATCATATTATGCTATTGGATTTTATTCGTTAACTTGCTTATCTTAGCTGTTGATTTGTAGGGTTAATTTCATGATTACGGTTTCCTAACCTGTAATCTTTTACCTCTAGATCGTTGAGCAGGGATGTAATAAGACATCTGTCAGCTCTGAGTATCCCGGAGTCTTTCTCTAATCAATTGGACTTTCTCTAAAGCATCGAACACTAAGTCAGGCCCTATAACTGAGGCCTCACTATCTTTGAACTAACCGATTGGAGATCTGCATATCCTACCATAGAGAGCTTCGAATGGAGCCATCCAAATACTGGAATGAGAGCTGTTGTTGTATGCAAACTCAATCAAAGGAAAGTGGGCATCCCAACTACCCTTGAAATCAATTGCACACGCACTTAGCATATCTTCTAAAGTCTGAATGGTTCTTTATTCTTGACCATCTGTCTGAGGATGAAAGGTTGTACCGAGATGAACTTGGGTATCAAGACCCTTTTGGAACACTTTCCTGAAATGAGAGGTGAATTGGGTAAATCTATCTAAGATAATAGATAACGGAACACCGTGCAATCTGACCAACTCTCTGATGTAGAGTTTGGCATAATCCTTGGCTGAATAAGAGGTATGGACTGGAAGAAAATGAGCTGATTTGGTCATCCTATCTACAATGACACAAATTTCTTTATGCTGGTGACGAGTACGAGGCAAACCCATCACAAAGTCCATGTTCACTTCTTCACACTTCCAAGTAGGAATACTGAACTCCTGTATGGATCCACTAGGCTTCTGATGCTCTATTTTAACCTGCTGATATGTAGAGCACTTAGCCACAAACTCTACAATATCTCTCTTTATCCCACTCTACCAATAGATCTCCCACAAGTTGCGGTACATCTTTGTGGCCCCTAGATGAATAGAGTAGCGCGCAACATGCACTTCAGCAAGAATTCGCTGCCTTAAGTTATCTACATCTGAAACATAGGGACGACCCTGACAACGCAGAACACCATCTCCCCCTTGGGAGAAAACCTCTACCTTCTGATCCTTGACTGACTCTTTCAACTTGAATAGTCTGGGATCTCTATCTTGCTTTTCTTTCACCTTGGAAACTAGAGATGATTTTGAACTACTTAGAACCCATATGTCACCCTTCTTTGAATCGACTAAGCGAACACCTAGTCTGGCAAGATGATGGATTTCCTGAGCTAACTTCTTCTTACTATCCTCAACATGAGCAACACTACCCATAGACAGTATATTGAGAGCGTCGTCCATGACGGTGGCCTTGCCCGAATGATAAAGGACACTCATGTCATAATCTTTCAAGATCTCTAACCACCTTCTCTGATGAAGATTGAGATCTTTCTGACAAAAGACCTACTGAAGGCTCTTATGATCTGTGAACACATCTTCATGAACTCCTTATAGATAATGCCTCCAAATCTTCAAGGCAAAAACTACGGCTTCTAACTCAAGATCATGAGTAGGATAATTCTTCTCATGGGGTTTAAGCTGTCTGGAGGCGTAGGCTATGACCTTATCATGCTGCATGAGGACACAACCCAAACCTACTCTGGATACATCACAATACACTATGAAACCATTTGAACCATCTGGAAGAGCTAAGACTAGAGATGAGGTAAGTCGAGTCTTCAACTCTTGAAAACTCTTCTCGCAAGGATCTGAGAACTGAAACTTGACTTTCTTCTGAGTTAATATGGACATAGGAGATGAAATAGAAGAAAATCCCTAAAAATCCATCTGTAATATCCTGCCAAACCCAAGAAACTCTTGATGTCTGATAGAGAGATAGGTCTGGGCCAGTTTCTTACCGCTTTGGTCTTTTGAGCATCAACCCTAATACCATCACCGAAAATGATATGACCTAGGAATACTACTAACCTTAGTCAAAACTCACACTTACTAAATTTGGAAAACATCTGATGATCTCTAAGAGTCTGAAGTATGATTTTGAGATGGTCTGTATGATCACGCTCACTGCGGGAATAGACCAGAATATCATCTATGAAGACTATGACGAACTTTTCCAAGTACTGCTTGAACACCCGGTTCATCAAGTTCATGAAAGATACTAGGGCATTAGTAAGAACAAATGACATGACTAGGAATTTAAAGTGACCATACCGAGTATGAAAGGCTATTTTTGGAATATCACATTCTCTGACTTTGAGTTGATGATAGCCTGATATGAGATCTATCTTAGAGAAATAGTTGGCACCCTGAAGTTGGTCAAACAAGTCATCGATTATTGGAAGAGGATACTTGTTCTTGATCGTGACTTTATTGAGCTGACGGTAATCAATACACATTCTGAGAGAACCGTCTTTCTTGAGCATGAATAAAACTGGAGAACCCCACGGGGATACACTGGGCCTGATATATCCCTTATATAAGAGATCTTTCAACTACTCTTTAAATTCTTTGAGTTCTGCTGGTGCCATTCTATATGGCGGAATAGATATAGGCTGAGTATCTGGAAGAAGATCAATGCCGAAGTCTACTTCCCTTTTGGGAGGAATTCCTGGAAGATCTTTGGGAAAGACATCTGAATATTCATTCACTACTGGGACTTATTCAAGATTAGGAGTTTTAGATCTAGTGTCCTTAACTTAAACAAGATGATAGACACATCTTTTAGATATCATTTTCCGTGCCCGAAGGTAGGAAACAAGTTGACCTCTGAAAGCGGATACACTACCCTTCCACTCTAGGATGGGTTCATTCGGAAACTAAAACTGAACTATTTTATTTCTACAGTCGACTATGGCATAGTAGAAATGAAGCGAATCCATGCCGAGAATGACATCAAAATCAGTCATCTCTAATTTGACTAAGTCTGTTGAAATGACTTTCTGGAATATCATAACCGGGTAATTCCTATATACCCACTGAGATATGATGGTTTTACCCACTAGGGTAGAAACTTAAAAGGGCTCAGCTAGAATTTTGGGACTGCCTCCGAAATCAACTGCTATATAGGGAGTAACAAAGGACAAAGAAGCTCTCGGATCTAGCAAAGAGTAAACAAGAACATGAAAGATCTGTAACTTACCAGTAACCATATCAGGAGAATTTTCCTGATCTTTCTAGGACTAGAGAGCATAAAGACTATTTGGGCGTTGCCCACTAGTAGCGCTGGAGGTGGCACCCTACTAATTTGAATGACCGAACTGAGCTGAGGAACGGTTCTGCAGACCCTGATAAACTGAGTGGGTACAATCTATGACTCTATTTCCTAGATTGCCATATCCAAAACATATATTTCTATCAGCTCTGCAAACACCCTTGTGGTTCGTACCACAAGTCTGACAAAGGGGATTAGTTCGGGCATTACCGACACTGCCGTGAGACTTTGAGATTGGCACCCTATCTCTATTACCATCCCTGAACTTTGAAGATGGAGCATTAGCTAAAGAAAAAGCTGGAACTGATGACTTAGAATGAAACTAAGAACGGTTTCCTCCTTCTGATTTGGGCTGAGCAAAGTTGAAACTACCTATCCTTGCTCACTTATTTTTCTTCTCCCTCATCCTAATCTTTTTCTCCTCTATCTGTTGGCCATGAGTCTAAAACGTGGCTAGAGTCATATCACTATTCAACATCGTCGACCTATATTCATTGACCAAACTATCATTCACCCCAGAAATAAACTTACTCATCTTAGCCCTACTGTCCACAACCATATAAGGGGGTATATTTTGCTAATTGAATAAAATTAAGAGAATACATTTTCACCATCATGTTACCCTTCTTGAAGTTGATGAATTCTAACACCTTAGCTTCTCTCAGCTCTAGGGGAAAGAACTCTCTAAGAATGCAGTCACAAACTTCTCCTACTCAATAGGCCCTGCATTATCTGGACTTTTTGACTTCTACTGCTTGAACCAAGTGTGAGAAACATCCTACAACTAATATGCAGCTAGCTCCGCACTCTCACTAGAAGTAACCCCCATGATATCCGTAACCTTCTAAACTTGATCAAGAAATTCCTGAGGGTCCTCATCTGACTTAGACCTCAGAAAGGATGGAGGATTCATTCGGGTAAAGTCCCAAATCCTGGCTGCAGCTAAATTGGCAACTGGGTTGAACGGAACGACAGCTGGTCATTCATTTTGAGCAACAACTGACTGGGCAAAAGTAGTAAATACAGCTCTAAACTCTGCGTGAGAAACATGTTCGCCCAAAGGTACTTCGGGCTGAGGGGCTGACTGATTCCCGTTTCTTCTTTTTAGAGGCATGTTCTATAAAAAAAAGGGAGAAATGGATTATACTGAGAGATTGACTTGAAACTATGCTCACTGGCATGACATAAAAACTGAAAGAAGGGAAACTGTTCCTAAAACATCTTATAGCCTCCTGCACATAAATGTGCCGCGCAATACACCCATGTATAAAACTCTACTAGATATGACTTTCAAACTTCATAGGACACTATTAAACCTTAGGCTCTGATACCATGTTTGTAATGCCTCGAATCTGGTACCCGAAATGCTACACGGTGCTCATGACCCCAAAGCACCACAAGCTAACCCATGACTGATATATGTACCTGAACATTGCATAATATACTAAATAATTGCAGAAATAAAGGCTGAAAGTCCATAAGGTTCAAAACTGTAACATAAATGATAAAAATGTAACATCTAGATGGGGTATGAAATACCCAAAATAACTGAAATAACTTTCTGAACATGATAGTCTGAAAAGCCTCTAACTGACTGAACTGTCTGAATAAGGAGTTGATGGGACATGTACCCAACTAACTCCAACTAATAAATAAATTAATGAGGTAATAAAGTAATGATCATGTCCTCAAAAGATGAGGACTCACTGCTAACTCTGACTGAACCTACGGTATAAGAGACCATAGCGCAAATGCGTCAGTACTTTGAATGTACTGGTATGCATGTGAGGTAGGCTGAATGCATAGGGTTCATATGCATAAACAATACAGACTAACTGACTAATATAAATATGAGAATGCATGCGCGAACACATAGTAGCTATAACTGAGATCGTGATAATATGAATTTAATGATAACTAACATAACTAGTAACTGAGTTTTGATGACTGATATAACTGATAACCTGAGTGACTGTATCTGACAGTCCTGAATCTAATGGAACTAGCTGAGTTTCATACTATTATAAGTTCACTGTATCTGACAGTCCTAAATTCTATAGAACTATCTGAGTTTTATTACTGGGACTGAATGACTGTATCTGACAGTCCTGATTTTTGTAGATGAAACTATGGGAAGTAGTTATCTAACCGACATGCCCCAAATAACTCATTATAGCTAAGTTGGGGTCCAATCTGTAACCCCAATTAGAACGGTGTCAATACCGCACCACCGATAAAGACAAGCTGTGAGTGACCCTCATCTGACACTGTCCTTAAGAGAGAATAGTGGGGCCCTTATCTGACAGTGCTTATCCACCTCATCAACCCTCATCTGACAGTGTTGATGTCTCAACCTATGCTGGCGACATAGTTTTGGAACACAAGGATAACTTCTAAGAATCACACCCTCATCTGACAGTGTGTTTGCATCCTTGGATTCACTCAGTGCTAATTTTTACTCCCATCTGAATAGACACTATACATGAATTACTAAACTGAACTGGGCTGAGTTAACTGAGTTTCGTTGACTGACAGAATATTACTGAGATTTCTATATTATTGAACTTTTCGAGATTACTAGGATTTCTGAGTTTTACTGAGTTTTCCTGAGTCACATGACTAACTGAATTCTACTGAACATGGCTTGACTAAGGATATCATGAAAACATGACACTGGCTCTAGGAATATAACTAAATTATCAGGTACAAGTACCCCCAGGACTCGATGGAAAGAAACTGACGAAGTATGACTTTCTTGAATACATGACCAACATCACAATCCATAATTCTTTTATTGAGGCATTTCATCAAACATGTGATATGCATAAACTTGTACATACATGAGGATTGCATAATATCATACTAGTTGGGCACTTTTCCTACACATAGGCATTTAATCAAATACATGGTAAGCATAGTATATGTAGACAACATTATACAACAAATAAACATCATGATTCAACTCTATTTTCATCATCCAAGGGTTTAATCATAGGTTCGCAAGAATCTACACCTATAATAATCAATTCCACATAAAATTAATCACCCAACATAGATTAAAATTTAATTGGTAATTATCAACATGAACAAAAGCAAACCCAACATAAAATTCATAAAGAAATTCATACACTTGAACTTTGAAAAGAGATTCTTGGGCTTTATGGACGAAAGGAGTCCATGAATGAACACTATGCATACCTGGTAGTGAGTTTCTTGAAGTTCTTGAACTTGAAGAATTTGGATCTCTTAGTTCTTGAAGAATATTTGGATTTTGTTGCTTAAGGATTGCTCTTAGGGAGAAAACCCTAATTTTTTATGTTGTGGAAGAATAATGATTTTTTTTAGCCTTGGTCGGATATTACTTGGTATATAAACGGGTGGTAAAAGACCAAAAAGCACCTTTGAAAATGACTTAAAAATTACTAAACGGGATATGCGACGGTGGGTGTGACGTTCCGTTGCTGGCTCGATGGTCAGTCGTTTCGACTGTCGCACATGGTCCAAAAAAAGGACTCACTGCCTAAGTTGCGACGGCTTGGGTGATGGTCCATCGCAATTTTGATGGTCTATCAACCTGTCCATCGCACATTATTCAGATGGTTGCCTCATTTCCTTGGCTGCGACGGCCAAGGCGACGGTCCATCGCTAGATCGACGGTCCGTCATCCTGGCCGTCGCACATAGGCAATTCTAACAGCTCTGAGTAAAACATCCATAACTTTTTACTCCGATACCAGATTTGGACGAAATTGGCATCATTAGAAAGCTAATTCAATTTCCCACATGATAAAAATTCAAAATATTAAAATTTCCATATGCACAAAAAGGATTCATATGACAATGTAAGTTTCTAACATTCTTGGGATGATTTCAAGCTAGGAAAAACCACGAGGTATTACAATATCTCCCCCTTGAGAACATTCATCCTTAAATAAGAATGAGTGAGAGGGGTGAATATAAACCGATGTACATACTGAACATGAATGACTGAAACATGATTTCATGACTGACATGACTGATAACTGAAATCTGAACATGAAATTGAAAAGCTTAAGGAGAACTGTTACCTTGAGCTAGATCTGAGTTTACGGAGAAGAAGTGAGGATACTTAGTCCGCATATATTCTTCTTCTTCCCAAGTAGCTCCCTCAACTGAATGATTTTGCCAAAGAATTTTGACTAGAGGGACTTCTTTGTTTCTCAGTCTACGAGTCTGGTAGTCAAGAATTTCAAGTGGAATCTCTTCATAAGAGATACTATTCTGAACATCTATGCTATGAATAGGGACTTCAATGGCTGGGTCACCTATGCCCTTCTTGAGCAAAGAGACATGGAAGATTGGATGAACTAAGGGTAGATTTGAAGGCAATTCGAGCTCATAATCTACCTTGCCAAAACAACTAAGAATTTTGAAGGGACCGACATATCGGGGACTAAGATTTCCCTTCTTGTCGAATCTCTTCACTCCTTTCATGGAGAGATCTTTAGATGGATATAATCATCAATCTTGAACTCGAGATCTTTTCTGCGTACATCTAGATAAGATTTTTTTCATGTTTGAGAAGCCGATAGTCTTTCTCTGATCAATTGGACTTTCTCTAAAGCGTCGAACACTAAGTCAGGCCATATAATTGAGGCCTCACTAAGTTCAAAGAAACCGATTGAAGATCTGTATCTCCTACCATAGAGATCTTACAATGGAGCCATCCGAATACTGGAATGATAGTTGTTGTAGTATGCAAACTCAATCAAAGGAAAGTGGTCATCCTAACTACCCTTGAAATCAATTGCACATGACCTTAGCATATCTTCTAAAGTATGAATGGTCCTTTCTGCTTGACCATCAATCTGAGGATGAAAGGTTGTACTGAGATGAACTTGGGTACCAAGACCCTTTTGGAACATTTTCCAGAAATAAAAGGTGAAATGGGTACCTCTGTCTGAGATAGTAGATAACAGAACACCTGTAATCTGGCCAACTCTCTGATAAAGATATTGGCATAATCCTCGGCTAAATAAGAGGTATGGACTTAAAGAAAATGAGCTGATTTGGCCATCTTATCTACAATGACCCAAACTGAATCATGTTGGTGATGAGTACGAGGAAATCCCATCACAAAGTCCATGTTCACTTCTTCCCACTTCCAAGTAGGAATACTGAACTCCTGTATGGACCCACTAGGCTTCTGATGCTCTATCTTAACCTGCTAACATATAGAGAACTTATCCACAAACTCTGCAATATCTCTCCTTATCCCACTCTACCAATAAATCTCCCACAAGTCGTGGTACATCTTTGTTTCCCCTGGATGAATAGAGTGGCGCGCACCATGTGCTTCAGCAAGAATTCGCTGCCTTAAGTCATCTACATCTGGAACACAGGGATGACCCTAACAACGCAGAACACCATCTCCCCCTTGGGAGAAAACCTCTACCTTTTTATCTTTGACTGACTCTTTCAACTTGACTAGTCTGGGGTATTTATCTTGTTTTCTTTAACCTTGGAAACTAGAGATGATTTTGAACTACGTAGAACCCATATGTCACCCTTCTCTAAATCGACTAAGCGAACACCTAGTCTGGCAAGATGATGGATTTCCTGAGCTAACTTCTTCTTACTATCCTCAACATGAGCAACACTACCCATAGACAGTATACTGAGAGCGTCGGCCATGACGGTGGCCTTTCCTGAATGATAAAGGACACTCATGTCATAATCTTTCATGATCTCTAACCACCTTCTCTGATGAAGATTGAGATCTTTCTGACAATAGACCTACTGAAGGCTCTAATGATCTGTGAACACATCTTCATGAACTCCATATAGATAATGCCTCCAAATCTTAAAGGCAAAAACTATGGCATCTAACTCAAGATCATGAGTAGGATAATTCTTCTCATGGGGTTTAAGTTGTCTGGAGGCGTAGGCTATGATCTTACCATGCTGCATGAGGACACAACCCAAAACTACTCTGGATGTATCATAATACACTATGAAACCATCTGAACCATCTGGAAGAGCTAAGACTGAAGCTGAGGTCAATAGTCTTAAACTCCTGAAAACTTTTCTTGCAAGGATCTGACCTCTGAAACTTGACTTTCTTCTGAGTCAATCTTGACATAGGGGATGCAATAGAAGAAAATCCCTTAACAAACCATCTATAATAGCCAGCCAAACCCAAGAAACTCCTGATGTCTAATGGAGAGACAGTTCTGGGCCAGTTTCTTACCACATTGGTCTTTTAAGGATCAACCCTAATGCCATCACTAGAAATGCTATGACCAAGGAATGCTACTGACCTTAGACAAAACTCGCACTTACTGAATTTCGCAAACATCTGATGATCTCTGAGAGTCTAAAGTATGATTCTGAGATGGTCTGCATGATCACGCTCACTGCGGGAAAACACCAAAATGTTATCTATAAAGACTATGATGAATATGTCTAAGTATTGCTTGAACACCCGGTTCATCAAGTCTATGAAAGCTACTGGGGAATTAGTAAGACCAAAAGACATGACTAGAAATTTGAAGTGACCATACCGAGTATGAAAGGCTATTTTAGAAATATCACATTCTCTGACTCAGAGCTGATGATAGCCTGATCTGAGGTCTATCTTAGAGAAATAGCTGGCACCCTAAAGTTGGTCAAATAAGTCATTAATTTTGGGAAAAGGCTATTTGTTCTTGACCATTACTTTATTAAGCTGACGGTAATCAATACACATTTTGAGAGAACCGTCTTTCTTGCGCACGAATAAAACTAGTGCATACCACGGGGATACGTTGGGCCTGATGAATCCCTTATCTAAGAGATCCTTCAACTACTCTTTCAATTTTCTGAGTTCTGGTGGTGACATTCTATATGGAGGAATAGATATAGGCTGAGTATCTGGAAGAAGATCAATGCCGAAGTATATTTCCCTTTTGGGAGGAATTCCTGGAAGATCTTTGGGAAAGACATCTAAATATTCATTCACTACTGGCAATGATTCAAGATTAGGAGTTTTGGAACTAGTGTCCTTAACTCAAACAAGATGATAGACACATCCTTTAGATATTATTTTCTATGCCCGAAGGTAGGAAATAAGTTGACCTCTAAAAGCGGATACACTACCCTTATACTCTAGGACGGGTTTGTTTGGAAACTGAAACTAAACTATTCTGTTTCTGCAGTCGACTGTGACATAGTAGGAATGAAGCCAATCCATGCTGAGAATGACATCATAATCAGTCATTTCTAATTCAACTAAGTCTACTGAAGTGAATTTCTGAAATATCATAACCGGGTAGTTCTTGTATACCCACCGAGCTATGATGGTTTTATCCACTGGGGTAGAAACTGAAAAGGGCTCTGCTAGAATTTTAGGACTGACTCCAAAATCAACTGTTTTATAGGGAGTAACAAAAGACAAAGAAGATCCTAGATCTAGCAAAGCATAAACATGAACATAAAAGTTCTGTAACATACCAGTAACCATATTAGGAGAATATTCCTGATCTTGTTGGGACTGGAGAGCATAAAGTCAGTTTTGGCATTGCCCACTAGTAGTGCTGGAGGTGGCACCCTGCTGGTTTGGGCGACCGGACTGAGCTGAGGAATGGTTCTGCTGACCCTGATAACCTAACTGGGGATAATATCTAACTCTGTAGCCTGGCTTCCCACATCCGAAACAAACATCACTACCAGCTCTGCAAGCACCCTTATGGTTCTTACCATAAGTCTGACAAAGGGGATTAGTTAGGGAATTGTTGACACTACCTTGAGACTTCGAGCCTGGCGCCCTATCTCTATTACAATCCCTAAACTTCAAAGATGGAGCACTAGTTTAAGAAGGAGATAGAAGTGATGACTTAGAATGAAACTGGGAACGATTTCCTTTTTCTAATTTAGGCTGAGCAAAGTTGAAACTACCTATCCTTGCTCTCTTATTCTGCTTCTCCCTCATCTTAATCTTTTTCTCCTCTATCTATTGAGCATGAATATTAAGCCTGGCTAGAGTCATGTCACTATTCAACATCGCCGACCTATACTCGTTAACCACACTATTATTCACCCTAAAAACAAACTTACTCATCTTGGCCCTGCTGTCTGTAACCATATGAGAGACATATCTGGCTAATTGACTAAACTTAAGAGAATACTCTTTCACCATCATGTTGCCCTACCTGAGGTTAATGAATTCTAACACCTTAGCTTCTCTCAGCTCTAGGGGAAAGAACCTCTCTAAGAATGCAGTGAATAACTCCTTCCACTTAATAGGCCCTGCATCATCTGGCCTTTTGAATTCCACTACTTGAACCAAGTGTGAGCAATATCCTAAAACTGATTCACTAGAAGTAACCCCCATGATATTTGTAACTTTCTGAACTTGATCAATAAATTCCTGAGGGTCCTCATCTGACTTAGACTCGATAAAGGATGGAGGATTCATTTGGGTGAAGTCCTGAATCCTGGCTACAGCTGAATTGGCCACTGGGTTGGCTGAAATGATAACTGGTCATTCATTCTGAGCAGCAACTGACTGGGCAAGAGTAGTGAATGCAACTCTGAACTCTGCATGAGAAACATGTTCGCTCAAAGGTACTTCAGGCTGAGGGGCTGATTGATTCCTATTTCTTCTTTTTGAAGGCATGTTTTGTAGAAGAAAAGGGAGAAATAGATTAGACTGAGAGATTGACTTGAGACTATGCTCACTGGCATGACTTGAATACTGAAAGAAAGGAAATTGTTCCTAAAACATCTTATAGCCTCCTTCACATAAATGTGGCGTGCAACACACCCATGTAATAAACTCTACTAGATACAACCTTCAGACTTCCTAGGACACTATTGAACCTTAGTCTCTGATACCAAGTTTGTAATGCCTCGAATCTAGTACTCGGAATGCTACATGGTGCTCATGACCCCAAAGGACCACAAGTTAACCCATGACTGATATTTGTACCTGAACATTACTTAATATACTGAATAATTATGGAAATAAAGGCTGAAAGTCCATAAGGTTAAAAACTTTATAATAATTGATAAAAATATAACATCTGGATAGGGTATGAAATACCCAAAACAACTGAAATAACTATCTGAACATGATAGTCTGAAAAGCCTTTAACTGACTGAACTGTCTGAAAAAGGAGTTGATGGGACATGTCCCTAACTAACTCTAACTAATAAATAAATTAATGAGGTAATAAAGTAATGATCATGTCCTCTAAATATGAGGACTCACTGCTAACTCTAACTTCTGAGACTAGATTCTACTGATGCTCTAGCGCTCGTGTCTCTGAACCTTTGGTATAAGACACCATAGCAAAAATGAGTCAGTACTTTGAATGTACTGGTATGCATATGAGGTAGGCTGAAT
Organism: Capsicum pubescens; assembly: GCA_030864215.1. Taxonomy (NCBI): domain Eukaryota; kingdom Viridiplantae; phylum Streptophyta; class Magnoliopsida; order Solanales; family Solanaceae; genus Capsicum; species Capsicum pubescens. Next base: position 211,143,050 of record CM061542.1, on the reverse strand, counting down.
ACATGGGTTCATATTCATGAACAATACTGACTAACTGACTAATATGACATGAGAATGCATGCATGATACTATAACTAAGATCGTGATAACATGAATTTACTGATAACTAAAATAACTGGTAACTGAGTTCTGATGACTGATATAACTGATAACATGAGTGACTGTATATGACATTCATGAATTAGATGGAACTAGCTGAGTTTTGTACTGTTCTGAGTTGACTATATCTGACAGTCCTAAATTTTGCAGAACTAATTGAGTTCTATTACTGGGACTGAATGACTATATCTGACAGTCCTGATTTTTGTAGCTGAAACTGTGGGAAGTAGTTATGTAACCGACATGCCCAAAATAATGTATTATAGCAGAGTTAGGGTCCAATATGTAACCCCAATTGGAAGAGTGTCAATACCGCACCACCGATAAGGACAAGCTGTGTGTGACCCTCATCTGATAGTGTCCCCAAGAGAGAATGGTGAGGCCCTCATCTGACAGTGCTTATCTACCTTATCAACCCTCATCTGATAGTATTGATGTCTCAACCTATGTTGGCTACATAGTTCTGGAATGCAAGGATGACTTTTAAGAATCACACCCTCATCTGATAGTGTGTTCCCATCCTTGGGTTCACTCGGTGCTAATTTCTACTCCATCTGAATAGACACTATACATGAATTACTGAACTGAACTGGACTGAGTTAACTGAGTTTCGTTGACTAACGGAATATTGCTGAGATTTCTGTATTACTGAGCTTTCTGAGATTACTAGGATTTCTGAGTTATACTAAGTTTTCCTGAGTCACATGACTAACTGAATTCTACTGAACTTGGCTTGACTGAGGATATTATGAAAACATGACACTGGCTCTAGGCACACAACTAAATTATTGGGTACAAGTATCCCAAGACTCAATGGAAAGAAACTGACAAAGCATGACTTTCTTGAATACATGACCAATATCACAATCCATAATTTATTTATTGAGGCATTTCATCAAACATGTGATATGCATAAACTTGTACATACCTAAGGATTGCATAATATCATACTATTTGGGCACTTTTCCTTCACATAGGCATTTAATCAAACACATGGTAAGCATAGTATATGTATACAACATTATACAACAAATAAACATCATGATTCAACTCTAATTTCATCATCCAAGGGTTTAATCATAGGTTCGCAAGAATCTACACCTATAATAATCAATTCCACATAAATTGATCACCCAACATGTATTAGAATTCAATTGATCATTATCAAGATAAACAAAAGCAAACCCAACATGAAATTCATAAAGAAATCCATACACTTGAACTTTGAAAAAAGATTCTTGGTCTTTATGGACGAAAGGAGTCCATGAATGTTTACTATGCTTACCTGGTAGTGAGTTTCTTGAAGTTCTTGAACTTGAAGAATTTGAATCTCTTAGTTCTTGAAGAAGATTTGGATTTTGTTGTTTAAGGATTGCTCTTAGGGAGAAAACCCTAATTTTTGATATTGTGGAAGAATAATGAATTTTTTTTAGCCTTGGTCGGATATTACTAGGTATATAAACGGGTGATAAAAGACCAAAAAGCCCCTTTAAAAATGAATTAAAAATAACTAAACGGGATGTCCGACAGTGGGTACGATGGTCCGTCACTGGCTCGACGATCAGTCGTTTCGACCGTCGCACGTGGACCAGGAAAAGAACTCACTGCCTAAGTAGCGACGACTTAGGCAATGGTCCGTAGCAAGTTCGATGGTCCATCAACCTGTCCATCAAACCTTATCCAAAAGGTTTCCTCACTACCTTGGCTACGACGTTCAAGGCGACGGTCCGTCGCTAGGTCGACGGTCTGTCAACCTTGCCATCGCACCTGGGCCATTCTGAAAGCTCTGAGTAAAATATCCATAACGTTTTACTCCGATATTGGATTTGGACAAAATTGGTATCGTTGGAAAGCTAATTCAATTTCCCACATGATCAAAAGTGAAAATATTAAAAATTCTATGTGTACAAAAAGGATTCATATTTCAAAGTAAGTTTCTAACATTCTTGGGATGATTTCAAGCTAAGAAAAAGTATGGGGTATTACAGTAAGTCATGTCAAGAGTATCATCATAGAAATAGGGATGCTTGATTGAGGTTTTGGGTGATTACGAATGGAATACTTTTTAGGTGCTCGAAAGATTCAATGGGTGAAATCATTATAGTTTTATTGAATGATTGACTACAATGACTTTCGACCTAGCCTATTGTTTGATCAACAACTAAACTTCAAGCTAAACTATCCTCAACCCACCCACTTTAACTTTAGGTAGACCTAATCCCAAGATCCTCCCTAATATTTATTTTAAATCAAAAGTGTCATATTCATGCATTGGTAGTTGAAAATCATTACAAACCAATCCCTCCATTTTATTTTACGTGTCTTGCTTATTATCATTTCGGGTAACCTTTTAGTAATTAGACCACCCATAAGACTTAAAATTTATAATTCGCTCCTTGTATATTTGACCCCAACTCTAGTTGGGTTATTAACAATGATCGCCTCACCCCTCAATCATGGGAGTGAGTTAAGTGTTATCAAAATAGAGTCATTGCCGGGAAGTGAAATATAGATTTCACTTGTGTGGTGTGATTCATACTTGGGAATACCTGGGGTGGTGTAATTTACTTTATTTGTTATTTTTGATCTTTTGTAGAAAATCGATGTGTCAATGGAATAATGAGTCATAGTGCAAGTAATATGATCCCCTTTGATGCCCCTCTAGATGATCAAGGCCCACTAAATGAAGCGGGAAAAATAAGTGCAATCAGTATCCCACCAACTAATGGGAACGGAGTCTTCCATGTGACTAGCATCATGCTTCGTATGTTGCAAATGAAAAGATTGTACGGGGGTCAAGCCTTTGAGGACCCAAATGTCCATTTGAAGAATTTTGTGGAAGTGTGTGTGTTGTTCAATATAAAACACTTTAATCAAGAATCCATTCGTCTTTGCCTTCTTCCGTTCTCACTAATGGGCAAAGTAGTTTTATGGCTCCACTCACTTCTACTCGGCTCAATTACCTCTTGGGACGAGCTGACTATGGTGTTTCTTAATAGATATTTGCCATCATAAAAAATGCTTCAAAAGAGGGATGAGATTGTGAATTTTCGACGAATGAGTAGAGGGTCATTGTTTGAAGCTTAGGAGAGGTTAATGGTAAGCTAGCTCAATTCCTAAATCATGAAGTCTCAGAGAAGATGCTTCTCGAGATCTTCTACTGATCCCTTAATCCATTAAACAAAATAGTGGTGAATAATGTGGCAGGCAATTCCTAATAAAGTTGCACCACCACACGACCTTTCTATTGATTGAAGAAATATCAAAGCAAAATCGGGGTTGGCATACTCGAGAAACTGAAGCTCCAAAGATCCCTTGTACGACTTCCATGGTTGATAATGAACAAAGAAAGTGGAATGAATAAAAGGAGTAGAACATGGCAAAAATGATAACCCAACTTGAACTCTTGAAAAAGCATGTTATGGATGCACCCGCGAAAGCGGTAAATGCCATAACATCAAAATCTTATAAAGATAATGAAAAAGCAAAGAAGTTGGATGAGGAAATCCGGTATTTGTCTAACTACTCGAGGGGTTGCCTCCCTACCTATCAAAGGAAAGGTGGGAACCTAGGTTGGATGGGCCGCGAGAGAGAGATATTGGAGAGATTGGGAACACGATTATGACCATTATGTTATCCCTCATGATTGAGCTAAGGCCAAGGAGTCAAGTGTAATTAACCCCAAAAAATTCAAGACCGAAGATGTGTTAACAAGAATATTGAACATAGTGAAAGGTACGGAAAAAATGGTCCCTGAGTTGAAAGGTGGGTTTTCTCAACTTTCCTAAACCGTGGTGTCTCACTCTGCCTCTATTAAGCAATTGGAGATCTAAGTCAGGAAAATCTCCACACAAATAAATGCTAGGACTAGAGATGGACTCCCTAGTGACACGATTTCTAATCCAAAGAATGAAGCCAAAGTTATAGCAATTGTCACAAGGAGTGTAAATACCCTTGATGAACCCTCTAAAGGAGACTAGATTGAGAAAATGCCCAAAGTAAAGGTAAATGAGGTGTTACCTCAAAGTCAAGAAGAAAATAATGAGAAGAAAACCGATGAAAGTGATGAAGAAGTTGTTGAGATTAAAAAGCCACAAAGTAAAGCAAGGCCCATAATCCAAGTTCTTCCCCTATTCCCTCAACGATTGCATAAAAAAGAGGAAGGTGACAAATTGAGGAAGCTCGTGGAAAAACTTGGCAACCTATCGATAAATATCCCATTGATTGAGGCAATCCAAGAGATCTCAGATACGTTAAGTTGATGAAAAATTTGATGTCTAAGAAGAAACTTATTGAAGGTAAGACCATTGAGGTCACTCATAAGTGTAGTGCTATCATGTATAGTAAGGTTGCAGAAAAGAAAGATGTCCCCAGAGCGTTCACCATTCCTTGTACAATTGGGACACATGAGTTTGCAAAAGCTCTATGTGACCATGGTGCGAGCATCAACTTAATTCATTTTGTCATCTACAAGAAGCTCGAATTGGATGCCCCTACACTAACCTCTATGCGACTTCTTATGGTGGACCGGTCCATCAAAAGTCCGATGGCAATCTTGTTTGATATCTTTGTAAAAGTGGACAAGTTCATACTCCATGCGGATTTCATGGTGTTGAATTATGAAATGGACTAAGAGGTACCTATCATTCTTGGTCGTCCTTTCTTTCTCTATGGGAGAGCCATTGTCCATCTAGAGATGGGGTTTTAACATTTACAAGTCAAAGAAACAAACCGCGGAGCTTCAAGTAATATCTGTGGTAGATGTTGAAAATGAGAAGGTGAATGAGGAGGGGTTTGAAGACCCACCTTGAGAATGAATGATGGAATAAATCGTGCCACGGTGATAACTAAGGCGCTAGGTGGGAGGAAACCCACAAATGCCACGAGAGTGGCTCGTATACTTTTTGTTATACTTCCATAGGATAGATGTTATCTTTTGCATATGAATAACCCATGCATTTGTAGATCTATGGACTGCATTGGATGGTCTTGAAAAGAGGAAAGTGTGTCATTCTACATTGAAAACTGAACAGGGGAAAAATTCTTAAAAATTGACTAAACAGCTTAACAGGGGAAAATAGGGGAGCAGAACTGCTCTTAGTTACCACGATCGCAGTCACTAATCATGATCGTAGTGACGCGAGTGTCTGTGATCGCGGCCACCTAACCTCGATCGTAGTCACTTTAGTCATTTAACCCCTCATTTCCCATTATTTCCCTCACACTCCCTTTAAATATTGTACTATCTAATTTGGGCTAATTTTTAGCCAAGTTATGATCTCTCAAACAACATCCTTGCACCCCTTTTGCATCACAACTCTGGTAAGTGTTATGAATTCGTGTTTTTATTTTTAAAAATAGGCCTTAAAATGCATGATTAAGAGATGGTCTAAAGTTTAGATTGTTATGACTTCCATATTGTCATACTTGGTATGGGGTGATGTTAGCTGCTTAGATAAGGTGTGCACACAAGTGGGACATCTTGAATACCCAATAATGTGTGAAAAATATAGACAAACAAGATGAGCACACCAAGTGTTTGACACTTTTCCTAAATGAACTTTCAATAGGGGTAACTACATTTTAAAGGGCGCACTCAAACAATTATTAGCATTGCTCAATTGCTTTTCCTATACATCCATATTATAAAGCATGCTAGTAACCCAACTTAGAAGAAATTTGAACATGATAAGCTGGCATATGACCCGCCTTAGGTATAGAGACCGCGGTCAGATGGCCATGATTGGGGCAATGCGAACGCGGTCATGGGTCGCAATCGCGGTATTCAGGGCCAGTTTCCTGCCATGCCAAAAATCCTGAACTTTAAATTTTTAACCTACAACCACCGATCACCCGTTCCAATAAGCATTAATAGGAAATATAGTACATTTCACATGTTAAAATTCCATTGATTGATATAATATGGGCCTAGTACTTTCAGGACAACCTCATGGACAAGTATGATCACATTCGATTCATGGCACCTGAGTGCCACACTCACTGCTACAGTGATCTTCTGAGGACAAAGATGCTCTGGGAAAGAGACATGGGTGAATTCAAAGCAAAGGGGTGTAAATTAGGGAGTTGGTTGGCGCAACAACTATGCCTCAGAAAGAAAGTCTCTTAGACCAAGAATAAAAGCAATATCTCCATGAACGACTTCAATTCCAAGCCCCGCATATGGTTGCACATAATTTGTAGATGAGTTTCTCCTTGCACCCACATGACAACAAACCCAGAATTGTGTTCTCGGATGGTTTCTTGTATTCTAGACGGCATCTCACTAGATGTTGGTCAACTCATGGTCAATGAAATAGATCATTTCAAAAACTAAGGTGGTACGCGTCTCTTCTTCCCCTCTTTGATTACTGAGATTTTCACGAAAACAGGGGTGGAAGAGTATGATAGTGATACATGGGTGTGTCCTAGTTCCCCCATCTACCCCTTGAGGATTCAAGGAGAGGGTGCACCCGGCAAAAGCAAGAGAAGAAATATCGACTTGGAAAAGTTGGCATGTAGTGAGCCTGAGTCTCATAGGCCAAGCACCATGGGACCTCTTAAGGAGATTAGAGTAAATATTACAACCATCAAAGAGCTTGTGTCTAGTTGGCCCCAAGGACTAGGTGAGCCCTCCACCACTCGTCATTTATATGTATCACATGCCAATTATGAGTCTACAGGGAGGACCAAAACAAGAAATAGGCTACCATTACTAAGTTTGATAAAGCCTGCTCCTCTTTGGTGGAGTCACACCAATATCTCTAAATTAATCATAAAAAATGGTTACAAGAGAGAATAAGAGGGATGAGTTCTTTACCAAGATGTGGAAGAGGGTGGAGGGTCTATGAAAGGTCCTAAATCCCCTAGATAGACTTCCTTCCTCTTGGGTGGAGAGTGATGATGAGGCCCCAGCCGAGTGGACAGATCTTGAGGAGAATGGTGATAATGTAGAATCCAAGAGTGAAAGCAGCCTTTGATGTTGTTTTAGGGAGAACCCTTATCTATTTTATCCTTGATTATTTATGTAGTGGGGACACTTCCATATATTCATTTGGTGGTGTCTCCTTATTCATTTGATTCGGGCATGTATTATTGATATTTTTGCATACTTTTCTGCTCTTTTGGATGATTCTTAGTTTTATTTGGGTTGTAATATTCGAGTACTCTGATTGTGTCCACAGTTGCATGGATTAGTTACTTTGTTCTTAGTTTGCTACTTTAGTTTAGTTTTAATCGATGAGCTTCTCCCTATGATAGACTGAGTGATGACATTCTTAAGGGAAAAATGTCGTTATTAGGTTTTTAACCATGGATGCAAGGAAATTCTGAGTACCCATGGCATCATGGTCAATGTAAGGGAAGTCTAAGTACCTATAGCATTAATGATTTAGGGATAACACTTATACTCATTGGCGAAGTCTAAGTAGCCATGTGGGTGGTCCACCTGTATTAGAGCCGTAATGTGAGACATCAACTTGGGTTATTGTCGTGATTAGAAAATTATGTATGGTGCAGATGCAAAACAAACAACCCCCTCCGTCCAAGATTTTTGTGAAATTTGAGGGAATGGACGTGAGCAACATTGTGACAAAACTTTCCCCTCTTTCTATGACTCTAAAAATTGACTTAAAAAAATGAATACTCCATCTTTATCTCGATCGGGTAGAACAATTGAACCCCTTGACAACATTAACATGTCATGTGTGTGAGCTTAATTTTCTACAACTCATGTGTACTTGTACCGTCTATAACTTGCCCCATTAGTCTTTCAAAGATAAATTTTGATTGTGCATGGTTGGTGAAATAATCATAGGCTATCTTGTGATTTTGGAAGCCCAGTTTAGCCTAAAAAGCCTACCACTACCCAGGAGTTACCCCTAGTCACCCTCTTTGAGCAATTGTACTTTTCTTTGGCAAACACACTACAAGTCGTGACCCCTCTATTCATCCTCTCTTGACCCCTATCCTCCTTGAACTTAAAAAATGCAATTGAGGCTAAAGGCCTAAGTTGGGGGTGGTTGAAATAGAAAGAAGTGTAGTGGAGACACGAATTTATAAGAAAGTGCCTATGTGCTTAAACAAGTAAACATTTTTCTTTGAAGAAAGAGAAAATCCATTAAAAAAATAAAATGCATAAATTTTAAATGTAGGTAAAAAGAGGTAAAGAGCATGTGAGTAAAGCAAAAGGGGAAAAATAGGCAAATTAGTAAAGGAAAAAGAAGTGGCCCAATTAACAATGCATAAAAATATTATAGTGTAGAAGTTAAAGGAGGGTTTAACCTTATCGTCTCAAGTTAAAATTCCTTGTTGCATGATTGGTAACTAGGTGTGTGAATTTTTTTATTTCTTGTAAGGAGGCATGTGAACTAGTTGAGGTGGGTGATTTTGTCATCTTCCGCACATGAGATAAATAGAAGTATAACTTAGTTGTAGTCAACAAGTGAGTCATTTCTAGAGTGTTAGTGTTTGTTACATGGTTTCTCCTCAAAGTATAATGCATCTTTCAAATATTCCATTTTATTTAGGGTTGTTGTTGAAACCATTTTGCCCATATGAAAAGATCTTTTTATGGTAGCCATCAAGTTTAAGTCTTCATGATCATTGGGTGATAGAATGAGGGCATACATGTGAAATTGTCTCATAAAAATGGGTGGTATTGCTTGAGGACAAGCAAAGTTTTAAGTTGGGAGTGTTGATGAATGGTGGTTTTACCACTCATTTGCACCAAACATTTATGCACAGTACCATGATTTGTATAAGAAAATGAGACATTATCATGATTTAAATACACTAATAACCACACTTTGCAGGTATATAGCTGAGAAGGTGAAAAGATGTGGATCGAAGCTAAAAAGGGGTCACAGAAGCAAAAAGGAAGTATAGCGGGAGACATGGAGAAGTTCATCCTCAGTTACCGTGATTTCGGTCCTCAGGCTATGGTCGCAGTCAGTCAATATGGTCAACATAATGTGATCACAGAGTACAACCTCAGTCGCATAGCCACGATCACGATTAAACCTGGCAATCGCAGTTCAGCAGGAATATAACCCAGGGCAGTTTTGTAAAATTTCATAGATGAATCCCAAATCATATATAGGAAAAAACCCTTTATTCTTTGGGAATTGCTTACCTCATAGATATTTTTGAATTGAAAGCAAGAAACCCTAATTGGGCAAGTGCGTAACTACTCCTTGAGGCTTAATTTTTTTGTAATTTTGTAAAGAATGAATGTTTTGGATAATACCCATGGTATATATCTTCTTAATTTCTTATGAGTAGATAAGTAATTTAGTCTTGAGATTATGTTGAACTAAAGTGTAATTATATGTGGGTGTTGTTGTGGTTGCATGATTTTTAGTTGTTGAGTATGAATTCCACCATCATTTGGGTTAATGGATTAATGAGTTGGAATTTGATGGGTGAAAACCCCAAATATCCAAATGGGTTTGATGGGTGAAACCCCAAACTCTAAAAATCCTTCATCATCCTTGAAAGAGGGGCGAAGGTGAACTTGAGGTAACCCATGAAATCCTTGAAAGAGGGGTGAAGGTGAACTTGAGGTAACCCATGAAATCCTTGAAAGAGGGTTATAGAGGGACAAGGTAATTGTGGACAATTAAGTCTATGGTTTACTACCTTTTGCAACATTATAAATAAGTGTGATTGAAGTGTAAGCCATGTCAGGAGAATCATCCTAGAAATAGGGATGCTTGATTGAGGTTGTGGTTGATTACGAATGGCATACTTGTTAGGTGCTCGAAAGAGTCAATAGGTGAAATCATTGTAGTTTTATTGAAAAATTGACTACAATGACTTTCAACCTAGCCTATCCTTTGATCAACAACTAAAATTCATTCTAAACCATCATCAACCCACACGTTTTACCTTTAGGTAGACATAATCCCAAGATCCTCTCTAATCTCAATTTTAAATCAAAAGTCTCTTACTCGTGCATTGGTAGTAAAAAATCATTACAACTAATCCCCCCATTTTATTTTACATATCTTGCTTATTATTATTTTGGGTAACCTTTTAGTAATTAGGGCAGCCATAAGATTTAAAATTTATAATTCGCTCCTTGTGGATTCTACCCCAACTCTAGTTGGGTTATTAACAACAACCGTCTCTCCCCGAAATCATAGGAGTGAGTTAAGTGATATCAGTCTTCCATCTTTCTACATAGTCTTACTATCCGAGATTTCATAAATATGGCTATTCTATGAGGTAATTCATTCATGTCCTTGCAAGTTACAAATTCAATCCAGTTCATGCATCATGTTTCAGATTCATCTATGTAGTCTTGATTTAGTTTATAAGTGTTCAGTAAATTATCTCAGTTTTTTAAGTATTCCATCTTAGATAGTGTAATACCCCTTGTATGAATTTGGTCTCATGATTTGTGCTTCCATTGCATTATTTATCACTTCTCAGTTCTATATGTATGATTGTATCATGAACACTTCAAGTGAGTTCTAAACTCTCAACATGAATCAGTTTCTAATAGTCAATAAAGTCAAGTCAGCTCAGAAGCCAATTTCATGATGAAAGTTCTAATGTTTCAGCTCAGTTGCATCCTTCATTACTAGACATGTCATGTATACATTATTCCACACTCATAAGACTTCAACAAGTTCCTATCCATCAGTCGAGGATGAATGTTTCCAAGGGGGAGATAATGTAATACCCCACATTTTTGGGGTAGACTTTGAACCATCGTTCCTATATGTTTAAGATCTAATACCACGTTTTGTATGTGAATATATGTTTCATGATCTTTATACTAGTGCGTGAAGTGCTTAGGATATAATAAATGTTCATAGAAATAACTTAGAGCAAAGTTGAGCTAAGAGCTTTTGATTTGGCCAAGTTTTGGTATTCAATTCTACAAGGGTCGACTTTGAATGTAAATAACTTCTTATATACGTGTTTTTATCAGCTAAAGACCCACCAAATGATAGATAATTGAGTTATATTTCCAACTATACCAATTTTTCCTTAATTCGATACCCGAGCAGAAAGTTATGGCATTTTTTGTGAGAGGTAGTAAGAGTCCGCAATTTCAATGCGGCGCAGCGATCTATCAACACGATAAGCGATGCGATGTGTTGGTATCTCAAAGTGATATGGGAAAAGGCGCGGATATTATTCCCCCCCCATTTCATCTTCTTAAGGGTCAATGGGCACTTTGGTCCTTTCTCCTTTTTAAATTTGAATATAAATGAAAATGTTAGTCAAAATCAAAATATCAATAAAAACAAACAAAAAAACTTTTTTCTACCATCAAATAAAAAAATAAAAAATCAAATTCAAGAAGCAAAAGAACCCGCAAGTCAAGGAAAAAGAGAGTGTGGATCAGATATAGAAAACAAAGGAAATCTGGGCCCTATTTTCTCAACCCCAAACGTCCAAAGGATGATTTATAGCATCTAAAAAGACATTATTTGCCCATCTTCCTCAAAATTTCTCACGTAAAAATCCTCCATTTTCCCCCATGAACAAAGTTCAAGATTTTCTCTAAAGAAACCAAGGAATTCAAGCTTCAAGTTCAAGAAATCCTCAAGGAATCTTTAAGAAATCATCTATTAAGGTATATGGGATGTTCATCCATGGATTCCTTTTACCATGGAGCCCAAAACCCTTTTCTATGTTTAATTATGAGTTTTTACATGTTCTTGATAAACTAATTTCATGAATCTCTTCTTATTTCAATTTCAAGTTACGATTACAAGTATTTTCAAGTAGAATGAGCCGTATCATGTTTGAATGTTGTAATTTCCATGTCATGTTCAGTTGATTCAGGGTAAATTCCCCCAAGTCAAAAATTTATCCATGAAATCCTATTGTTTCCACATATTTAAGATATTCTCATGTATAAGTTTTTTATTTTCACATGTTTGATGAAATGCCCATGTTTGGGTCTTTGAACCAAAATCACTTAATACAGTATTTCAAGTTTGATATCGTATTTTATACTCATTTAGTGCTGGTGGATTATGAACACTTGATACCTATGTGATTTACATAAATTCAGCTTTCTAAGTATTCAGATAGTTAATCCATGAATCTTATCAGTATACTCAGATATTCATATTCATGATATGCATTATCAGTTTATATGTTAATAATTACCCCAAAATCCGTATGCACTATTATTTTTAGAATACTATGACTGAGCTTATTAGTTATTACTTATCAGTGCATGCACCAGTTCATGATTCCAAATTCATTCATTTGGGAGTAGAATTTAGCACCGAGAGAACCCAAGGATGGGGGCATTCTGGCCAGTTTAGGGTTTGACCCTTAGTTGCAATCCTTAAATTACAGAACTATATATCCAGTGTAGGTTTGAGTTGTCTTTCTGCTAGTTTAGGGTTGACACATATCTCATGAGAGCACCTACCAGTATAGGGTGACTCCTTAGTCCTTCGGGACATCAGTTTAGTGATCACTACAGTTCAGGTTTGATTTTGATGTCAAGGATAGAACAGCCCTGCTCAATATGGGTCAGACGTTAGACTCCATGATAGATCACATCATTTATGTCGGTTATATGATAACTCCCATAGTCTCAGTACAATATTCAGTATTTTTTAGTTCAGGTTTGCTTGACTAAGTGTACGTACTTTCAAATATTCAGTTATACAGATTTTAGTCCCTCAAATCTCAGATTATCTCAGTAACATATGCAATATACACTTAGTATTGCATTCTCAAATATTCTAATTTTCACACATTCATGATCAGTTATCTCATTTTGTTCAGTTAGTCTTCACCTCATATGCATAGTACCCCATAGTTTTAGTCCATTCATTCAGACGAAGTATAGTTTAGTATCAGTTAATTAGTATACAAATATTAGATAATCAATATCCAGATACAAGTTATTCAGTATTCAGTTATCTATTATTCAGTTAATTAGATCATCTTAGTATATGTTAAGTTTGGTTTTGTATGTTTATGCATTTGTTCTCAGTATATTTTTATATTTAAATCCTTGAGTTATGCCAGTTTCCATCACGTAGTTTCAGACCCAGTGTTCAATCAGTATCTATGTTTTACTATTTTCTAGCTCCAATTCTACTTATTCCATAAAAATAAAGCTTTAAGAAACTAGGTATAGTGATTCACCAGCTTATCAGATTATGTTTGTTGTTAATGTTTTAAGATACTTTAGCTTTCAGTTTATTTAAGTCTCTTGGTGATTCTACTTGCACTTAGCATGCATGTTTTAAGATTACGTATGAAATCAGTTTTACCTATTGCATTCACCCCCACTTACTCAGTATATTTCAGAAGTATCGATCCACATATATGTCTATGTGATACATTGTGTCATAATGTAGGTACCAGTTATAGCCTATGCATTATAATCAGATAGTTGCAGCTTTCATCCAGCAGGTGATGAGTTCTCCTATTTTGGGGACTCCAGTCCGATTTAGTTTTTGTAATGTGTTGTATTTTTTATTTTCTATATGTATTTATTAGTGGTAGTTGGAGGCATGTCCCAGCTATCTATAGTTAGTATAGTAGAGGCTTCATAGATGTCAGTCATAGTAAGTCATATAATTTTAGTTCTTTCCTCAGTTTTATCAGATTATAAATTTTTATCAGTTACATACTTATTCAGATTTTATTATGATTATATTTCCACACAATAGAAATATCTATTTAATGTATTCTAAATAAGTTGATGAAGTATCATGCTAGTTCATGGGTTAGCTTGGGATCACTTGTGGTTCTAAGTACCGTGTTACGACTAGGGGGTAGTCTCAAGTCGTGAAATTTTTTTAATTAGTCTGACCTCTTGAAAAGGTTCCATCAAAGTAATAAAAAAAATTTATGATATCTATGAAGCATCTGCTCTATGAATAGCATTTTGAGTTCTCATTGCCCTGAGATTCCATACCAAAGGCTTTGTAACTTATTTATTGACTACTTTCTCTCCCCTTCTATCACTCACCCTTATTGGCAAACGGCTTGTATCTGATTTGTTCTTCTGCTTCTTTCCTTTTGACACTAATTATGGAGAAATCCCTGCTTTCTTTTGAACTTGTGACATATTTTGCATACTGTCAACTTTCTTTCTGTCTTTAATCATATTTTCATTCTCTCAATGTTGATATTATTTTTTGTCTTATCATATAATTGATGGGACACCATTTCATGTAGTGATTACATCATAGAGACAAGAGTATGTTGCACCATTACTTGCATATTAGGTAATACAACTAAAGCTTTATTTTTGGTCTCTGTAGCTTCTATTTGTTTAGTTGGACAATATTTAGTCTCTACACCTTGTAAATCTTTTGCATTCATCTCTTTATTGTTGTCCAGCACCACTACCAGCAATGGTTCATAATATGTAGCCTGTGACAAGTCTTGGGCTTTATGTTCTTGCACCAAAACATGTTCATCATCTTCTTCTAATCCACATTTTTTACTATGATGAAGTTTTTTCCCATTAGTGTCCCTTGTTGTTTGTTGTTCATCTATCACTTTACAATCATCTTTCTTCCCTATTTTGGCGAGTTCATTATGTTGCCCCTTTATTATAATACTAACTCTTTGTATTTTAACCACTTCTTCACCGTTTAGGTCTCTTATTTGTTATTGTTGAGACTGTTGAACCTACTGCTATTATACTAGGCCAGCCTCTTCTGTTGTTAGAGCTGCTACTTCTATTGTAAATGCTACTTTTGAGTTGTCTTTCCATGTCTGCTCATGTTCAATGTTATTTTCATTTTCCTTATTCACTGTGTTATTTTTATCTTTTTTCTGAAAGACCTATATTTCCTGAGTATAAATTAGTTCCCCCTTACTGCACCTAGTGCTTATTGTTTTGTTGATTTTGTGCAACACTTTCTGCCTCTTCATATGTCGTATTATTTTTTCTGTTGTCTTGAACATCCATGTTTATAGCTTTGTCTGTTTCTCCATCTTCTATTCTATTATCCTATAATACATCTAATGAACTTGTTGTAGTGACATCGTTGTTTGCATTAGTAGACTTCTCATTAGATGTATTTATTAACTTGGTGGTTCCATTATCAATCTTGAACCTTTTGCTTGTAGGGTTTCATTTTTCTATTTATGAATTTTCTCTGTACAGGACATCAAATTGTTCCTCCTTTCTATCCCTTTCTTAGTTTTCATCATTCTGTTGTTTTTTAATTCAGGGTGCAAGATCCTACATCCACTTCTACATGCCCTTGGAGTTTACTAGTATGACAATAAAAAAAATTGAAATCATAATTTGAATCGCAAATTATGATTTTTTGAGAATTTTGGAATTTCAAATCATGATTCCGAATCGTATATCCAAACGTTGATTTGAAGTCATGACATGAACTCTTATGTCCAAACACCTACTTAGAATTTCAAAATGCCATTAATAAAATTAATTTAGTAATATTTGTTAGACTCTAAGGTTTATATTTTAATAATGACAAACTAACAAGTGAATTCTTGCAGGATATCAAAAGACCATTGATGAAAGAAGTCGGCTCTAGAAAACAAAGGACATCCAATCGCAAAAAGATTATGGAATTCTAACAAGCATGGCAGATAAATCAAATATGATGAAAATGGAAGAAGAAGAATCATCTCTCAATCACGGTAAAATGGGAGATCAAGAATAATCAATGAATAAATCAGAATCTAAACAAAAGAAGGAAGGATACAATTATCACATAAGACATCCAAACTAAAAGGAAAGAAAGATCACGGACATATCTGATATGGACGTGATCCGAAACTGTATATGGACATATCAAACGGCTATATTCCTCAATCAAGGAATCAATCTAAGTTCTTGATTGAGAAGAAATCCCTTGGGTTTCCTTATGAAGGGTAGCAGCCGAAGACTATAAAAGGAGACCAAAGACAGACATTCTTCACACAACTTCAAGAAGAAAATTCAAAGTGTCTCATTCTTAGTCTTACAAAGCTTTGGAACGTGATCTTACAATTGTTATATAAAGAGTGGGATCGATTCATATTTGTAACATCAACTAAAGCTGTGTCACAAGATCTGAAGAGAAAAATAAGTCTTCAGAACTTATTTCCTATCATTGTACTCGAACCAAACCTTTATCGATCTAAAGAAAATCTGAAACCCAAGGGGAATAGACGTAGGCACTGGATTGGTGTGTTGAACAAGGATTAATCTTTGTATTGTTTACTTTACGATTTATTATTTATGTCCTTAACTATTTAAGTTTAATTTAGTTGTGAAGATTTTGGATCTACAGGCGAGTCGATTGTGAGGAGTCAATAGTCGACTCACAGAAGAAAATTTTAATTCACACCCCCTCTTGAATTTTCAATTGGATTCAGAGCAAGGTCTCACAGATAGCATTGCCTAATTGCAAGTGCGCAATGATTAAATGGACAATAATTAAATTACCGGTGCTCTTCTTCAGGATGGTCACTCTTCTACAAGACCACCATATTTCAATGGACAACACTACTCTTACTAGAAAAATAGATTCACTATCTTTGTCAAATCAAATGACTACCAAGCTTGGGTTGTCATAAAAAAGGGTCCTAATCTAATTCCAAGGATCAAGGAAAAACAAAAGGACAAAGATAAAGAATCTCGTTGTATTGACATGGAAGATCTTGAAAATTTTGATATTACCAAAGAGCAACAGGAGGCAATTCAAAGTAACACACGTTCTACAATTTTACTTTTATGTGCAGTTAGCAGAGAAGAATATGACAAGATCTCAATGTATGAGACGACAAAAGAAATGTGGGACAAACTGGAGGTAACCTGTGAAGGAACCACCACAGTCAAGAAGTCAAAATTGTTTCTCTTGTAAATGAATATGAGCTATTCAAGATGGAAGAAAATGATGATATTGAATCAATGTTCGCCAGATTCAATAAAATTGTGTGTGAACTGAAATCACTTGGGATGATCTATCCGCGTAGCCTGAAAGTCCAAAAACTAGTCCAAAGTTTCCCAAAGATTTGGGAAATCAAGACTGCCATTCTAGAAGATGGAGATTGCCATAATATGATATACGACGAACTGCGAAGTAACCTTATTGCTTATGAGAAAAATTATTTCAACAGGTTTCATAAGAATGAAAAAAAGAAATCAGTAGCTTTCAACGCTGCTCCAATAGGAGAAAAGGATATTCTGGAAGATACTAATAGCGAAGAAATGACCCTCATCAACTGTGGAGTAAGGCAGATCATGAGATGGAGACAACAAAGATCCCAAGAAGGTAAAAGTAATGATTCCATGAGAAATAATGAACGCTTCTACCACTGCAAAAAACCTGGTCACTTCAAACAGAATTGTCCTGAATTGAAAAGAAGAACTTCTAGGAAGAATCAAAACTTTGGAGCTTGTAGTGATGAAGATAAAACAAAATAATAGGTGAAAGTCGCAAATATGTGCTTCATAGAAACTAGTGAATCCAGCAAGGTAAGAGTACATGATTGTCGTAATTGTAATACTCTTGAATCTATCCTATATATGATTACTGACGAACTTCAAAAAGTTATATATGAATATAACAAACTCTCCCAAGATAAGAAAAGTTGCGAAGCTAAATTTAAACAAAAAAATTGAAGAGGAACGATGAAACTGGCAAATAGAAATTGAAGGTTGTCAAATTGAAATTGACCTACTTCATGAAGAGCTTGATGATGCAAAAATAAAATTAAACAATTTTAGGACATCCCCAAGCCATAGTTTCATAAGATCAAACTCGTTTAAAAACTATTTGAGTTCCCCACCAGGGTCATTTAAATTAGCTAAGAACTATTTCTCCTATCGAGGGCCCGTTTGTTTTATCTACGAACAAAGAGAGCACAAATCCTACAGTTGCAGGCATAAGCTTAAAATGTATGGGTTTAGAAGACCAAAGAGAGTACATCTAACCCGCAAGGACCCAAGACCACTTATGTACCTAAGCACAATTGATCTCTTTATTTTGTCGAAACATGTCCGCAAGATCCATAACAAAAAGGAATTGATGACGGATGTTCCAGAATTATAGCGGGAGAGAAAAAAATTTCACAAAAATATGGCAGATTCAGTGACAACTGCAAAAGAAAAAGTCATCAAAGTCGACTACACCTCATTTAGAGTCGACTTTCACAACTAAGATGGTAAAATAAAGATATTTTTCCTCCAGGAAAATACTTTTTCGAATGAAAAGGTCAAATTCTGATAAATCTTGTCCTCGTCTATTGACATTTTGAAACTTATTTTAAGCTATCATTTTTTAAAATATCATTAATTATTGTTTTTACTGCATACTCTCCTAATAATTCTAAATTTTTTACCCTGGTAAAAGGTTTGTCTCGTGAGTATTGATCCAAAATCATGACTCTGCAAAAACAAACTTTGAACCAAAGCGGTATACATAACTCTCGAAAGCTGTTGTACTTAAATTCTCTGGATCCTGCGTCAACTACTTGGTTTTAATCTATCCCTTGAAATTGTGCCCATAATGTGTGATAATTCTGTGTTAATCATCTGTTTAAACTCTTCTATGTATCTCGGGCTAAGTTTGTTAGAGTTAGGTATTTTCTTTCCAAGATTGATCTTTTCAAAATCTGAGTTCTCAAAAAAAAAAATTGTGTCAATAATTTTCGAGTCTTATTTTTTGACACAAATTATTTTACTTAGTCAAATCTTAGTTTTGCTGAAGGAAAGATCTTCAAAATTATTTTGCATTTATGACTCATTATTGATCATATTTTTTACTTAATCCAATTTTTACCTTTTCCAAAAAGGGGGAACTCTTTTAAAATGGGCTACCATCATTGTATCACCATTTTCCATGCCACCTCTGCCGCCATTCACCCTTCCCTAGACTGCGTTATTTTATCTCCATCAGTATCTTTTCACCTCACGCCTTTTCACTCCTCAATTTCTATCCTCTCCTAACAGTCGTCTCCCAGGTTTTCTTAACCGACCTTCCTTCTCCTTCTCTCTCTTCCTTTAAAACTTTTCCCTTCACTCTCTCATACCCAAACCACGATCAGTGGCAAACGTCTCCAAAATTTCCTCTAATGGTCCTATCCCTTTTTCAAAATCCTTAAGTGAATCTTTATTTATTTTTTCAAGAGATGACGACCCTCTCCCATACCCTCTCTTCGACATACAAAAATCGTCCAAATCCCTCTAACTCTCTTCCTCCAGACGAAATGCACCAGTTCTGGACAAACCTCTCCAAAGAAAAGTTCCTTTCTTTCAAAAATTGCTCAATAGTTCCTGGGAGCATCATCAATCTCAGCCAACTTAAATATGCCTCGTGCAATGTCAGACACTTTTTCAAATCTCAAAACCTATCCTTGTTTTTTGAAATTCGTGGAACTCTAGTTTTTGAGGACCCTATTCGTATGTTCTACGCAAATCTCAGACTTTCCCCAGACAGTGGGGAGTTCGAGACTCTTTTTCTCGGCACAAGAATTGTCTTGAACAACTTTCTGTTTGAGAAAGTTTTTTATACTAAGTTCTCCGGTGTAGTGCCCTTTATGAACAATAACTAGCCTGAGGACTTCAAAGTGGGCTTTGAGCAAGCCAAAAAGTTTTTGTCTAACTCTTAATTTGTGTCATCTAACTTTGGTCCCCTGTCTCTCTACTTTGAATATCGCATTATGGCTTATATTGTTGCCACCTCTCTAATCCCCAGAAAAGTATCTCTAAGCAACATCACTTGTCATAATGTTTTTGTGCTTTACTGTCTGGTCAAAAAGATCAAAATAAACTGGGCAACTTCAGAGTGCAAGGAAAGCAAATGCTTCAGCTAGTTTGCCATATGGACTGATTATCACCTGAATCCTTCTATACTAATCCATCGATCTCTCCGCCTACCCACCTATAGAAGTCGCTGCAACTTATGACTCAATAACCTTCAGCAGCATTGGCTATGTCCTGGTGGAAGATGAATGGTGCAAAAAGAAGTCAGCTTGAGCGAAGACTGAGCCTCCGAAGGTAAGTAAACTTATCTCTAACCCCTCTATTTCTTTGATGAAGGAAATTGAAGAGTTCAAGAAGTGGTTCAAGGCTATCGAGGAAGGTATCATGCAACTCAAAGAGTCTAATTCCAAGATCTTTGACCTTGGGAAAAGTACAAGCTCCGACATAAGCGTGGTCCAGTTGGGGCTTGATGGGCTCAAACAAGAAGGAGTCAAATTGTTCTCTCGACTACACTCTCACATGGACTCCTTGAAATCCCAAGTCTCTTCCTTGAATGATGATCTAGCTGTTTGCGTTCAAAACTGCTACTCTTCTTTTGTCAAAAATATTGAAAAGTCTTATGGTAAGTTCTGTCAAAACATGCATAATACTCTTACCTATTTTCTGGCGAAACGGTAAATTATGAACTTCTTATTCAAAAGGGGGTCTTTTTCCTTATGTCCTTGGGTTGTAAAGATGATTTTTACCTTTTTTGATAATTTTTTTTGCTATGCTTAGTAATGACTATCCTGGTTATCAACTTCATATATGATTATGTACTGCTTTGTCTGTACGTGATGTTTCCATTTGTTTCTATTTCTTTTTTATTATGCCAAAAGGGGGAGAAACACAGAAAAGCTCCCTTCAATTAGCAGGAACAAGTCAACTGTCAACATATAAAGTTTGACTAGTAAAACATAGAACAACCAAGATGATCACAAGTCAGGGGGAGAAAAGTCAAAACAACCAAGGTGATTACGATTCAGGGAGAGAAAAGTCAGAGTCGACTTTGCTCATGTAAAAGCCAATCGATGGTTACAAAGCCAAGGGGGGCAAACTAACTAATAGAAAAGTCAACTGATGTTTACTCATGTTTGTCATTATCAAAAAGGGGGAGATTGTTAGCCTCCAAGGTTTATATTTTAATAATGATAAACTAACTAGTGAATCTTTGCAAGATATTAAAAGACCACTGATGAAGGAAGGCAGCTCTAGAAAATGAAGGACAAATAATTGCAAAAAGATTACGTCATTATAACAAGCATGGAAGATAAATCAAATATGTTGAAAAAGGAAGAAGAATCATTATCTCTCAATCGCGACAAAATGGGAGATAAAGATCGATCAAATAATTAATCAAAATCTAAACAAAGGAAGGAAGGACTCAATTATCACATAAGACATCCGAACTAAAAGGAAAAAAAGATCACAGACATATCTAATATGGACGTGATTCGAAGTCGAATATGGACATATCAAACGACTATATTCCTCAATAAAGGAATCAATCTAAGTCCTTGATTGAGAAAAAATCCCTTGGATTTCCTTATGAAGGGAAAAAGTCGAAGACTATAAAAGGAGAAGACCAAAGACAGACATTCTTCACGCAACTTCAAGGAGAAAATTCAAAGTGTCTCATTCTTAGTCTTACAAAGCTCTGTAATGTTAGCTTACAATTGTTATATAAAGAGTAGGACCAAGTCATCTTTATAACATCAACTGAAGCTGTGTCACAAGATCTGATGAGCAAATTAAGTCTTAAAAACTTGTTTCCTATCATTGTACTCGAACCAAACCTTCAACGGTCAAAAGAAAATTTGAAACCCAAGGGGACTGGACGTAGGTACTGGATTGGTGTGTCGAACCAAGATAAATCTTTGTGTTGTTTACTTGATGCTTTATTATTTACGTGTTTAATTGTTTAAGTTTAATTCTATTGTGAAGTATTTTGATCTGCAGGCGAGTCGACTGTGAGGAGTCAGTTGTCGACACATAGAAGAAAATTGAATTCACCCCTCTCTTCCCCACCACTCTTGAATTTTTAATATCTATTTCTAATAAAGAAAATTCTTAAGAATTAATATTGAAGTTAATATAAATCCAATAATATAAAATAAAATAAATTCTTAAGATCTACTACGAAGGGGAGCCTTGGAGTAACTGATAAAGTTGTTGTCGTGTGACCAGGAGGTCACAATTGTAAGGGGTGCGGATAACTTGGGTAAATAAATAGATCTATTATCTATTTTTATTTGTGTGTGGATATTTCTTAACTTTTCTAAATATTTTTATTTTTATTTTTAGTTTATTTATTTTTATTTTATTAATGTTCATATCTTGGGGGGTGATTAAACGGTATTTGATTAAATGCTTTACTGTAGTATTCTTTAGTTTTTTCTCTTAGTCTTTGTAATTCTTCTATATTATTTTTGAGGTATTCTAAATATTCTATATCTTTTGTTTTAAAATATTCAATTAAATTCTCTTTCATAAGTATTTCTGTTAATCTTATTTCTTCCATATCTTGTCTCCAATATTTTAAATACCCATAGTCTATCATTTTATCCTAAAGTAGTTGTGATACTGCAAATTTCTTTGTAATAATTTATTCTAATTGTACTATATGTAATATTAAATTCTAGATTATCTATTTCGTTAATTATCCTGTCTTTTTCTTCTATGAATAGTTCTATGTCTAAATCATATTCTAAACTATCTTTTGATTCTAGTTGTTTCATGGTTTTATTTATCCAAATTAATCTTTCTTTTACTTGTTCTCTTCCTTTTCTAAGATGGTTTCTATAATTAATTTCTTCATATAGCCAACTTTGTTTTTCTCTAACTCTTTGAATATATTCTAGCATTTCTTAATCTGTATAATATCCATCTGAATAATTATCTAGGTAGTAATAGTGATTGTCATAACTTAAGTATATTTCTCCTAACTCGTCTTATATCTGATTTATATCTAACTCTTCATCTTCAATGTTAAATATTTTTTCCCATATTATTTTTTTTACGTCTGTAATTTCTATATCTCTAAGTATGTATAAAACTAGTACTTCAAAATTATCTGTCATTTAGGTGGGTTAATTAAATGTTTTTTCATAATTTTCTTTAGTTGTTTTTTTTAATCTTATTAATTCTTCTATATTTTCATTAAGGTATTCTATATATTTTATATATTTGGTTCTCATATATTCTTCTAAATTTGTTTTCATTAGTTTTTCTATTAATTGTATATTTTTTATATTCATTTTCCAATATTCTAAATATACGTAATTTATCATAGTTGATGTGTAGGTTTGGTATGTAAGTATTTATAAGAGTAGTTAGGTAGGTGAGGTATGTAATTTATTCTAGTCATAAAATATTTATCAAATATTTTTTCCAATATGATTTTTCTTATATCTACAATTTCTATATCCTTAAGTACATACAAAACAAGTATTTTAAATTTATCTACCATTTCGTCAGATAAATAAGTATTCATTTTTCATATGATGCTCTTTCAAAATATTCCCTTCAATCATACACATAACAAAATATGATCATTTTAAATTACTATATACTAGATTATTCTTAAATAACATATTCTTCGGTCACTATTAGCATGATAATCTGGATACTTTTCCCTTAAACAGCACCTCTACTCTGGCTACTCCCTTATCACGACTTTCTTGCCTTACCGGTTTCACCTTTAGGATGGCGTAGTTCTTAGAGATTTTTCTCCTTTTTCACTTTGCTAATAAACTTCTTAACATGCTATTTTTTGAATAATTCTACTATAAAGCAACTAACATGAACTTATTTTATCATATCATGATTGTCAGGAATTTATGAATTTAGCTATTCATAATCATAAATAAATATACCTGTTCTGGTAGGTTTGACAATTCTAAGTTTTGTTCATCCATAGCTTTTTCCATTGAAATATACCTATTTTTAATAAATATTTAAAAGTTTGTTGTGAAAGAAGAGTGTTTGCTTCAACGCATGAAAGCTTGTTTTCTCTGCTGCCTTCCATGCCTCTATTTATAATGAGAAAATGAATAATTTACATGGTTCCTACGTATTCTTCCTGATGTTACAAAAGTCAAAAAAGAAAGGCTATCCTATTTACATCTATAAAAGCTAATTATGATAGGTGTCAAAAAGTCTTGACATCTTAAAAAAATAAATGACTTAAAGTACTAAAAGACAAAAATCTATTAGAGCTTAAGATTCTACCTATACAATAATTTACAATTTACGTACAAGAAATTATGAAAGTTATCTATATGTCACTTTCACAATTTAATAGCTTGTCTTTTTATCTCTTCCATTATTGTTTCGTGTCTAGCTGGCGTCCTTATCTTCATGGTTGATTTTTTCCTTTTATTCTAGCTGGACTTCTGGGATAATATTATCTTCTCCATTACATCTCGAACATTGATGGTCTGGATATATGTGTCCAATTATCTTGCAATATCTTGTTAATAATCTGTCTGAAATAAATCCTTTCTTAATTGCTCTTGCAGTAGATTATTTTTTTGGGTTAAGTAACGTCATTATCCATTGTCTGACATCTTTCATATCTGTTTGTCGTAGTTCTCTTGAATTTGAATAAATCATTTTATGGTCTCTTGAATAATAGCTTCATATTGGGTTTCCTTTGATATAATTATTTGCTAATTCTTGAATAATTGTAGCTAGTCTAATAAGTCATTTATTTGCGTAGAAATCAGGTATCTCAATTCTGGGTATCTCTGGCTGTTGTACAATATCTTCCGGTATAATCATATCTCTGGTTAATCTTATTTTTACAACTTGTATAACTGGTTTGATGTCGTCGTATAATATCTCTGCTGGTGCAGTATAAAACTTTATATAAAATAGATTTTCTTTGGTTACTCTTTTATAAGTGGTGAATATTTTATGTAATTCTTCCATAGATAATAGTTCTTCTCCATCTTGGGTATATATGGTATTTAATAATTCATAGTCGAAACAAGTTTTTATTAAGCTTGGGTTAGTTTTGGGTAGTGCGATTAGCTTGTTATGACCTTGCAATCTTTGGGTTATATAGTTTGTGTTTGGTTCTTGGATATCTGTAGCTCTGGGTTATGGTTTAGAAAAGTTTGTACTTTGTAGATATTTTCTATGTATCCTTGGGCTAGATGGTTATAAGTTTTTTTATCTTGATTCAAACTATCTCGATATGTGGTAATTTGTGGGGGTATGTACAAGGGGTCTTTTTGTATTTTTGGTATAAATGGCTTCTCAAATATTTTATTCATGTTCATGTTCTGGTATCTTTGTCCACTAACTCCTTTGCTAGTACTTGCAATTGCAGATTGACAAACGTTATGGGTTTTATGGAGTGTCCCAACGTCTCCTTGTAGCTCTGGAATTTTAATGTCTTCCAATCGACATAGCTCTGCACACTGCTGAGTTAGCTGATTTGTAGCTTCAGACTTCAGTTTAACTCTATTAGTCTTTAGCTTTTCTATTTCATTACCCATACGCTCCACTTTCATTGAAAGCGTAGTTAGGATTTTGAGTATCTTTTCTAAAGCATCATCTTCTATTATATCAGTCTGTGTAACTTTGTCTTGATATGTAATCTGCAATAACATTTTTGTTAGTACTAATTACTTCAATTGTAAATGTAAAATTTAATATATTCAATACTAGTCTCTGAATCTCTTTTGTTGTAACTGAATTTTGTATTTTCTTTGTTAGCCACCACCGAACCTGGGTATTATCTGTTCTCACTATAAATTTGTTATATACAATATATGGTTCAAATGCTAATAAACATTTATATAATGAACATAATTCTTTTCTATTTATTTCCCATTTTATTTTTGTTTCATTAAACGTACCTGAATAATATCTGCAATGATATTCTAATTTTTCATTTTCGTAACTTTATTTAAGTACTCCTCCATAACTATATTCACTTGCATCTGCTTCTACTATATATGTAAATTTTTTATTTTCATCTGGGAATTGTAATTTTGGTAATTCTTTACAAAGTATTTTTATTTTCTGGACTTGTTTTTTATCTTCTTCGTTGTAATTACATTCTACATCCTTTTTTAATTTTTTCTGTAAAGGTTTTAGGTTTTCTGCTAATTTTGGTATATATTCTCTTACTTGGTTTACTAATCCTAAAAATGATTGTAATTTTTTTTTTTTGTAGCTAATTCTTCTTTTGAATTTATTATTTTTTGTACTATATGTTGTTGCATTTTTACTCCACTTTTATCTATTTGTATTCCTAAAAACTCTATCTGGTTTTTCATAATTCCGGATTTCTTTTCACTTAAACTTATTCCAGATTTTTCTATTATATCTGTAAATTGTTCTAATAATTTTAAATGTTCCTCTTTAGTTTTTGTATATAGTAGTATATCATCTATGTATACTATACAATTAGCTAATTGTTTAAAATAACTATCCATAAAATGTTGATATCTACCTGGTGTATTTTTATATCCAAATGGTAATACGTTCCATTCATAAAATCCTTGTGGTACCGTAAATGCGGTTAATTCCTTAGATTCTTCTTCTAACTTTAAGTGGTAAAATCCTGATTTACAGTTAAATTTACTAAAATAGTTATATCCTTGTATTTGTCTTATTTTTAATATCTTATTTGGTATCGGATAATTATATGTCATAGTTTTTGCATTTAAATTTCTATAATCAACAACCATTCTACTTTTACCTCTTTTTTGTTCACTATGTTTATTACTATAAATGCTGGAGTATTGTATTTACTATTACTTTTTTGTATATACTTTTTTTCTAATAATTGATCTATATGCATTTTAAATTCTTTTAAATCGTCAAAATTATATGTTAATGGTTTTTGAGTTATTATGTTATTTTTATCTATTAATTCAATTTTTATAGTAGTTTTATGTTTTTTCCATCCTTTTAATGGATCTTCACTATATAATTGTCTTAATTTTTTCTTTATTATTTCTACCTTATCTATTAAAAATATAGTTATTTCTTTTTTATTTATCGAAAATACAACTAGTTCTACTGTGTCTTCTGTATTTTTTATATTTTCTAACTTTTGTGTAATTTTTTCACTTCCTTCAATCCAATCAGTTTTCTTTCTTATTTTATTAATAACTCTTTTTGCTCTTACTTTTTGTTTATATGGTGTTGTAAACCACCAATCTATTTTAGTTATTATATGTGGGTATAATTTATCTAAAAATGACATTCCTAAAAGCATATCTTTTGATGTTAGTTCATAATTATAGATTTCTTCTATTGTTATTATTTTATCCCATATCTGTATTTTTACATTTTTAGCTTTATATGTAATTAAGCTTCCTTCATTATTAAATCATTTGACTACTATTGGTGTTTTTAATTTATCCCATTTACTTTCTAGTAAACAGTTGTATCTACATAAGTTTGTTTCTGCTCCTGTATCTATCATACGTGTATAATACATATTATAATATCCTTCTACTATTATTTTTACAAGTACATATATTTTCATATCATGTTAAAGTTCTTTTTATGAATAATCTTTCTTTATTATATGTTATAGATAATTGTGTATGTTCTATATTGTATAGTTTTACTTGTTCTAACCATTTTATTCCTAATATTATGTCTGTTTTTTGCATTTCTTTCTTTATTTCAAATTCTATTTTTATTTTTCTGACTCCTATTATTATTATTATTTTTCTGTCGTATCTTTAATGTTTATTAGACTCCTTGGTAGATCTGGGCATATATCACTATTAGATTTTATTTCTTCACTTTTTACTAGGTATTTTGCTATATAATTTTCTTCTTATCCTGTGTTTAAGAGTATTAAATATTCTTTTTCATTTATTGTTCCTGTTATATAATATTGATTTAAATTAACTGTTGAAGTTGTTTCATAACTTGTTCTTTTTTATGAGCTTGATGATTCTGTTTTTTCATGAGTTATTCTTTTTGTTGTGCTTATTCTATCATTTATTATTTCTAAATCTTCTTCTATATCTATGTCATTGTAACTATAATCGTTATTATCAATTGTTTTTACAAATTGTTCAAAAGGACTTTCTATTTGTATTTTATTAATTTTTTTTGTTTCTGTTATTTTATATTTTGTTGTTAATACATATAGATTTTTACATCTTGCTGTAAATATTTTACTTCCTGGGGCTAGTTCTATTCCTGATATTTTTCAATATAATACTAATGATTTATCTATATTTTTATCTGTTATTGCTACTGAATAATTCACACTTATTATAAACATAAATTTTTGGTATATTAAATTTCCTTTTATAGCGGTTATTATACTTTTTTCTATAGGTTTTATAATTCTATCATCTGCTAAATATAATTCTATTGGTGTATTTATTCCTTCTCTAAAACATGCTTTTATTAATATCTCTGTTCCTCCAAGGTGTACATATTTTATTGGGTCTTTACTTTTCATATCGTTTATTTCTTTATTAACTATTCTTTTTGTTACTAGTGGTATACTAGCTCTTCCTTTTGCATATCTACAGTCTATTATATGTTCTTTTTGACTTACTACATAGTATTCTTCCTTTTTTCTACTAAATATATTTTTTATTGTTGGTATTTTAAATATTTTTTCTACACTTGAAGTCTAGCTCTTTTCCTTTTATTTCGTAAAATATATTATTGTCAAATATTATTTTTTGATCTGTTCCTTCTTCATTTAAATATTCTTCCTTTGTTATTATTTTTATATCTTCTTCAGTTATTTGGTTCATTTTTATATCTTCTTCAGTCATTTGATTCATCTAAGTCACTATCTATCTCATTATCTGTTTCATTCTCCGAAATTTCATATATACTATCTTCACTTTCTAATTCATAATCTATATAATCTATCTTCATATATTCTATATTTTCTATTTTTATTTTTGATATTTATTTATTTATTGGGTTTTTTGGTAATTTACAATCTCTAGCTAAATGTCCTAGTTTTCCACAATTATAACAAGTACATTCTTTTATAGATTTCTTTTTTCTATATGGTCTTTTATGTTTATAATTTTTTACATAATATTTTTTTCTTGGTTTCTTATATTTATATTTTGATTTTTTGTATTTCTTATATTTCTTATGTCTTTTTCTTTTCTTATTATATCTTTCTTCACATCCATATTGAGGTGCTATTTTATCTTTGCAACATGCTAAATTTCTTATTAATGTTTTTTCCATTTTTATTTCTTCTCTATATTTTTCACATATATTTCTATATCATTGTTGTAAAAAATTTATTTTTTCTCCTAGGGTATCTACTATTTTTGCTTCATCCCAATTTTTTGAACTAAATGGTTCAGGTAATTTACTAAAATATAAGCTTCTTATTTCTTTACTTTCTTCTATATTATATGTTCCTTTATAATAATATTTTTTAAATGCGCACGTATACTCATCTATATAGCACATATTACATATTGCTAATTTTAACATTAAATTCTTATTCGTATCTTTCTCTTTATTTTGCTCTTCTTCTTCTGTTGTTATACTACTAAATTCTTCTCTTATAGCTATTTCATATTTTTTCAATATTTCTGTTGGTAGTATTTTAGTAGGTATTGATGTTCTTTCTATTTTATTATCAGATCTTAGTACTTTTTTACTTGCTTCGGCTAGGTTTAAAAATCATAATTTTACTGTTCCTATTAATGTCTTTTCTATATATTCTGGTGTGTTTGTTCTATCTATTTTATTATCTAATAATTATTTTGACATGTATCCTACCCATAGTTTTATTATTTTATTTGTGTCTATTACACAGTCTAAATCTAAAAAGTTATAATTAATTATTTGTTTTGGTGTCCATTTATTATATTCATCCTTTGGATTATATCTTTTAAACTTATTTTTGTAATTATAGGTTGGTTTTCTTATTTCTGATGTATTAGGTATTATATTTTTATCTGGAGTATTTACTTCTGTATTTATTAGTTCTAGATTTTCTTTATTAATTACTCCTCGTTTTTCATTAATTTCTAGTTTTCCTATGTTTTCTAGAATTTCTGTATATGTTTCACTATCTTCCGAATCATAATTATCTGTTTCTTCAGCATCTATTGTATTTACTTCTAATTCACTAGTTTCTGGTTCTTTATTTTTTATTTCTAATTTTTCTTTAAATTGATTTATCTCAATTAATAATTTTTGTTCTTTATCTTTTTCTTCTTTTTCTTTGTCTTTTTTTCATACAAATCTTTTAGCATTTGTAGTTGTTTTTCTAATTCAGCAATCCTACTATTTTTAGTTTCTTCTATTTTTCGTATTTCTTCTGTGGTTTGTTGTTTTATTTTATCTATTTCCTTTTTTCTGTTTATCTCTTCGTTTTCTCTTTCTATTCTTACCATGACTGCCAACTTATCTTCTAATTTTAATTTTTTTTTCTAACATTAAATATAAATGTTCACCTATTTTCTTATATCACCTTCCTAAATTAGAGAATATTATTTTTATTTTTAATCCTTCGTGATTTTCATATATTTTTTCTTCTATTATAAATTCTTCTTTGTTCATTTTATTTAAATGTATATAGGTTATGTTGATATATATATTCTAGATTATCTATTGTTGATTCTAAATTTGATATTTCTTCTTTTTGTGCATTTATTGAGTTTTTACTAACTCCGGCAATTATGTTATACTGTAGTCTTTCTAACCTTATTTTTAATTCTTTACGTTTTTCAGATATTATTTGTTTTAATTCTTTATATTGTTGTGATTTTTGTACATTATTCATCTAAACAATATTTATAATACTTTGGTGGATATCTAAATATAATTTTAATAAATTAATCAAATAAATCCAATTATATACTACTTCCGTAACTTTAATTAGCATAGGCTCTGATACCAATTGTAGGGGAGTGCGGATAACTTGGGTAAATAAATAGATCTATTATCTATTTTTATTTGTGCGTGGATATTTCTTAACTTTTCTAAATTTTCTATTATCTATTTTTATTTGTGCGTAGATATTTCTTAACTTTTCTAAATATTTTTATTTTTAGTTTTAGTTTATTAATGTTCATATCTTGGGGAGTGATTAAACGGTATTTGATTAAATGCTTTACTGTAGTATTCTTTAGTTTGTTCTCTTAGTCTTTGTAATTCTTGTATATTATTTTTGAGGTATTCTAAATATTCTATATCTTTTGTTTTAAAATATTCAATTAAATTCTCTTTTATAAGTATTTTTGTTAATCTTATTTCTTCCATATTTTGTCTCCAATATTTTAAATACTCATAGTCTATCATTTTATCCTAACGTAATTGTGATACTGCAAATTTCCTTGTAATAATTTATTCTAATTGTACTATATCTAATATTAAATCCTAGGTTATCTATTTCGTTAATTATCTAAGTTTTCTTTGACCGCAGTTTTTTTATATGATCTTTTATATATTTTGGATGTCAATGATCGTGATTTATAGTATTTTTTACATAGTTTTCAAATATATAAATTTCATTCCAAAAATCTGATCAAATATGTTTAACTCTCGAAAAATAAAAAGTGACACAAAAATTGAAACAAAAAAAATATTTTTATAATAATAGTAGTAGTAATAGTTGTTGTAGTAGAAGTAGTAGGGATAGTTTATTATTATATGTTTATTAATAATAAATTATGTTTACTTCTGACGAAGGTGAAATATTATTACGTATTTAATAAATATTTTCTCAATTTCATTTTACTTAGATCCATTTTAACTTTACACAGGTATTACGTTATTAGAAAATTTATTTTATTAAATTAATTATTTTAATATACTTTAAAAATTTAAACTTGATTATTGAAATTTTATGAAATCACTTAATCATAAGATTAATAATAAAAGTAAATAATAAATCTTTCCTATTTGCTAAAATAAAGAAGTTAAAAAATCCACATAAAGCAATCTCTAAACATTCTTAATTTTAATATTTATTATAATTAATTAATATGAATTATAATTTTTAAATTACTCAATTGTATTAAATTTAAATAGTTTGCCAAAAGTCTGGGTATAAATAATAAATAATTATTCTTCACCTTTCACAATCAAATGAAAATATGGCTAACAATAAAGAAAGCGGAAGAAAAAAGAGCTCATTACTTCATGTTATATCGATTGCCCTACCACAATTGACATTAACATAAGGCATAATTGTAATTTAGTGGGTACGATTGGATTTTTTTAAGTTGTTATTGAAGTCTAAACAAAAAAGCAAAAAAAGACAATCATTTTCATTTAAATTTATTGACACTAATCTAATCTAACGTATCAAAATCATCTCTTAATATATATAAAATAAAAAATAAAAATAGAAAAATTAAAAAGTGGCACAGAAGTGACGAGTCATCAGCAGAAGTGTGGCTTGAAAAGATTTGTCAATATTTGAGCGGACAAAAGTGAAAGGAAACGTGATCATGATACTTATCCACTATTTTCTCCGTTTTATTTTAAGTAATTATTTTATTAAAAATAAATATCGCATATTAGTTGATTATTTATTAAATTAAAGTATAATTAATTATTATTTTTATTTTACTTCAATAATTAATAATATACATTAAAATTCTTCATTTAAAATGAAATGTGTCCAACTAAAATAGGGCAGAAGGAATATTAACTTGGTACACATATAAGAAATAATAAATAATAAATATTTATGTTTTGAATAATAATTTTATTATATATTTTTTTGAATATAATAAATTTAATATTTTAAAAATTGATGATGAATAATATTTAATTGTAAGAATAAAATGGATTGAAAGAATAAATTATTCATTAATTTTTAAGCAAATAAATATGAAACACTTTAAAAATAGGTTTATTTTAAACACTCGACCAGATAAATATTTCTTTAAAAAATATTTTTTAAGAAAATACTTTTCAAAATAAGCTAATTTTAAAAACTTGATAAGACGAGCTATAAAAGCATTCTATTAGTAATTATATTTATTTGATTTTATTTAAAAAATAATTTACTCCATCCGTTTTAATTTATTTAGCTTATTTTAATTTGACATAAAATTTAAGAAAATAACGAAGATATTTTATTCTTATGGTCTTAAATTAAGGATATGTCAAATGTATCAAAATATCATTTTAATCTTGTGATCTTAAAATATATCATGTGGAACATTGAATCAAAGAGTTGCTAAAAAATATTTGGATTATTCTTTTTTAAAGAGTAAAGTCACCGTTTCACCCCTAAACTTGTCCTCTCAACTTATTTTAGCATTTAAACTAAATTTTTATTTATTTACACCCCCGTATCATCTTTAAAGTGTATTTAAATATACTCTTAGTAGTCTAACCCAAGTCAAAGCTGGGTTTTATTAAACACGTGCCTTTTTGATGTGTCCACGTTATAAATCGACTCGTTCCCAATTATAACCCCACTCACTCTTAAAAAATTTCATCAAATCCTAAAACTAACTCATTTCTCTTTTCATTTTGCCCTAAAACTTTCTAAATTGTGACTCACTCTAACACAATTTCACTCGATTTCACTTCAAATTAATTGATTTTAGTGGTTGTTTATAATTTCTAGCAAGCTCCTAGATGAAATTTAACTACCCATGTGATTATTTGTTGTTTCAATTGTTGTATTTTGATTTTAGGATTTTTGTCTTGATAAAAATCTAAGCTCGTATTTTTTTTTAATTTTTTTTCAGATTAATCATGATTTTGTGTATATTTCCTTGAGGTTTTACTATGGAAAAAATTACAACAAAACCCAATATTAAATATCATGGAGGTATTGTTACTGACTATTTTGATGTTGACGTAGATAGATTATGTTACTTTGAGTTTGTTGATTATGTGAAGAAAATTGGATATAAGTGTTCCTCATGTATTGTTTATATTAGACCTCCTAAAATAAATTAATATATAAAAGTGACATGTGATATGGATATTTTGGGTATTGTGCCTCAACTTAAAAAGGAAGATATTGTTGAGTTATATGTGACACATTTAGTTGAAGAGCCTGTTGTGGTCCTACCAACTATTGAATATGACCCCCATATGGGAGGGTAATCTTTTTCTATTTTTTTTGATAAAGAGTCCAGCCAAAACTTTAGGGATAGTGAGAATATAGCGTTTGTAGAGGGTGAAACACCTCAAGAATCTACTGTTAGTGAAAACATCATTGGTGATGGTACTGTAGCTAGTGGTGAGGAATTAGGTGGTGGTAATGATGTTTCTGCTATTAGTGAGGACTTAGGTGGTGGTGATGGTATTTCTATTACTGGTAAGGACTTAGGTGGTGGTGGTGGTGGTCCTGTAGCTTTGGGTGAGGACTTAGGTAGTGGTGATTGTGTTTCTGCTACTGGTGAGGACTTAGGTAGTAGTGGTGGTGGTGATTCTTGATGTTGTTGATATGTTGTGGAAACATGACACATTCAATGCTTAAAATAGTGAATTTATGCATTGACTTAGGTTATTTGTCGGATATGATGTGTGTGTTATATGTTTTCCATGGTAAACTAGGTCGAAAGTAGTGTTGACAAAAAATGAGAAAATAATGTGCTAATAAACTGAAGTACTAGTCAAGCTACGAGTCATTACGTCACCTTACGACTCATAGCCAGACTCATAAGGATAACAATGGGCAAAGTAAATTTCCAGAAACTAAGTAATGGAAGGCTACGAGTCAAATTGACAGACTACAACTCATAGTGAGAAGTCTTACTAAGGACAGTATGTGAAGCCCTGAAGATTGATGCTCTAGTGGTAACGAGTGAAATGCCATGAATCATAAGGATTGACTACAACTCATGGTAAGGATTCATAAGGACAACAAAATCTGAAGCCTTGAAAACAAAAGTTCACTGAAGTAACTACGTTTAGCATCACACGACTCGTAAGGTAGCATTACTTGTCGTAACCACTAAGGCCAGAAGATAGATACGATAGCAGGAAATGGGTCGTAGCCAAACATAGTGACTCATTGCCAGAGGCGTAATCACTGCCTACATAGTTTTCCTAATTTGATTTGGCTAGGTTTCCTTTGTTATCTTGGGACGCTATAAATATGCTAGGGTTATTTCTTTATTATGTTACACACTATAAATATGCTAGGGTTATTCCTGGAGGGTGGAAAGAACCTTTCTAGAAAAGCCTCTTTCAACCGCCTCTAATTGGTTATAGAGTCGAGAGCCAGTTCATTTATCCATAGTTTCGCCTTTCCAGACAGAGACAACGGAAACAAACAAACGCGGATAGCATTCTGACCCACTCCTGGATTATTAAAAAACTTGCAAATGGTGACAAAGGTCACTAAATGTATGTTTGGATCATCTCTAGGAAGACCATTGAACAACCCCTTAAGATGAAGAAGTTGAATCATCGTACTGGTAGAGGTGGAGGAATGATAGCTCTAGTTGCACCTACTCTATCCATTCCATCTTCGTCGTCGTTCAAATAAAACTACACTGGTTGACGTTCTTTCCTTGCCCTAAGAGGCGATTTCTGTTTACATTACGATTTACTGGTGTAGCCACATTCTCTGCACGCCTTGGGTTAATAGGATCTAATAAATCATCATCCCCCAAATCATCATCATCAGGATTAGGATGACGCGTCTGTTGGCCATCATTCTACTGATTTAGTTAAGCTCTAGCCAGAGCGGCTAGGCTTTCAGCATCTTGGGGGTATTCCATTCTGCCAATTAACTATAGTTCTGGATGTATTGGTAATAATGGTGTACCCGATCTCCGTGTACTTGGCATACACAATAACTACCCTGTACAGAACAAGAACAACAAACCAAAGTAAAATTTGGCAAACTTGACCAAAGGTCAATTAACAAAACACAAACTTAATTGACAACCGTATTCCCCGGGAACGACGGCAAAATTTGATACATCCAAATTATAACTCTCGTTAGAAAGTGTAAGCGGTCGCTGTCAAATATAGAACCCAACTGGGTTGGGTGTCAAATCCCATAGGGAATACTGTGTTCACTAAGTATTGTGGTTGTTATTAGACTGCTGATCGAAGGTTCCAAAATAAAGGGGGTTTTGATTTATCAATTGTAGTCAAATATTTGTCACAGAGAGTAATTCAAATATTGATTGTATTGCAAAGATTAATTAAGTAAGATTAGTCAAACTAGAGTTATGGTTACCAAGATGCTCAAGTAGCTAGGGTTGTCAACTACTTTAAATTCCTCATGAACAATTCTAATTGCAAGAGTAATTGAATTCAATGGTTTATCCATTAGTTTCTCAACCTAAATGAGTAGTTTATCCCTTAATTCTTTCAAACTTAAGGAACGAGTTATTAATTTAACTATATTGTCACATGGGTTGATCCAGTTAAGACATCTACCTTCTATCCAAAAGTTAAAGCCTTTAGATTAGTGTAAACCCTTTCTTTTCCCAACAAACACTTTTCTATTCGAACAAGTGATGTGCTTGGGCTCACTTTTCAAGTTTGCAACCAAGAAAAGTCATTAAAGTGAAGAAGGGTTTATGCAACATCAATTAGTCAGGGGAATATATTAAATTCACAACCCCAATCATCTATTCACATCAAGGCTCCTATAACCCTAGTTATGGGAGTTTAGCCACATATCTCAACCACAGAAAGAGAAAAAGTCATTGTGTCATTCATAAATTAATTCAGAATTTACTTACAAAAATCACAATTATTGTTCTTCAATCTTCAATGGAGAAAATGATAATGGAATCTAGAACCCCAATTCTAGAGTGAATCTCGGAGAAAAACTACATACAATATGTTTTTAGTATGGAAAAATTAATAAAAATATCAAAGATGGATAAAAGATCCCTCATAAAACCTAAGATTGGGTATTTATATGTCCCCCAGGTAAAAAGAATTTAAAATTCAAAATTATAAAATCTGCATCCAAAGCGACGGCTAAAGTGGTGGTCCGTTGGAAGTTTGACAGTTCACCAAATTAGTCATCGCTGATGGTCCTTAAAAGCCCAGTTCTGCTTAAGTCTCACGTCCAAAGTGGTGGTCCATCGCAAGACTGACGGTCCACCACATGGTCCGTCGCTGATGATCTTGGAGAGTTTAGTTCTGCTTAAAATTGACGGCCAAAATAGTGGTCCATCGAAAGACTGACGGTCCATCATATGGGCCGTCGCTGAGTCATCTGAAGACATGGGTTCTGTTTAGGCCTGACGGTTGAGTTGGTGGTCCGTCGAAAGACTGACGGTCCGCCCCATGGTCCTTCCCTGAGTGTTTCAGGATGCCTTATTATGTATAACACTGATGGTTGAACTGGTGGTCCGTCGCAAAACTGACGGTCCACCATTTTGACCGTCAGAAGTCTTTTTCTGCTAATTTTTTGAGTCTTATTCTGCAGCTAGCTCCTTACCCTAAAACACTAAAAACAGCATTAAATGCAACCTTGGTTGCTTGAAAACATGTAATTTTCCCAAGAAAAAAAGGAAAAATATTTCATAAAAAATCAGAACATCAAAAGGATATAGGTTATGTTGAGGAGTCGATTATGTGGAAGACTTTCTATAATAATTTTCTGGATCGCTTCTTTCCTTAGGAGTTGAGGGAAACGAAGGCGGAGAAATTTGTCAATCTAAGTCAAGAGAAGGTGTCTGTCAAGGAATATTCCTTGAAATTTCATTAACTGTCAAGGTATGCTTTGGAATTGGTGCCTGATATGAGGGCAAGGATGGGAAAGTTTACTTCTGGACTATCTCAAGATTTTATACTTAAAAACAAGACTATATTTCTGATCAAGGATATAGATACTTCTAGGTTGGTGGTTTATATGCACCAAGTGGAAGAGTAAAAGAGGAAGCAGGCTAAGTTTGGGGAAGGCAGGGTAAGAATTTCAGGTCATCTGAATAGTGTGGTGATCAATATCAAGGTGGTCAGGATGACGGTAAGTGGCCAAAAAAAGTGAGGAAGTTCTGGTTTCATCTCTATAGCTAGTGCTCTTTTCTGGTTTCATCTCAATAGCTAGTGCTCTTTACTCGAAATAGTCAGGTGATAGACGTCAGTAGAGTGGCAATAATTTTTGAGAATAGAGTGCCCAATCTCAGGAAAGTGGGGCTCAATCGGCCTCTTCGTGTCCTCTTCGTCGGTTCTGTGGTAGGTTGCATAGGGGTTTCTTTGATGAGGAGAGGGACATATATTTTAAAAGTGGTTAACTAGGCTATATGCTTAGAAACTATTTGGTTGGTAAGGGTGCTATGGCAGTGATTAAGGCTCTGGTTGCTTTATCTTTTGCTCTTTCACCAAAGGGTGCAGCTTCTGCATCAGTTTTTACTTCTGGTATTAGCACAAGTCTAAATTGGTTGTATGTTCTAGTTACTCAGTAGGAATCTGAGGCATCACCTGATGTCATGACTGGTACATTACAACTCTTTTATTGTGACTTGTGTTATTTGCTTGATCTGGGATCCACTCTCTCTTATGTGACCCTATTTGTAGCTGTGTATTTTTCTTTTGATCCCGAGGTTATTTCATATCTTTTTTCTATTTCTACTCATATAGGTGACTCTGCGATTGCAAAAAGGGTTTATAGGGGGGGGTATCTGTTGGTAGTAGGCAGACTTTGGTGGATTTATTTGAACTTGATATAGTGGATTTTGATGTTATTCTGGGAATGGATTGGTTACACTCTTGTTACATGTCCTTTGATTATCGAACCCTTAAAGTCGTCTTTAGGTTCCTAGTGAACAGGTTATTAAGTGGAAGGGTGGTTCCCTAGCTCCTAGGGGGTGGTTTGTTTCTTATCTTAGAGCTTGAAGATTAATGTCCAAAGGATGTATCTATCATTTGGTCTGGGTTAAATATTCTAACTCGGAAGGTCCTTCCTTGTATTTGGTTCCGGTGGTAAATGAGTTTCTTAAGGTCTTTTTGGATGATCTTCCTGGTGTTCCTCCGGATAGGGATATTGAGTTTGGTATTGATTTAGTTTCGGACATTTGTTCAATATCTATTCCTCCTTATAGAATGGCTCCATCTGAGTTGAGGGAACTCAAGGATCAACTTAAAGATCTTTTAGATGAGGTCTTTCATCCATTCTTGGACATGTTTGTCTTTGTCTCTATTAAAGATATCTTAGTGAATTCTAAGAGGAAGGCGGGTCATATAGATCACCTCCGTGCTGTGTTGTGAACTTTGAGAAATCATCATTGGTATGTCAAGTTCTATAAGGGTGAGTTTTGGTTAGAATTCATGGCTTTTATTATTCATGTTGTCTATCTCTAGTGAAGGGATTATGGTGGATCCCCAAAGAGTATGTAGTAGAGTGTCTCTTAGTGCCTGGTCCTAAGGACTCCTCCTTTGGTATGTTGTGTCAGGATGAGTCTCATTTGTGACCTAGGTGGTTACTATGAAGCACTCTGTACCTATGGTGTCATGTTTCTGTTAAGGGTCTTACCTTGAGTAGCGTGAGTGGTTCTTATGATTTAGTTTCTCCGTGACCCTTCTTGTGTTGGGTAGTGGATCGGGAAACATAGTGATAATTGAAATGGGAAAGTGTAGAAGTCCCTAAGTGGGGGAGACTATAGTTATAGGGTGCTAATTTAGCATCGTATGGTAGGTGATGTCGCCCTCCCCCTTGAGGGTATGAAGAGGGTAAGGGTAAGTCGCTTGACCTGATCTGGTTCACCAAGACTTAGAAAAAGGTGAAGGTGATTTGTCAGAAATGAAAAACCGCTCAAATGTTCTAAAAGTCCTATGCAGACATGTGGCGTGTCGGTGATTGGGTAGTCTTGGAGGTGTCTCCCGTGAAGGGAGTGATGTAAGTCGGTGAAAAAGGGAAGCTTAGCCCCCGTTATGGGTGTCCCTATGTGGTCTCAAAAGAGGTTTGGCAATGTTTCCTATGAGTAGGAGTTTCCCTTTAGATTAGATTCGATCTCCGCCATTGCCCATGACTCTATGTTTGAAGATGTTTAGGTGGTTTCTTGATGGTCATTTCCTTAAAGGATGTTGGTGTTTTGGGTTCTTTGACTCGGGAAGAGATCCCGGTGAGGGTCTTGGATCGGCAAGTTCGCTGATTGCAAACAATAGAATTGGCTTCGGTGAAGTATCTATGGAGGAACCAATTGTTCGAGAAAGCTACTTGGGAGGTAAAAAAAGACATGAAGTCCAAGTATCTGCAACTATGTTCCATTCCGAAAACTCATGCTTGAGGTATGTGTTATTATTCCCAACTTGGTTTATGTCTTTGATAGACAATGGGTTGAAATCCCCAATGTTTGTGATTAGTTGATGTCTTTGATGAGCAAGGGATTCGAGTTCCCAAACGCTTGAGTTGCTTTATATCTTTGATAGGTGAAGGGATCATGCCCTTAATCTTTAAATTGATCAAGTGTTTTTGATGAATAGTAGGATAGAATCCCAAGGATATTGAAAAGAAGTGGTTTGATAATGACCATAATATGTATTGAATTGTACCCTTGTTATATGCCTTGTTATCAATTGTGTGAAGATTGTTTTGATGAGGGCTAATATATTAACCTTAGAATAAGCTTTTCTTCACCATCATTCATGGATGAATGATCCTAAGTGAGGGAGAATGAAACACTCAAGAATGTGGCCTTGTAAAAAATTTTGGTTGGTTGGTGATGATAATGATATGTGTTGTGTTGTGTCCTTGTTGCGTGTTGTTTCTAACTTGTGTAAAGGTTTCCTTGATGCATGTTGATGTGTTAACTTGTGTTTATGCTTGCCTCACCCCTCATTCGAGGATACATGGTCTACGTTGGGGAGAATTGAAGCACCTAGACTTGAACCCTTTAAAGAATAACAACTTTTAGAGTCTCTGGGGTGGGTACAGTTAAAGGTCTTGAGTCATACCCTTTGTCAAGACTCGTACCCTTCTTCTCTCCCCCTCTCGTATCCTAGACAAAATACTAAGGTAGTATACTGGTTTCCTTATAATTTGACCTTTCCTTAATCATAACTAATGCATACGAGTTGTATGCAACTTAACTGTGAAGAGAGAGGCCTCAAACCTAGTGGACTATTTTGGTTATGGGTGGTCTATAAGAGTTAGGTCATGAGTCATACCCTTTGGATAAGACTCAAGGGTGTCTAGTTGTACCCTAACCAGTGTGGTTGACCTAGGAGAAGCCTAAGGTAGGAATTAGGGCACCACTCGTACCTTAGGTACGATTGCTAAGTGAACCATATAGGGGTCATAACCCTGCATAGGTGGGATTTCCTCTCACTATATAAGTGTGTGTTTCCTCCTAAACATCTATTTGGATGAATCTAACATTCCAAACACTCAAAAAGTTACTTGAACCAAGATTGGAGGCTAGGGTTTGGAGGGAGCTCATCTAGTGGCAAGAAGGAGTCAATATTATTGGTGTATCATCTTCTTTAAGGCATGTATCTCTTCCCCTCTTTAAATAACTCTAAACCCATGTATTTCACACTTGGATTAGTAAGTATACATGGTGGTTTTGAATCAAATAAAAAGGATTTTGTTGACTATGAATGAATAATTATGTTTCTTGCTTATACTTGTTATTGACGGTAGATTGTATATATGGGTGCTTTTTGTATGTTGTTTTACATGAGGGTCTTGATTAACCCTAATCTTGATGATATCTACCATGAAAATATCCTTGCTGAAGTTACACACACAAAGTGTTTGTGAAAATGCCTAAGTGAGTTGTCTAGTAAAATATTGGTGATGTGTTGAGCTAGAGAAATGGCCTAAGGAGTATAAATGGTTATTGAATAATATTGTAAAAGGTATTGTGATTAATGTATTGTGTAATTGATGATATTGTTAGGTCAATGTCCAATAAGGGATTGAAACCCTAAACATGAAAATGATCATATTGTGTGTGTGTTGAGCCTAAACTTGGTGAGAATGTGGTGAAAGCTTGATAATGAATTGTAAATGGTTATGTGGGTCTTGGTCACCATAAATTAAATCAATTATGTGTTGAATCAAGGCATATGGTCTATTGAAATTATCAATGGTTAAATAGTTTTTTGTAGGACAAATATGTATCTATTGAATTGGCCTAGTGGACATGAATGACTCATGATAATGTCTAAATAGATATGAATACTTGTAGATGGCTTTTAAGGCCTTGTTGGCCATGTATTGAGTTATAATAATCATGAATGCTTGGAAATGGTTGATAAGATCCTTGTTAGAATTTAATTGGTTAGCTTTTGGCTTAAATAGGGCAATGGCCCTTTTTGTATGAATGTTTGTTAATTGGCATTGTGTTGGTGTGGTTAGCCATGTAATTTGTTAAACTATGACCATTTTGGTTTGATGGCTAAGAAGAGCGGTTAAATTCCCTAAACTTGAACTCGAATTGTGTATGGAACCAAGTTGTAAGACCCCACAAAATTCTCTCGTAGTCTGAACCTTCGAGCGTGTCAAGTGAAGTATAAATTCGGCCCTAAAAGTTTGAGAAGTGACTTCCCAAGTGAGAAATATTTTGAATCATGTAGAATTTTCCTAATATCGACTTTTTTTTCATGTAGAGCATTGAATAAGGTTTCCATCGATACCAATTTCGTCAAAATTTGGCATCGAACGAGGACGTTATGGCCATTTTTCTGAAAGCATTCGGAACAACCCAGGTGCGACGGCCGGGTTGATGGGCCTTCGCCCAGACCATCGCAACCAAGGAAGTAACTGGCCCAAGTGCGACGGACCGTCGCTGGGACCATCGCCGCTGAGACAGTGTGGCCTTATCCTGCTGGCCAACGTGCGATGGAAGATCTGACGGACCATCGAGTTTGCGATCTGAGACTGTCACAGCAAGTCAGTGTATTCTTTTTCTGACCAATGTGCGACGAATGATCCGTCGGACCGTCAGA
This sequence comes from Capsicum pubescens, assembly GCA_030864215.1. Lineage (NCBI taxonomy): Eukaryota > Viridiplantae > Streptophyta > Magnoliopsida > Solanales > Solanaceae > Capsicum > Capsicum pubescens. The sequence goes on along the minus strand of CM061542.1, from coordinate 211,100,425 downwards.
CTAGCGACGGACCGTCACTTCGATCGTCGCAGTCCCCGATCGATAATTTTAAGTCAATTTTTAGAAGGAATTTTTGGTATTTTCCCACTCTTTTTAGACCCTATTTATATCCGATCAAGGCTCACAACTTCATTTCTCATCTTCAATATCAAAAGCTGGGGTTTCTACAAAATCAAAACCCTTCTTTCTTCTTCAAGAGAAATCAAGAAATCAAGAATCTCTCCAAGAGCCTTCAAGAAAGAGTTTCCTAAGGTATGCAGATGTTGATTCTTGGGTCCCTTTAATCTAAGAAGCTCAAGAACCTTTTTCTAAATTTCAAAGATCTAATGTTTATGAATTTTCATGATTCATGGGAGTCGAAATTGATGTTCATGCTATTATTGAGTTTTTAATTCATGTTTTGTTACGAGATTTCATGCTTTGACCCTAGTATGTGATATTCATATGATGTTCATGATAAACCCTCTTCAAGTTGCTTGTTAAGGGATGTATTCATGTCAACTAAGTGAAGAAATTATTGAATAAGCAAAGCATGATCCCCATATGTTTGATAAAATGCTTATGTGAAGGAATTAGAGCCATTATAGCATGTTGACTAGAAATTTCCAGTTGTGTGCAAGCTCATGCATGCCAAGTGTTTGTTGAAAAGCCTTAGTGAATGAATTGTGATATGATAACATGAAATTCCTCAATTATGTGTTCTTCGATACATGCTAAGACTTTAATACATGCTGAGTGTTTGATGTAAGACCTTGTTGAATAGAGTATGAGCCAATAACATGTCTCTCTATACTATCATATGTTTATGATTTCTAAATATTATAACGCCCCGAGATCCCATCTCGAGATGTCACACGGTGCTTATGGACCCGAAGGACCACAAGCTAACCCTTTTCTGATATCTATACCTGTACACTGCATAATATCTGAAATAAATACGAAAACTTGCCATAAGGTTCAACACATCTATACATACTCAAAACTGAAAACTGAATACTAATACATCTGTCTGAAAAGCCTCTAAACTATCTGAACTGTGGATTTGATGGGACAGGTTCCCAACTAACTCCGTCAATTAAAAATAAATAAAATCTGAAACAATAATAGTAAACTGAGATTCGTCCTCGAAAGAAGAGGACTCACTGCTACTGCTGCTGATAGGGACTGAACTACTGAGGATAATCTGGATTTTGTGCCTCTGAACCTATGGTGTCAAATAAAATACCATAGCGCAAATGCGTCAGTAGCGCAAATGCGTCAGTACAGGAATGTACCGAGTATGTAGACGAGGTAGGATAATGCAAGGGCTCATGCATGCACAATATCTAAACTGAATAATCATGAAAGATGTTGCATGAGAACACATACATGAATGCACAGAACATGAACACAATCATCGTAACTCTAGATACTGAAACTCGCATACCACTTTACTGCAGACTGAACTCACTAATGACACTGAGATACTGAATCACTGACTCCTCTGATACTGATAACTGAGGATCTGGATGTGCTTACATCAAGGACTGTGCTCTGAGCTTACTGCTTTTGACTGACAGAATTAGAGATCAACTTTGCTAACAGATTATTCTTGAAGCGATTATCAATGATAAGAAGTATTATTATATCTGAATCTGACGACAAGAATATTTAATAGAAATATGATACTGTGATCAAGCCTGTCTGGTGGCATATCTCTAAATATGATATCAATCAATTGTATATGTGACCAATCCTATATGGCGGGATGGTCCATGAATCAACAGAACTATCTAAGTTCCTCATAAAGATAGATGACTGTATCTGACAGTCCTGATTTCTGAAGATTGATTCTAAAACTGAGACTGAATCTGAAACTGAAACTATGGGAAATAGTCACTTAATTGACATGCCCCAACCTATCATAGGTGGGGTCCAACCTCTACCCCCGGTTTGAAAGGTTCCAATACCGTGCCATAGGTAAAGACATTATCTTTATGTGCATTATCTTTATGTGACCCTCATCTATCAGGTGCTCAAACGAGAATGGCGGAGCCCTCATCTAACAGGTCAAGCCACCTCATCTACCCTCATCTAATAGGTATAATGTCTCTCATCTACCCTCAACTAGTAGGTATGATGTCTCAACCTGCGCTGGCTACGTAGTGCTAGAGCACAAAGATTGCATCTAAGAATCACACCCTCTACTAGTAGGTGAGTTCCCATCCTTGAGCTCGCTCGGTGCTAATTTCTACTCTCAACTGAAAGACTCTGAATGAATTCTTAAATGAGCACAACTGAACTGAATCTGATACTGATCATGTTTCTCAAAAGATCTAACTGAGTTACGCTGAGATTACTTAGTTCCATATCTGACGGAAAAGACATCGAATCATAGTATCTGATTGACGATACAGATCTTGAATAGATTACTCAAATCACTTCTCAAATTAGAATTGAATCACTTGAATACTATTAGATCTGAGCTGATTACAGGACTAAGGCTAGATTACTAGCGATACAGAGATTACAGATATTTATGAGATTACTTAGCTTTCTTAAGTTCCGCACTTGTCTGAGGATACAAAGTTCTATAGTTTACTGAGTTCTGAGAATCGTGGATCAACTGGAATTATCGAGAAACTGACACAAGCTCTAGACAACAACTCTATTTTTGGGTATAAATTCCCCCAGGACTCGATATCATAAAAGTAAGCATCATCATTCATTCATCATCACAAGCATTCATGCATCATCACAATCATTCAAGCATCTTCACAAGTAATTCAGGAATGATGCAATATGTTTATTTCCACAGTCACTAAACATCACCTCAAGCATTTAAGGATCTCAAACGTTTATTCATCATCACAGTCGCCAAGGAGTCACTTTAAGCATCTCAGAATCATAATCATATAATAACGTAGGGGAAATATGCTACTAGATTTTACTCCCTTCAACAAGGTTTTACCTCAGCTATTTCATACCTATATCGATCTTGACATATGTTTGGATATCCTATGGCTTGGGGAGACTTCATACTATCACGTCATAACTTACTTACTAACCACTTGGCATGTATTAAAAGCTTAACATATATCAAGAGCACATAATTGGGGGAATTTACAACCATCATATCTCGACTTGTTCACTAGGGTCTTTCAACAACCACTAGACATGATCGATTTTACACCTACTTGGAAATTTCATGCTATCTTGGCACATTTCACCCACTAAGGCATTTGATCAAACACTAGGCATGCATGGACTAGCTCACAATTTGGGGTTTCCTATTCAACATACTATAGTGTCCCTTATGTTTCACCTAAGCTCTTTATCGAACCTATGGGGAACGTTCTTCACTTATTCAACTATTTCTACACCCAAAAGTCATGAACACATCACATGGAAAAACAACTTCAAGAGGGTCTATCACAAACATCACATGAATTCCACATACTAGGGTCAAAGCTCATAAATTTTTTAGGAAAACATAAATCAAAACTCAACAACACATTAAACATCCATTTCAACTCATACAAATCATTAACAACTCAAAAACATAAAAAAAATTTAGTTTTAAAAAGGGTTCTTGAGCTTCTTGGATGAAAGGGACCCAAGAATCAACATCTACATACCTTAACTTTTGAAATTGGATGAACTTTAGTGCTTGAAACTTTATCCACACTTGAAATAAATAAATTCTTGAAGCCCACACTATGAGGAACTTGATTTTTGAAGAAACCTTGAAGAATTTATGGATGAATTTTGGAAGATTAAGGTTCTTGAATGAAACCCTAGATATTCTTGAGAGAATCGGAAAAGAAAATGATTTAATTAGGGTTTGAATGAGGGTTCCTCATATTTATAGAGGTTCAAAAAAGGTGGAAAATGACCAAAATACCCTTGAAAAAATGCCCTTGAATTGGTGGAAAAATATACTTGACGCCATCCGTGATAGGCCGTCATGAATGGTCGTCACAAAAGGGGTCCAAATTCTTGATTTTCTGCCCAGGGCTGACGACGTTGTCAGAATGTGACGACGTCGTCAAAAAGGTCGCCAGAAACGTGATAGCCCGTCAGAAATGTCGTCACCGTTTTCCAGCTTGACATGCTGGAATAAAATGGGGATAACTCTTTGCTCCGATTTTGGAATTAGGAAAAATTGGTATTGTTGTAAATATAATTCAAAGATCTTTCATTTGATATATATAAAGCTACCCATTTCTTCATATAAAATGAGTTATGGTCGATTGAAGTTGACCCAAATTTTTACGGTCGCTAAAACTTGAACGATAGGAAAGCTTTCAACTTGACCATGAGTTAGGGGACCTCTATGATCTTAATTCATTCTCAAATATATTCTCACACGATTAAAAGTATTTCATACTTGGGAGGATATTTTTGAAACATTTTGACTCAGATTTTCGCTTTACCAAATACACTCTAAGGCTCAGACTGGAAGAGAATTTTGTGGGGCATTACAAATACTTAAAGAGATGATTTAGTGATTGTGATGGTGAATGAATGTCCATGGTATTGATTATTCAAGAATGGTTATGTTTTACTTTTATGTTATCGAGTCCTGGGGGTATTTATACCTGATAAATTAGCTGCAGTCTAGAGCCCGTGTCAATTTCCTTGATAATCCCAGTTAAGACACGATTCTCAGAACTCAGTGAGTTATAGATTTTTGTACACTCAGACAGATGCAGAACTTAAGTAATCTCAGTAATCTTAGTATCGCTAGTATTCTAGCCTCTGTTCAGTACTCAGCTCAGATCTGTAGTATTCAAGTGTTTAGTTTGAAACTCAGTATCATGCAGTCAGATAACGAGATTCAGTAGTATTCCATCAGATATGAAACCAAGTTAATTCAGCGTAACTCAGTCAGGCCATTCAAGAAATATGATTAGTAACATATTCAACTTAGTTTAAGTTCAGTTAAGAACCAGTTTAGAGTCTTTTAGTTGGGAGTAGGAGCTAGCACTGAGCGAGTGTAGGGATGGAGTCCCCCCATTAGAGAGGCAGAGTTGTTAGAATAAGGCTTGACTATTATATTGCCTTAGTCTTGACTTCTTGTGAGGGCCAACCATTAGAAAGGCTTGACCAGAGTAGAGGTCTTTACCCGTGGCACAGTATTGACACCCTTCTAGCTGGGGTTACAGGTTGGACCTCACCAGTTCAGATTTAAGGCATGTTGGTTAAGTGAGAACTCCCACAGTTACAATTTTAGTATCAGTCTTCAGAGTAGAACTCAAAAATCAGGACTGTCAGATACAGTGACCTATCTCAGTAAAGAACTTAAATAGTTCCATTGAGTCATGGACCACCCACTAAATAGGCATGGTCTCACATAAAGATATTCAGTATCAGTATTATCAGATCCAGAGATCACCCATTAGAAGGCTTGATCTCAGTCTCAGATTCAATTGAGTAATCTCATTATTAGATCCAGAGATCACCCATTAGATAGGATTGATCTCAGTCTTAGATTCAGTTGAGTAATCTCATTATCAGATCTAGAGATCACCGGTTAGATAAGCTTGATCTCAGTCTTAGATTCAGTTGAGTAATCTCATTATCAGATCCATAGATCACCCGTTAGATAGGCTTGATCTCAGTCTCAGATTTAGTTGAGTAATCTCATTATCAGATTCAGAGATCCTCCACTAGTTAGGTACGATCTCAGATAAAATCTCTTCTTGTCATTGATAGTAGATTCAGGGATCATCCTTTAGAGAGGTTTGATCTCTGATTCAGTCAGCTGAGAGTAGTAAGTTCAGAGTGCATTCATTGATGTGAGTAGATTCAGTTAATCAGCTCCAGTAACATCAATTTCTGAGATCACTCGCTCGAGAGGATTGATCTCAACTCCAGTATTTGGTTATCAATATCAGGAGATTCAGTTATTCAGTATCTCAGTATTAGTAGTGAGTTCAGATGACAGTAAAGTAGTATCCGAGTTTTAGTATTCAGAGTCATGATGATTTCAATTATGGTTTGTGCATTCATGTATATGTACTCATTCATTACTCTCATAATTATTCAGTTAAGTAATTGTTCATGCATAATACCTTGCATTTAGCCTTACCTCATCTTCATACTCAGTACATTTCCACGTACTGACGTATTTGTGCTATGGTGTTTTATTTTACACCATAGGTTAAGAGGCACGAGATCCAGAGTGCCCTTAGCAGCTCTGTCCCAGTCAGCAGCAGTAGACGTAGCAGTGAGTCCTCTTCATTCGTGGATGATCCTTATTTTATAATCGCATCAGATTTATTTTATTTTCAATAGACGGAGTTAGTTGGGAACATGTCCCATCAATCCACAGTTCAAACAGTTTAGAGGCTTTTCGGATAGATGTATCAGTATTTAATTTTTTAGTTTTGAGTATTTTTAGATATTTTGAACCTTATGTCCAGTTTCCATATTTATTATCTATATTATGCATTGCTCAGGTACAGATATCAGTAGAGGGTTAGCTTGTGGTCATTTGGGATCATGAGCACCGTGTGACGTTTTGGTTCCAAAAAATTGGGTCGTTACACAAGTGTGGTGAAAATATGATATGATGTTATTAATAACATGTGAATGGTTTGTGTGGGTCTTGAGGAACACAAATTGAATTGCATGGTGAATTGAATAGAGGCATTAGCCTATTGATATGGTTGAGCAATGAAGGCTCCCATAAGTACCATGTAGTCATGTATAATGTTGAATTAGCTAAATGAGTCGTAGTCCTTAAATGTGATATGAATTGTATGTATGTAAATGCATGAACTAAAGATTCAAGAGTTCTAATGTTGACCAATGATGCCAATGAATAAAGAGTCATTTGAGTTCCTTGTCTAATGATATTACTAGTGATTCGAGTTCCTAGTCCAATGAAACAACGGGTGATTTGAGTTCCTCGTCTAATGTCATAACTAGTGATTCAGGTTCCAAGGGTGGTTATATGACTAGTGATTTGAGGTTAAAATATCTCGTCTAATGAGTATGCATGAAATTAGAGTTCCATTCCTACTTGAATATGTAAGCATGCGATTAGAGTTCCAAGCCCACTTGAATGTGTAAGCATGAGATTAGAGTTCCATGCCCACTTGAGTGTGTGATCATGTGATTAGAGTTATATGCCTAACTGAATGCGTGACCATGTGATTAGGGTCCCATTCCTAGTTAAATATGTGATCATAGGATTAGAGTTCCATGCCTAAGTGATTGTGGTGCATGGGTAAAGCCCTTGTTTTCATAAATAACTATGTGGTTGTAGCACCTTTGCTTGATGAAGTGTGACCATGGATGAAGAACCTTTCCTAATGATATGTGAATGTTGTTAAAGTCTTATAACTAATGAGGATAGTATGAACCTAAGCGTGGAATGTCGGAGTCCCCTATTTTGTGTCACATGATTGAGGAATTTCAGAATGTTATTAAGTCTTTATGATTTGATTAGCATGTGAAATATCTATGTGTAAGGATAAATATGTGAATATGATTGAATATGATATATATTGACTTGTGATGAATGGTGATGTTATTTTATACTTATCTTTGAGTTACATGCTAGCGTTACAATCATTAACCATCTCTAAACGCTACGTCCCCACACGACGTAGGCACTAGAGAATCTTCTTCTTCTACATAGTGAACAAGTGTTCGAGCGGATTCGTGCATTGACCTTGAAGTGGTGAGCTTCCATACTATGGAATACCTATCTATCATAGTCACACTATATTATATCATAAACTTATTTAGAGTGGTGCTTGGCTATTGTCGGAGGCATGTCCCGACATATCTTTGACTCGATTGTTTAGAGGTTTTGTGGATGACTGTGGACTTGGGCATATTAGCTAGACTATTTTTATTAATAAAATGGTAGATATTGTCTAACATTGGCTATCAGACTTATATTTCAGCTATTATTATTTTATGGTCGGGATCCATCCAACCCATGTGGATTATTGTTGATAATTAGGTTGGGTTATGGGGCGACCTCTGGTACACGTGTGCTTGAGGTGCCTATACAACATGTCCTGAAGTTTGGGGCATGTCAGTTGATTAAAAGAGTGTATGATCTTTCAACATGATGACTCATCTCAACGAGTCTCAGGCATACTAAACGACTCATTATTAAGAGTCGTAATGACTGGGAAGGAGTATTACAACAGGAAAGTAATTCTGGTCAAACAACGAGTGTTGGTAATGAGTTGTAGACTTACATTACAACTCATTAGGAGGACTCGCTGTTTGACCAGTGATTACTGATTAGGAATCTTTCCACTTTACGAGTCTCACTATGACTCATAACCAGAGGTAACAACTCGTACTCATAAGTCGTGGGGTGCACAAATCCTACTACACTAACATATTATTTTCCTATTTTTCTATTATTTTTCTTAGGACTAACTAATGGGTCTTACTCAATAGGTACTTATGGCTCTAAAAGGTGATTCATAAAAGAACCTAACACCGTATGCAATCAGGGGGGAAATGAATTCTTCCTTGAGAAATCCTCAAAGAGAGATATATCTAGAGCAAAGGTTGATTACTAAAGGTATGTTTGATATGCCTGAGTTTGAAGCCTAGTTTCAATAGTACCACTTTGAGTGGATGACGATAGTTCCCAGTCAATGTAGTCTTTCATTAGTACAGGAGTTCTATACATCATATCAGGGGGAGCTTAAGAAGTTATACCCATAGGGACAGTTGTGGAAGAGTGGTGACCCACTGAATGCTTTGATAATTAGAGAATTTTGGATAAACATATCCCCAAAGACCATTTCTAGGATGCTTCATGGGCCAGAGTTTCAACCACCAGTGAATAATATCAAGATTGATTTTTGCATGGATGAGATACGGAAGATAACAAGAAAAAAATTGATACTGCAGATAAAACAATTCACTTTTAGTGGATGGATGGGATTATTGCTTCAAATAGAGAGAAGGTTGGTTGGGTAGTTGGTGGACCAAGAGTTAATTCGCAATAGATTACCAAGAGTGCCTTAAATTTTATGGAAAAAGCATAGTGGACACTTGTGAGACATAGATTCTATTCCACATCTGGGGATAATGTACTCCATCCACTTCATGCAGCCTTGATAGAAGGAATCATAGTAGGGTATGACTTCAATGTATATCATTTCATTTCCAGAGAGATCCGCAATCGAGCGGTATGTACTGACATAGTTCTAGAATTACCTTCTTTATTGACACAAATATACATAGATTTGGGTGTGCCAGAACTTCCTGATAGTGATCAGTTCATCCAGCCGAAGAAAATCAAAGATTTGGGGTTGATCCATGATACTAGAAATCCCATGTCCAAACAAACAAAACAAGGAGCAACATTGCTTACTGAGGCATTTAGAAATAGAGGGCTTATTACTGACACACAAGGGATTACCGACATAGGTGATATCCCTGTGGAGATGACACAGTCCGAGCCTCAGGCTTCAGATGCATTATGGACCTCCTAGATACCGACACGACCTATTGCAACACCATGATCATATACATCTAGGCTAGCTCCAGTAGTTTATGCTTTAGTGCTACAGTCATTCCTGGTAGAGGTGCAGAAGAGATTAGGCACCTTGTAAGATAAGGTAAAGCTGATGGAGTGTGGAGTTAAGCCATGGGCTGACAATAGAACTCAAGGAGAGATACGAGCTATGTAGTTCTGATTTGATGGGTTTGAATAATGGATCAACCGTCAACTTAAGGGGGTATAATCTTTAGATATAGTAGGGGTAAAAAGTGAGTTGGATAATCTCAAGAAGGCAGTCAAAGAGATGCACACTAGGTCATTCGTCTCGATACCTATTATTAAGAAGATTAGAAAAAGAGATACCAAACATTTGGGAAGTTAGAGGTTTGACCCCTGTGGGAGATGTTAAATCTAGTGAAAAGGTGAAAAAAAGAAATAAGAGAAAGAGAATAAGAACAGAGGGATAAGATGTTAAGGCTATAAAAGCAACCAGTATTCAGAGTGAGAGGGACCATGAGGTGAGGGTCTAAGAGATGACAGTGGGGGATGGTAGCTTGAGATCTGTTGATGCTGTAAAGTTAAGCAATGGTACAACCCCCCACCTGATCCACCTTTGATTACACCGGCCACTAGCAATACCACAATTGCCGAGAGTGTCCCAACAACTATTGGGACCACTAATGTTGAGGATAAGACACAGTCTGAGGTCCCATGTGCTGATGATGTTTAAGCTGGCACCTAGGTCACCCAAGTATATCTTCTCCCCTCATTTTTATATGTTAGATGCATTAGGGATAGTGCATGTCATTTAGTTGGGGGTGGGGGTGTGCCACATAGCCACCGCGGGTTATTGTTGTCGTGTTTCTTTTCTCGTCAACTGTTATTTGAATGCAGAACTGAAATTTCTAGTTTAAATGTGTGCTTTGTTTTGTTTTGTTTTATGTTCTGTGTGATGTTTAAATTATGAGAAAACTTTGTACCAAAGGCAGTAGACTTGTTTTGAATGATTGTGCTTGCTGAATTTTTTGAAGCTGTTTGAAAAAATGGTACCCCTCCTAAATTTTGATAACTGTGTGATGTGTGAATGTGTGTGATCAATATGAATCTCGTAATGGAATTAGAATTAGGAATGTAATAACTGTAGCAAAATATTTCATGAACTGGATAGGAAGCAATAACAATGTGACCCTGTACAATGTATGTGTGAGGTGTTACCTAGTTTTCTTTGTGTGCATAATCCAAAACTTTCTCGATTAGTCTTACCTAAGTCGTAGGATCATCAGTTAAGAAAGGATCATAGGCCATTTCTGAACACAGTCCACTTTAGCCTAAATAACCAACCAAAAGTGAATAAGAATCCCTTGATCACGAGTTTGAGCCTTAATGGACCAAAACATTTTGTTTACATCGATTCCCACTCCTATTTTTAATTATAATAAACTTGTTTTGCCCATGGTCCTCCTTGGACACTGTGAACTTCAACTCAGGAAAATTGCCTAAGTTGAGAGTGGTTAGTATAGAGGTGCACAAAGAAAAGTGAGTACAAAGAAGGGGTGTAAATAGAAAAGAAAGTAGGGTTGGGTGTTGAAGAAAAAGAAAAATGAGAAAATTGTGAAAAATATAAAAAGATTAAGAAAAATAAATTTGCAAAAAAAATGCACAAAAGAAAAGAATAAGAAACCACACGCAGTCTGAACAAGTAGAAAAAGAACAAAAAGGGAGAAATAAGGGCAGAATGAAAGTAAAGTTGGAAAATAAGTGGATCCCAAAGTAATTGTAGTGTCAAGGAGGATTATCCACTGAATAATTCCCAAAAAGATCAGACCAGCCCCAAACCTACATTACAAGCCAAATAAATCCCCATAGTGATCCTAACTCGACTGTCTGAAAAATGAAGCAAAAAAATAAGGGCAAGCCGATGGCATTCTATGTACACTGTGGAACTTTTTTGTGAGGGAGAGCGTATCTTGACCATACCGGTATTATCATTTTCAATATATGTGAGTGAATGGGACTTCTTTAATTGTAAGGGTACATGGGTCACATTGTTAGAATACTTATCTGTTCGGGTAGTGTGATTTGTGTATATGCCTAGTTGTTTATTGATAATGTAATTCCATCACTTGATTCGATTATGTCATGTCTAGTACTGTATCTGTATACACAGTTAAGTGTTGAAAATTTAAAAATATAAGAGGGAAAAATATTGTGAACTAACTTTGTAAATTGAATGCCAAAGGTGTCTTAGGATCTTCCTATTTAAGCATCGTGTTTGTTTTTGTTTTGTTTTTTTCCTAAGGATATACAAACGCTCTAAGTTGAGGGTGTTGATGTACTATGGAAACATGGCATATTCAATGCTAAGATGGTTAATTTATGCATTGAGTTAGGTTGTTTTGTTGGATATGATGTGTGTGTTATGTGTTTTCCAGGTAAACTAGGCCGTAAGTGGTGTTGAACCAAAAAGGAAAAAAGAATGTGTTGAAAATTTGAAGTATGGTCAATCTACGAGTCTTTAAGTCACCTTATGACTCGTAGCCAGACTCGTAAGGATAACAGTGGGCAAAGTAAATTTCAAGAAACTATGTCATGGAAAGCTATGAGTCGTAAGGACAGACTATGAAATAAGAAGTTGTACTAAGGACAGTGTGTGAAGCCCTGAAGGTTGATCTCCAGTGGTAACAAGTGAAGGCAACGAGTTGTAAGTACTGGCTACGACTTACGGTAAGGAGTTTTAAGGACAACAGAATCTGAAGCCTTGAAGATGAAAGTTCATTGGAGTAACTATGATTAGCAGTATATGACTGGTATGGTTACATTACGAGTCACAACCACTAAGGCCTAAAGATAGATACGACAAGAGGAAATGAGTCATATCCAGACATAACGACTCATTGCTAGAGGCGTAATCACTGTCGATATAATTTACTAATTTGATTTGGCTAGGTTTCCTTTGTTATTTTAAGACACTATAAATTCCCTAGGGTTATTTCTTTATTATGTTATGCACCTTTTATAATTTTCTTCATAATTTCACATACTTGGATTATTGAGATTACTGTTCTTGAGTTTTTGGTTTCGTATTCAATTGGAGATTTTGAATTTTACTCTTTCATTAATGTGCAATTAATTACATATCTTATTCATTAATTTTTATGGATAGTTTCATAAGCATGAGCTTCTAATCTCCTTGACTAAGGTTGTGGGAACCTTGGTGGATTAATTACATAAGGGAAGTGGGAGATTCGTCTATTCTATTATAGCTACATGTATTGCAATCTTCTTCATATTAATCATACCCCAACCTACTGCAGAAGCTTGGGAATTTTTTGTATTTGAGAACTCCTCACAACGGAGTTTGAGATTGGGAAAAGGAGGTTACAATAGTGATTTGAGGCTATAAACCCTCATCTAATCAACTCGAGACTCAAAAGGTGAGAGTTGTACTGAAGTTATAGACAAGGGATAGCAAGACGACACCCTGATACTCACAAGGTAAAGGGTGAGATTTATAAACACATTCACAAGCGGTTGATAATACATAGTTTGTAAACTTTGCAGGCAGAGCAGTGCGCTAGGTGAATCGAACACAAGAAACTTACGGAGTTGAGAAACCAAAGGGAACACAATTCTAGTGCTGGTCTTCTATTGATTACAAACGCAAGAATTCAAGTTTGGTTACTTATTACTGTTGACTTTAAAATTCCCTCATTTACTTTTCAACGTTGCTCGTGGATTTTGTCAAGTTTGAGAGACTATTTCACGTATTTCCTATAGATTTGACCCCAACCTTGTTTAGGTTACTATATTTGACATCGGTCATAGCATACTTCTATGAAAATTAGTTTATGGATGACATCAGTCACCCAAATAATACCCTCCAAGAAGATATATTGTAGTCATTATCAAATTATAGTAACCCAACAAAAGTTGGGGTCGAACCCATAAGGAATCGGTCAAATATATCTCACGAACTTGCTGAAGTTGCCAGAAAAATGCAGAAAAGTGAATGGATTTTATAGTAAATAGTAAAGTAACAATGAGTCTGGTTGCTTTTGGTTGAATCAATCTGAGATGAATACTATGACTGTTTTCCCCTGTCTTCCTAAATCCATAAACTTATCGTGCTTAATCCAACTATTTCAATGCCCTGCAGGCAGAATCTAACAAAATAGGTATTACTAACCATTTTGTGAAAGACTTGGTAAATTTCACTCTTCACTTTGTGAGTCTCAGAGTGTCGCCTTACTAACTCTTGTCTTTGATCCCAGTTTAACTATCACCTTTTGAATATCAAGTTAATTAGATGAGGGTTGGTAGCCTCGAATTATTGTTCTAATCCTTTTTTTTTATCAATATTAATCTCTCTTGTGAAGATGATCTCGAATGCATGCAAGTGCTTAACTCCTACAGTATCTAAGAAAGCAAACAATCCAAAGAAGATCAAAATACATGCATGAACACTGATTTAGAAAAACCTCACACTTCCTCTACTTCGTTATTCAACAAGTATTCCCACAACCCTAGTTGAGTGGTTTATCCTCTCATAGTTGCAAGAGACTCCATAAAATTCATTAAAGAAAGAATAGAAATAATCTCACAAAAATTTAAGAAGAAAACCCAAATGTCAAAATTAATGATCAACCGTAAAACCAAGAACAAAGGGATTCCAAGATCGAAAGTTAATCTTAGAATCAAAATATGTTTGTGAATATAAAGAGTGCGTAAACTAGTACAAAAACATCAAAAGGGTATTTATAAATTACATAAAAACCTTACAAATTCTAATCAAAATGAACAAGGAAAACTGGGTTAGTGGCCACTTACGAACCCACTTATGGACCATAAGTGGTACATATGTCCCATAAGTGGGTATCATAAGTGACCTAATGTAACACCCCGAATCTGGTACCCGGAACACTACACAATGCTCATGACCCCAAAAGATCACAAGCTAACCCATGACTGATATTTGTACCTGAACACTGCATAACATACTGTAAAACATAAAGGTTCAAAATGAACTAATACTGAATATAAAACAATGTCTATAATGGGGTATAACAATACCCAAAACTGGAAAAAAACTATCTGAAACATGTTGTAGTTTGAAAGTCTCTAAACTGTCTGAAATTTAGGGAGTTGATGGGATATGTCCCCAACTAACTCCGAACTACTGAAATAATAATAATAAAAAATAATCAGGCTATCCTCGAATGATGAGAAATCATTGCTAGTTTGGTTGCTGAACGTCTGATCTACTAAGGATACTCTAGAGCTCGTGCTTCTAAACTGAAACTGGGCATCGATGCTATTATCGATGCGGCACATCAATGGCATCGACATGATAGTCGACGCGTTGCGCCATCATCACGTCGAGTCTCAGTACTTTGACCCTGGCAACCTACAACAATATCAACCAACGCGATTGGCGATGTAGAGCGCCAAGATCGCATTAGTCCACTGTTTTGGTCTTCCAAATGTGGTCTAAACGTGGTCCAAAAAATCTAAAACTTGTCCGGGACCACCTATGGACCTCTCTAATCATGAATTAACAAAAATATGGACCATTAAATAATCTTAAGGTGGAAAAATGAGATTGCCAACTTTTGAAGGCCAATAATAGGCTAAGTGTGGGAACTTAGTTAGAATTTTCTAAGTCTGGGACCCCTTGACAAGCTTAAAGGACTGATTTAAGCTTAGAAATTTATGGGGTCTTATAATATCACTCTCTTAGGAATATTCATCCTCGAATAAAACTGACTGAGAGAGGAGAAATGATAGACTGAAGTACATATAAGACATGAATAACTAAAACATGATTACACGACTGACATGACTGATAAACTGAATGTATCATACTGAACATGCATATCTGATGCATGAGTACTGGTTCATGAATGCTTGACTGAGATTTCTGATAAGCTGAGCTTCTCACAATGAGAATACATATCTGATGCATGATTATATGACTGAACTAACACATGAATACATGACTAAATATGCAATGGTATTTGATACCAAGCTAGTGATGGGAATCTAAAAAGGGAAATAAATACCTAGTTCGTAAATGAAACTGAATCTAAAATGTGACACCTGAGATGGATATCATGAAATGAACTGAGCACCTTAAATATGTGGCTTATGACTGAGGTCGGAGTTTTGAGGGTCAACTTACGAGTATCCCTTATCCAAAACTGGACTCATTATGAGAAGAGAGAGTGACATGTTTAAGGCATGGATGTTCATGGAAAGTATCATATATCTCACCCTTGGGACACTATCTCCCTTGAAGAATGTTGAACTGACATTGTTGAGATATTGAGGAAAAATAAAGCGATGCACGACGCACGACGCACCTACGGATTGAATCGTGACTGAATACCTGGAATTTAAAACTAGGGCATGATACATGAACTAAATTGAACACTCCACTACTTAGTTGGTCCATCTTAGAATGATCACATTCATGAGATTCCGAATAGTGCAATTAGATGGAAAGATAGGGAAATCACACCATCCAAACTTGTCCGTCCAATTGCTAAACTGACTTACCAGCTTTGCGGACTAACTCATGATGAAAACTTATACTCAACCGAAGCATTGCTATGACATTCTTTATATAGAGTTCTAGTGATGGTAGGGAGAAAGAGAATCTTGGTCTGGCCAGATTAAGACATCCGAATAGGTGATCGCTACATGGCTGGGATTCTTTTATTAGGAGGAAAGGCCTAAGAAACATCATCTAAGATAAAGTGACTAAACCTTATGCGCTGCAACTAAGACTACTGAAAAGATTCACATGGCCGCTAAGCATGAATGCACAAATATACTAACTTATCTGATTAACTGAATAACTGGTAGCTGAATACTGGATATGTAAAACTGAACTGCACTTAGTTTGAATAGCTGGACTAGAACTATAGAGTATTAAGCATAGAAGGTAATGACTATCTGGGTAACATAAGGTAACTAAGTATGAGTGGGGGAAAGATGTATTACCTTAGGAATGGAACGTAAGACCAGGCGTCTAACGTGATTTGGAAACATTCTGTAAACTAAGGTACCAAAATACTAATAACTAAGTAATTGATGGATATTGGCTATGGTCAGGTAATCTTGAAACTGGACTGAGTTTCAGATTTGACTGGACTAGAACTAGGACTGAGATTGTAGTTAAGATGATATTTGAGATTGTAACCATAACTAAGACTATAACTGAGACTGAATGCTAGTTTTCTATATCTGAGGTTTAGACTGGTATGGGAGTACTGAATCCTGATGGCTAAGTAACTGATAGATGAAAGCCATGGTTCTGTGGGACTATCTGAGTCCTTTACTGAATATTGATTACTGAACTGACACTGTTACTAAGTCCTACGAGATAGAACATTAACACTATAGATTCACCGAGGGATCTAAACTGAGGGTATACGTGGGATAATCTAAATTTTTAACTGATCATTAGGAGCATAGCATGAGTCATGAGCTGCATGACCTAAGTTTGGAATTTCTGAATTTGTGGAAGATAATTCGTATTATTGGATGAACTTGGACTCCTCATACAAGGAACTTGAAACACACACTTTTCTATGAAAAGCGCATGGATATAAGTTGTATTCGTGGGATTAAAATGTAAAGCATGCATAAGTATCGAGAGGGTTGAAGTACAAAACTTTGCACTAAGGTAGGAATAGGTTGGGAATCATCTTTCCTTAGTGATTTTCTACACATACTGGCATTACTACTAGAATCTAAAGGCCTGACTTTTTGAGATATCATAATTGGATAGTTACTCAATACCTGTCGGGTTGTGTTAGACTGTCTCACTGGGGTAGAGACTGTAAAAGGTCCTGTTAACATTTGGTCTGACCTTAAAGTTGACTTCTATGAAAGGAGTTACAAAATAAAAAGAAGCTCTTATCGGGACTGAAGTGCATAGAGTCTATTTGGGTATTGCCCATTGATAGTGCTAGAATTGGCACCCTGCTGATTCGGGCGACCGGAATGAGCTAAAGGACAACCGTGCTTTCTTCTAGGGCCAGGCCTAGGACAATATCTGACCTTGTGACCTGAATTGCCACATCCAAAACACACATCACTGTCGACTCTACATATACCCTTATTATCCTTACCATACTCTTCGTAAAGAGGATGAGTAAAGACCCTTCCCTCACTACCATGGGCCTTGGAGCCTGGTACCCTATCTCTATAGTTATTTATGAACTTTGGTGTTGGTGCACTAGCTGAATATGGAACTGGGGTTGGAAACTTCTTTCTATGCTAAGAACGGTTACCACTCTACAACCCTGGCTGAGAAAAACTATAACTACTAGTTCTGGCTCTCTTTATTTTCCCTCTCCTTCTTCTTAAGTTTCTGCTCATCAAATTGTTGAGCATGGACCATAAGCCTAGATATGTCTATCTCCTTAATAAACATCGCAGTCTTGTACTCCTTAAATACTCTACCTAATATCCTAGACACAAACTTACTCATTCTGGATCTACTGTCTGCTACTACATGGGGAGCGTACCTGGCTAACTGAGTGAACTTGAAGGAGTATTCTTTCACACTCGTGCTACCTTATTTAAGATTGATGAACTCTAACACTTTGGCTTCTTTCTTCTCTAGGGGAAAGAATCTATCTAAGAAGGCCATAGCAAACTCCTCCCATTCTATGGGACCTGCATCTGTACCCCTATTTACTTTCCACTACTTAAACCACGTATGGGCTATATCTTATAGCTGATAGGCGGCTAACTTGGCACTCTCACTGAAATTCACTCCCATGATATCTGTGACTTTCTAAACCTGGTTGAGGAACTCCTGTGGATCCTCTTTGGACTTAGAATCGGAGAACAGGGAAGGATTCATTTGGGTGAAGTTTCGAATCTTGGCTGCAGCTAAATTGGCCACTGGGTTGGCCGGAATAACAGCTGGCCATTCATTCTAAGCTATGCTGGATTGGCTAGAGTAGTGAATGCAGTACTGAATTCTGCATGAGAAATATGTTCGTCCAGGGGATCTGCCTGAACGGGCTGAGGTGTTGACTGATTACCGATTCTTCTTTCGCTAGCCCTTTTGGGAGGCATATTTTGTAAACAAAAGGAAGAGCAAATTAGACTGGGAACTAAATTTGAGCTCATGCTCACTGGTATGACATGAATACTGAAAGAAGGGAACTTTTCCTTAAATATCTCATATCCTCATGTCCATAAGTGTGGTGCACAACACACCCATGCATAAGACTCTACATGATGTGGCTTTTAAGACTTCCTAGGACGTTGTTAAACCTAAGGCACTGACACCAAGTTTGTAACACCCTGAATCTGGTACCCAAAATGCTACATGGTGCTCATGACCCCGAAAGACCACAAGCTAACCTATGACTGATAGCTGTACCAGAACACTGCATAATATACTGTAAAACATATGGAATCTAAGTTGTAAGGCCATAAGATTCAAAACTGAACTAATACTTAATATAAAATAATATCTGTAATGGGGTATAATAATACCCAAAACTAAAATAAACTATCTAAAACATGTTGTAGTCTTAAAGCCTATAAACTGTTTAAAATCTGGGGAGTTGATGGGATATGTCCCTAACTAACTCTGAACTACTGAAATAATAAAGAAATAAAATAATTAGGCTATCCTCGAATGATGAGGACTCACTGCTACTAAATTTCGTTGACTAATAAAATACTACTGAGATCTGATAACTGAATGGGATTGCTTAGATTTTAAAGATTACAGAGACTACTGATATTATTGAGATCACTGAGGTTACTGAGGTTACTAAGTAGAACTAGACTGATACTGAATTCACTGAATTTTCCTGAGTCATTAAACTAACTGAACTCTAATGATCATGGCTTGACTGAGAGTATCATGAAAACTGACACTGTCTCTAGGCACACAGCTAAATTATTGGGTACAAGTACCCCTAAAACTCAATAGCATGAAACTGACAACACTTGACACTTCTTGAACACATGACCAGTATCAACAATTCACCATACAATAAATTTGGGGATTTCATGAAGCACATGGTTATCATAATGTTGTACATGGATAGGAATGCATATAATCAAGTCATAATTTCATAAACTAACATCATGAGCTTTCCAAAAAACATCTACAATGAACATCAATATCATGGGAGTCATTTGAACATAAGGGTAAAACATGTATTTATCGTTTGGGTCATAATTAAGCTATAATGCATGATTTCTATTCTCTTAGGCTTTTTATCAAACACCTTTCATGCACAACTTAAGGCATAGGAATAATCATCAAATTATCACTTCAAAACTCCGTGAATCTACTAAACTTATAGATTTCAAGCCACACATTAACATAGTTTCAGGAACAATATATAAAGATTCCAGCTTAGGAATCATATCATCATAATCTCATGAACATAATCAACCCACAACAAAATATTCACAATACAAGATTTAAAACGTGATTCTTGAACTTCATGGATGAAAGAAATCCAAGAATGAACACTATACATACCTTAGTTCTTGATTATATTAAAATTGACGGAGAGTTTCTTGAATTTGAGTATTGAATTTGAATCCTTAATTAGAAACCCTAACTTGTTCTTGAGAGAAACTTTAGAGAGACACTATATTTTGGTTGAATTGGTGCTAAATCTTGTGTTTTAGACTTATATAGGGGTGGGAAATTGACCCTTTTGCCCTTAAAAATGCAGACATTTAATGACTAAAACTGGGCATCGTTGCTATTATCGACGCGACACGGCAATGGCATCGACACAATAGTCGACGCATCGCGCCATCTTCATGTCGAGTCTCAGTACTTTAAAACTAGAAACCTAAAACAATATCAACCAACGCAATTGGCGATGCAGCGCACTAAGATTGCGTTGGTCCACTGCTTTGGACTTCCAAACGTGGTCTAAACGTGGTCCAAAAAATCCAAAACTTGTTCGGGACCACCTATGGGGCCCTCTAATCATGAATTAACAAAAATACGAACCATTAATGGACGTTAAGGTGGCGAAATAAAATTTCCAACTTTCAAAGGCCAATAATAGGCTATGTCTGGGAACTTAGTGAGAATTTTTTAAGTTTGGGACCTCTTGAGAAGCTTAAAGGACTGATTTAAGCTTAGAAATTTGTGGGGTCTTACACCTAAATCCTCAATGCTTCAGAAGTATCACTTACTAAGGTACTTACGGGGCACAGGTGGTACTTATGACCCGTAAGTGACCTCATTATTGGTGTCAGAAAAATTTTCAAACTTCAGCTTCTCTGAACCTTCAACTTTTGATATTTCCGTTGGCACTTACGGTGTCGTAAGTGGTACCTATTTTCCGTAAGTAGCCCTTCATAAATGTCAGGACAAAAATCAACTTTCAGGTTCTTTGATCTTGCATTCTCTGAGACTTACAAAGCCACTTATAGTGGTCGTAAGTAGTACTTACACCACATAAGTAGGCTCGTAAGTGGTGTCTTTAAGTCACTTCAACTCTTTTTCTTCATTTAAGCTCCAAAACCTAGTTTGCTACAAAATAGGCACAAAAACACATCATATCTACCAAAACGGACCTAAGTACTTCTATATTTTCCAGTGTTAATCTTTGAAAGTGCCATGAAATCATGACACATCAGCACCCTCAACTTAGAAAGTTTGCATGTCCTCAGGAAACAAAAAGCATAACAAAAACAACACGATGATGCTTAACAAAGAGAAACCTAAGTTACCTATGGTAGTCAACTCAATTCCGGCCCAAAAAATTACCCGCGCCTATTTTCAAATTTTCAAAATCAAGTATGTGGACTATGTGGTCCAACAATGCAACACAAAAGAATCAAGCTATGGCATTATAGTAGCAACAAACAATTATGTATATGTACAAATTACACTATCCTACCAGATAAGTATCTAACAACACAATCCATGTACCCTCACAATAAAGAAGTCCCACTCTCATAGTATAATTAGTCATACCAATCCAGGGATGATAATGAGATACTCACACTTATAAAAAAGTTCCAATCAATGTGTATAGAATACCATAGGCTTGCCTTTATTTTCTTTGCCTTAGTTTTTTCAGACAGTCGGACTAGGATCACTATAGGAATTTATTCGGCTTGTAACGTAGGCTTGGGGGCCGGTATGGTACATTTAGTACTTTTTAGTGACTAACCCTCCTTAAAACTAAAAGTATATTTGGGCTCCACTTTTCAACAAACTTTTTGTTTTATTCCTCCTTTATTTTTCCCTTTTTTCATTTATTGCTTATGCATTGGGTGCGGTTTCTTTTATTTTTTCTTTTTATCTTTTTCTTTTTTAATTTTCTATTTTATTTTTTTCTTTTTATTTTTAGTACACCCAACTCTACTTTCTTTTCTCCTATTTAACCCTTTATCATACCTGATTCTAATTATGCACCCATATGATAGACATTCTCAACTTAGGCGATTTGCCTTAGTTGAAGTGCATAATGTCCAAGGAGGTACCAAGGCCAAAACAGGTTCAATTTAACTAAACTATTAGGTGAAAGTTGAAAATAAGAAAATAGTTTATGTAGGCTCTAAATAAGGAACAGGAAATTTTAATCTCATTTGAAAGGTCATTTAGACTAAGAGTGGACTAAATCAATAATGACCTATGATCATTTCCTAACCAACTATCCTACAACCTAGGCAAGACTAACAGGGCAAGTTCTGTATTAAATGCATGAGGGGAACTAGGTAAGAAATCTCACACACATGGCACGGGGTTATGTCACCAACTACTACGTATCTAGTTCCTACAAATAATAGCTATAATTATTATATCCCTAATCCTAATGCCATAACAAGATTCATAGTGGTCATAAATATAAGCACAAAACACATTTCAAAACAAACTTTTTGGAGGGGTATCATTTTTTTCTCAATAACACTCTAAACATAAACTATGATAGCACAGCCAACGAAAAAAAATATGGCAAGAAAAACCCTCTACAATGGTACACCCCCACCCCCAACTAAAGCTTATACACTATCCTCTGTACATGTCTATAATAAAAATAAGAGGTGAAGACATACCTGGGACTCTCTAGGCATCCATTTCATGCTCGCCCTATCAGGGCACCTAGTATCTCAACTGGCAAAGATGGTGGGGTGGTGGGGCATGACTAGAAGATGTACCCACTATTATCTCAGATCTTCTCACATCATCAACTGCTTTAAACTCCCTAGACTCATAGGCAACCCTTTTTAGGGCCTGATCATATGGTATGGTGGGATCCAACAGCTCTGCATCTCTACCTTTCTTGGTACCAACCACTGGGACTGTCTTCTCCTAAGCAAATAGGTTAAAATGCATAGATCGATGTGGAGGAATTAGCTATGTGAATTAGGAAATAATTAGGGGAATGACCAAACCCTGGCTCTTAGCAAGAGAGCATACCTTTGTCCATAACATGGACACCTCTTTCTAAATCTTTGATAGATCTAGAGCATGTACATTTCTAAAATATTCACTCACCTGACCCTCAAAGACATCAATCCAAGCATCCAAATTGATGAGTGGAAAATTTACTACTCATTGACATCCAAATTCGAGCACACTACTATGGTTAAATTGTGTAAATGAGGCAAATTCGCCATTTGAATACACTAATTCCCATGGTTTGCAAGTTTATAGGTAATTGGAAGAAAAAAATGAAGTAAGCTGAAAAGGGAACAAAAAGGGAAAAGTTAGTGCAAAATTTGGAAAACCTGGAGCAGGGATTGACCCTCAGTTACCGTGATCATGATTTGAGGGACGCAATTGCGACAAGTCAAAGCCTAGTCAATTCTTGGTGATCGCAAATGGATCATCACGATTGTGGGAGTCCTGATTCCACTCAACTAATGGAGATCGCGATGAAGTGGCCAAATTTCAAAGGAAATTTTCATAATTTTGCATGGCTAAACCAAATTCTCAAAAACGGCAAAACCCTTACACAATTTAGGCATCTTTCAACTAGAATTTAATTTTTATGCTGGGAGAAACCCTACCAATTGGGAAAAGGCAATTGTTGCTAATTTTCCAAGATATTTTTAGTTGTGAATTGAGACTTAATCTTCGAAACTATTCTTGTTTTGTTATCAATAGAAGCATTGGGTGCTAACTTTGGTATATCTCCTTTCTCTAATCTCATGAGTAACTAAATATTTATCTTGGGGTTATGCTTGATTAGGGTATTAAAGTTTATGGGTGTTGAGTTTTAGACCTAATTATTAGTTATTGATGTTGGGTTTTGTTACTACTCTTTGCTTTAATTAATAGATTGGGGTGAAAACCCCAACTTAACTTGGATCCCACATCATCCTTAAAAGAGGGATGTGGGTGATGAGTAGTAGTGAGCAACTATTTGATACTAGTTATGTCTTTAGCATTATCTTAGAAATAAGGATGTTATATTTGTAGCTATATTAATTGGCATCATCATAGAAATAGGGGTGTTTTTTTTAGAGTTTTTGGATTGGTGAAAGTGGCACATTCATGAGGTATTCAAAAGAATCCATGAATGTAACTTGGTGTGTTGTTGAAAGGCTCACATTAAGAGTTAAAATCTATCCTACCCATATCTTTGACTAAGAAAAGGACTAACTCTCAATCACCCATGCATGTATGACCTCTAGGATAAGTATAACCCTAAGACTCTTCTTTCATTGGATTGTAATCGACAATTGTTGCTCTCACTTAGTTTCACAAGATAATTTTGTTAAAATACAATTCAAATCAAAGCCACCCAATTTAATTTATTTTTTGTTTTAAGTGTACATTGCGGGTCAATGCTTAGTGAATTTCAACATACATAGGATTCGAAGACTAAATTACACTCCTCGGGGATTCGACCCCAACCTAAGTTGGGTTATTATACTGAAAATAATCATATTTCCCCAAAATAATGGAGTAAGTTAAGTGTTCTCACAACTCATTCATGAACTCCAACATCACATCCCACATCTTAGCCTGTATTCGAGTCTCAACATTCTCTAAAGTTATCTAGATCTAAGGCCAAATCTATCCATATAAAGTAGCAAGATCAGTCTCTACCTTATCTTGCCACTCCACTAAGCATTATAAGAACTACAGTATCTATATAAGACCTGTAGTAGTAGAAATAGGGCGAGAAGGCATTGTAGATGCCCAACCAGCTTTGAAGTAGAAGCTGAGGTTAAAGAGATGTAGCTGGGGGCCCTCCTTCTCAGTAGAAACCTTAAGTGCATCTCTCTACTTACTCATATAAACATCCACATCAATGTCTGGCCTATTAACATACTCTTCCAGAGATGAAAGTCCCTCAAAATAGATGACATAATAGTAGTAGATGGTTGAGCTCTTTGTACAAAGATCGGGTTTTCGGATCCTTGATAAAATAAATGTCAACCATGCTCGTTACCTCAATCCTACTATCAACATCAAGAATCTTTAATCACATCTCAATGATAGTGGATAAGAAAAATAAATGGAAGATTAGTGGTCTCATCAAAATCACGCTCATATATCTCCAGTCGAATAAGTGTCATAAAGTTTATCTCATATCCCTCAAGTAAACTAGCAACCAGTGCGGATCTATCCTATGTTAGAATATTCTGACGTAGTTAGACAAAGCCTGAAGCATACCACCATCCACCAAACCTTTTCTGCAAAGTGCAGCACTGCCTTCTTAAACTCTCTCTAACCCTCAATCCAAGGGTCATCATCGCCCAAATCTAAAATATGATTGGCGATCTACCTCACCAAATCCAACCTTTGCCATCTATAATCACTATTCCTCATGGTGAATCTATATCGTGTGAATATCATACTAAATTCAAAGTTTGTAGTATATGTTAGAGCTATATACTCAGGCCTAAATATTACTCAGCATATAGCCATCGCAGATATATCAACTCTAACTGCTCTGACCAGAGTATTCTCCAACTGTGGATGCTCGACTCCTCTACCATTCTATGGAGTGATCAAGTATATAGTGGAGAAGTAAGAATCAAAAAAATCTCGTATTAGTGTCGGGCTATAAGAACCTTGGGGATAAGTCATCCACCCCAATCGATATCAATTAAAAGAGGCTTGCGGGTATGGTACCCCTTCTAGCCTTGTCAAGTCAATCCTCCACTCAGTCACAATGCCCTTCTTGGGTCAACCTATCTCATTGATATGGATATCTCTCTCATAAATATATTTCATCCCCTCTATAAACCATATCAGGTTTATCTTAGCTATAGGCACAATTGAGATGTGTGTAGAGTCAGATACAAGGTCAGATGGTAGTAGAATAGGATCTAAGAATATTATGCAGGTCATTGTATATCAGGTGCTAAAGATGATGAAATATGATGCGGCACCTGAGTTGTAATTTTCTCAGACTGGGTGCAACTGAAGCTGACTCACTAGTCAAACCAAACGCCTCCTACAACCCCTTCTCAGACTGGGGACTGTGTGTGTCTTCCTCTTTAAAAAAATTAGAAATATATCCAAACTCAACCTCATCTATGGATCCTAACTCATCCTCCTCTACATCATCCTCTAAATCACCTTTCTTCTCTCAGACTAGGGAGAGTGGGGGGTAAAGTCAGGGTTGTCTTTATCTTTGTTCTAGAAACTGGTCTAAGTGTTGCCATCTAGGCCTCGACCTATGTCGATGCAGGATTCATTCTACACTGAGTCTATGCTAGGGGAGGCTGGGTTCCCTAGATACCCAATGTAGCTACAATAATAGTTACAGCCTCGACCTATCTCTAAGAGTGGTCCTTGGTCTGTGGGGCCACAGGTCTATTTATCGCAACTAAGTACTCCTCTACTGATCCACTGCGCTAAGGGGACTCATCCCGAAGCCTTGACTAAACTCCTTTCTACTGGGCTACCTTGGTGACATTGCACCTAAAAAAGTAGTAGTTAGTGCTTGAAACAGAAGATGGGATCAAAACTTTTGCAAAAAAATCAAAACACTCAGGACAGGGCACTTACAACCTTACTTATGGGCCGTAAGTGCCACTTACAGGGGTCTTAAGTACCCTTGTAAGTGTTAGATAGAGCCTTGAAGCTGAAACTTCAGGGCTTTAGGTCTGACACCTACGAAGGCACTTACGGCCCGTAAGTGCTACTTATGTGGCTCGTAAGTCCCATCGTAGGTACCCTCTTAAGGGTACTTCAATTTTTTCTCAAATATTTTA
This sequence comes from Capsicum pubescens, assembly GCA_030864215.1. Lineage (NCBI taxonomy): Eukaryota > Viridiplantae > Streptophyta > Magnoliopsida > Solanales > Solanaceae > Capsicum > Capsicum pubescens. The sequence goes on along the minus strand of CM061542.1, from coordinate 211,073,763 downwards.
TCCATACACAGTATATTTTGCATATTTACGTCAAATCTTGCACACAACATCATTTATCAAGTTCAAAATCACAGGTATTGCACCAAAAGCTTGGGTTTTCTTCTACTTTTTCAATTTTTATTTCCATTTAGGGCATGATTACATATTCCCCATTCAAGAATAATGCACAATTTCAAATTTTGATCATTCTAGGATCCTACTAACAAAATCTTAAACTTTCATTCATCTATCAAACATTCTTGAAGTATAAACTCAAGTATTATGCTAATAGTACAGTTTAATACTAGTAGGAGCGAAAACATTTACCTTAGATTCATGTGATGGAAGTGAGAAGTTGATTAGACTGATGAAAACACTAAAAAATATGCTTAGTGTTTGTAAGTGGACTTTTGGTACAGAGATTGTGGAGGATTCTTTCCTTTATCGAGTCTATAGGGGGTTGGAGAGTTTAGATTTAAGAGGGGGTTACAAAAAATTTAGAAAATAAGGCATAAGAATCGGGTTTGAAAGTTTTAAAAAGGTTGGTAGGGTCGGGTCACTTGGGCTTGACCTAAATTTCCAAAATCAAACCCTGAAATTTTCTGCCACTTACAAGGACACTTACGGCCCATAAGTGGTCTGCCGTAAGTGGCAGAAAATTTTGCTACCTGTCTAAACTTTGGTTTCAATTTCAACTACCCCACTTATGAAGTCGTAAGTGGTACATACCACCCACGTAAGTGGGTTTGTAAGTAAAAGTTGAAAGACTCAAAATTCTCAAATTCACCTTGCTCATCCTCAAATTTGCCTCATCACGCCATTCTAAATTGAAATTTTTCAACGCTTACAGTGCCTTGTGCTCAAGTTTGACCGAGAAGTGGCATGCCTTATTGTAAACAAACTGATGTGGAGAGGCACCTATGGGGGTCTTAAAGGAAGTTTGGTAGGACCACAAAGAGTCGTCTAACTTCCTTGACTAATCAGTCTTGTTGTCATTCACAATCTTCGCCAATATAGACTAGATATAACGCTTAGAGACCTCAACTTGCCCACTTGTCTGAGGATGGTAAGGTGTTGCCACCTTATGCTTCACACCGTATTTTTTGAGTATGGACTTAAAAATACGATAACATAAGTGAGACCCACCATCACTAATAATTGCACATGGCATGGCAAATAGAGAAAATATGTTCTTCTTTAAAAATGTGGTGATACTTCTGCCTCATTATTGGGAAGTACAACTGACTTCACCTATTTAGAAACATAGTAATCTACCACCAAAATATAGTTTATCCCATAAGATCTCACAAACGGACCCATGAAATCAATTCTCCATACATCAAACAACACTAACTCTAAAATTGGTGTCATAGGGAGTTCATGTTTCCGTAAAATATTGCCTTGTAGCTAACACTGATCACAGTCTTGTGAAAAATCATGAGTATCCTTGTAGATAGTTGGCCAATAATACCCACACTGTAGTATTTTGTAGGTTGTATGGGTACTACCATGATAACCCCCAACTTGCGATGAATGACAACCCTCAAGAATGATCATCATCTCCACATCAGAAATACATCTCTGAGTAACTCCATCTGCACAAATCCAAAAGAGATAAGGCTCATCCCAGGAAAAATTTTCCCACCTTATGCATGAACCGCTTATGCTGCTAGAATGATAAATCTTCTGTAACAAGATAACTTGCCAAAAAGTTGGTAAAATTAGTAAACTAGGGGATTAAGTCATGAGATTTTGCAAAGACCTGCTCATCTAAGAAAGTATCATCTGTATCAAGCTCATCCCCTAACTTCAGGATTGCCTCCTCATCGAGGTGAGATAAGTGATCCACAACCTGGTTCTCAGTGTCTTTTCGGTTGTTCACTTCAAAGTCAAATTCTTACAATAAAAGGACCCAACGAATCAGCCTTAAGTAAACATATTTATTTGATATTAGACACCTCAATTCTACATTATCTGTATGAATTATGACTTTGTCTCTATCAAATAGGATTGGAATTTCTCAAAGGCAAAACCCACCGCAAGTAACTCGTGCTCAATGACTGTATAATTTTTCTGTGGGGTTTAATGCCTTGCTGGCATAATAGATCGAGTGAAGGATTTTTCTCACGTCTTTGGCCTAAGACAGCTCCCAAGGCCTCACTTCTAGCATTGCACATCACCTCAAACGGCAAGGATCAATTAGTGGACACAATAATAGGAGCCAAAATCAACCACTCCTTTAGGCACTCAAAGTCCTTAAGACACGCATCATCAAACAAAAATTTCACCTTCTTCTCTAAAAGCTTGCATAGAGGATTAGAAATTTTAGAGAAGTCCTTGATGAACCTTCTATAGAAACCAACATGACCCAAGAAGCTTTGGATACCCTTAACTGACACTGGTGGATGAAATTTTTCAATCACATCTATCTTCGCCTTATCCATCCTAATACCCTATTTTCAGATTTTGTGATCGAGAACAATACCTTTCTTACCATAAAATAACATTTTTCCCAATTTAACATCAGATTGCACTCCTAACATCTTTATAGTGTGTTGGCGAAATAGGCCAAGCAATCATCAAATGAGCCCCAAACTACCAAAAATTCATCCATGAAAACCTCTATAGTGTCCTCCACCATATCAAAAAATATCGATATCATACACCGCTGAAAGGAGGCAGAAGCGTAGAATAGTCCAAACGACATCCTTTTGAATGCAAAAGTCTCATATGGGCAAGTAAAATAGTTTTTTCTTGGCCTTAGGAGGCAATATAAATCTAATTGTAAGTTGAATACCTATCAATAAAATAGTACCAAACCCTGCCTGCAAGTCTGTCTAGTATCTGATCCATAACTGGTATAGGAAAATGGTCCTTTTGAGTCCAAGTGTCCAACTTTCTGTAGTCCATGAATACTCTCCATCCAGCAAATGGGCTCATGGGCATTAATTCATTCTTTTTATTTTGGACCACAGTGATGCCACCCTTTTAGGTACACATTGAACTGGGTTGACCCACTTGCTGTATGTAATGGGGTAATCCACTCCAATATCTAACCACTTTATGATCTCTAACTTTGCTACCTCCTACATAGAAGGACTTAACCGATGTTGGTGTTCGATGTTGGGATTATTATTCGGTTCAAGCTGAATTTTATGAGTACAAATCCAAGGTGGGATCCTCACAATGTTTGCAATTATCCATTCGATGACTCTTTTGAATGTATGCAAAACTGATATCAATGCCTCAACTTATGTATCCAATAAATCAACTGCAATAATGATCAGCAAGGTATTGTCGGTCTCTAAGATATATATCGTAAGTGAGATGGGTGGGCCTTTAATTCCAAGATTAGTGCTCCTCAATAGATGGTCGAACTGGGGAAGTAGTCCTAGTCTTCAGATCAAATTCTAACTTTTTTAGATTATAAGAATAAGAACCTCTACCATACACTACGTTCACCATCTTATTATATTCATCAATGCCAACATTTTCAAAGTTCATGGTAACCGCTACTAACTCCTCAACCCCAAGTCTTTCTTTAATAAAGAAAATCACTACATCATCATCAACAGTATCAATCACGAACACTACTTTAATATCTTTTAGTTTCCACATAGACTGGCATCTATTAAAAGTGACTTGTTCGTCATTGAGTCTAAACTTCATCTGCTCTATCTCCATGTCAACCAAGACCCTACCCATAGCTAGGAAAGGCCTTCCCAAGATAATAGGGACTTTAAAATCAAACTCACAATCAAGGATCATAAAATCAACTGGAAATATAAGGGATGCAACCTTTACCAAAACATCACATAATAGACCAACCAATTTCTTCATAGTCTAGTCAACCATCAATAACCTCATGGATGTAGGTTTGGGTTCCCCTAACCCCAACTGCTTGTACACCACCAATGGTATTAAATTAATACTAGCTCCTAAATCACATAAATCTTGAGAGAAGTTGAAGAATTTAATTGTACATAGAATAGTAAAAGCTTTGAGGTCATCTTTCTTCTATACCAATGATCGAAAATCAACGACACTATAATGGTGCACATTATCAATGGGCTCAAAACTCACCATCCACTTCATAGTAACCAAATCCTTCATGAACTTAGCATATCTCAGCATGTGCTCCAGTGGTTCTACAAGACGCATATTAACAGACAGTTTCTTCAACATTGACATAAACTTCTGATACTTCCCTTACTCTTTCTTCTTCTTTAATATACAGGGAAAAATAAGGGGGTCATGGAATGGTATTTAGTATAGGCTAAGATTTCTTTCCCTTACCTTTATGCTTCTTAACTCCTTTATCCACACCCGCCAATTTTTGTGATGACTCACCACTCTTCACCAACTTTTCAAAAAAAAAATTGAGTGCATCCTCAACATCCACAACATTATCATGAGCTTCATCAACTATAAGCATGGGAGGATCAATAGTGTCCTTACAACTTCGAGTGGTGATGGCCATATAGTGACTGTCATTCTTAGGATTCTACACAATATTACTTAGAAGAGTGCCCAGTTGATGCTGATTTAAGGTCGCTGACATTTGACTAAATTATTTCTCAAGTTTCTTGATCGCATTAGTATGTGATTCCTCTTTTTGGGTCAAGCCTGAAATATCTTCCTTAATCTCCTTAAGGAAACTCTCCTAATTCTCTGAACCCTTAACTAGTTTAATAAGAAATATCTACATCCTTGAATCGACCTCATGATTTCCTGGTGGAACATATGCACCACCATTCCCCTTAAAATCATCCTTATGCATCCAATCATCATCTCTCTCTCTACTCCAGTCCCTATATCCGTCAGCAATTTTGACCTTGATTGCCTTGCCTCAAGTTCTAAGTGTCTTGAGTAGATGCTTGACTCTTGGATAGAGAACTCTCCATTTTTTATCTAGATACTTCACCTCTTTATCCACTTCAGAATCATATGACCTAGGTGCTTTCACTTATGCACCCATAACATTCACCTTTTTGAAATTCATAGTTACAAACTACTTAATTAGTAACCCAATATCCGTCCTTAGCTGCACAACCTCTTAAGCCACTGTATCATCTATAATATTTTTCTCGCTGGAAGCCCCAAGAGCATAAGTATCAACGCCTCTGTCTGCCTCTCGAGTATGTCACCCTCGATTGGCTAGAGAGACTCAATCTAATATTTCTGATGCTACCTCCTAATGCAGGCGTATAAAGGCTCCACCAGTAATAGTATTTGTAATAGATTTGGAACTGGTATTTAGGGCTTGATAAAATATTTAAAATAAATTTCTTACTGACATTCAGTAATTTGGAACCATCATTAACTCCTTTTTAAACCTAAATCATACCTCATATAGTGGCTCAAAATGCACTTGCTTGAAATTATAAATCTTATCCTTCAACTGCAGCATTTTGGAAGGTCGGAAGAATTGATCTATGAACTATTTTTGCAACTCATTCTAAGTAGTAATGGACCCACAAGGGAGTTCCCCTAACTATTATGTTGCTTTGCCAGTTAGAGAGAATAGAACAACTTGAGTCTTAAAGCTTCTTGACTAACCTCGGGTAAATTATATGAAGTGCAAATTCAATAAAATTTATGATATTTGCAAGGCAACCCGCAAACACACCCTTTAGATTTAGCAGCTGAATCATGGCACTTGTGATATCAAATTTTATCCCCTGGGAAACTCAGTAGGGATGACTTCTTTTGCCTTGATAAGCTCAACCTACCTTATGTCTTCATCTGGATCATTATATGCTGGCAAGTACTGAAAAGTTGGGAATATTGGAGCTCTATCACTTCTACCTTTGTCGATTTATGCTCAATGATATGATTTATGTCTATGTCTTTCTGCCTCTTGAGCTGCATAATAACGCTCAAATTATACGTCAAATTAAGTGCAAGGAGGTCATTGTCAATATAATTACCCAACTTTGAATCAGGGTCGAATCCACAAGGAATAAGTGAACGGTGATCGAGTAAGTTCGAAATAAAAGTTACTTGCTAAATTCAAATATAGGAAACAAATATTTGGGGGGGGTTGAATGTTTTTGAAAATACAACAATTTTAGGGATTTTAGAAGACTAACTCGAGACTAAGAATAATTAAAGTATAATTAATTAGGAATGGATCTTAGGGTCATGCCATTCTAGGTGCGAACTCATGCATGGGTAATTAAGAATTTATCCAAATTAGCTATAGTCATGGGTAGGCTATATTTAGAGGTATTAGTGTCAATCTTTTAATAAAAAACTAAATTTCATTCATGGGTTCTTTCAAATACCTCATAAATATGGCCAAACAACTAATACAATACCTTAATTATCACCCTTATTTCTAAGATGGTACCATCAAATGAGTTAACTCAAATAACACCCTTATTTCTAAGATGATACCATCCCTTAAGTTAATTCAAGTTATTGTTTGCAAATACCCCTCATCTATTACCCCTCTTTCAAGGATGGTGTGGGATCCAAGACAAATGGGATTTTCACCTATAATTTTTAATTCAAGCATTGAGTATAATAAAAAACAATAACAAATAGAAAATTAGGAGGATAAATAACCAATACCTATACACTAATCACAACCTATTCAAGCATAACCCCAAGAGGAAGAATTAGCTACTCATAACGATAAAAAGTAAAGATATACCAAAATTTTCACCAAATTGATCCATGAAAGATAAAGAGAATGCAAATCCAAACTTTAAATTTCAATAAATCTTCAATGAAACTTGTTAATCCTTCACTTAGGAATTACTCTAATGTCTTCTTATCTCAAGTGTAGTACAAATATGATCCAAGCTCCGAGAGATAAGATAAAAATTTAAGATGAAAGATCGGATAAAAGATATTGAAAATGAGCTAAAACCCTCCTCTTTAAGCCCCAATTTTGCATTTTCCAAATATTACAAAAATGTCACCTTGCTCTTGATCTCTTTGCACAAACTATAATTTTTCCCCTAAACTCTTTTTTGCCTTATCGTGATCACCATTTCTTAATTAGGATCACGATGCCACGATCGTGGTGGTCACCTTGCGATCACTGAGGTATGACTTGGCTCTGTATGACGATCGCAACCCTCAGGTCACGATTGTAGCACCTGAGGGTCGATTCTTGGGCCCGATTTCCAGAAATTAGCTCTTGTTGCTCATATTTCTTCTCTTTTCAACTTTCACAAACACAAATAAACATTAAGTAAGGGATTAACATCAAACCAACAAAAAATCATGATAATTTAGGCTTAAAAGGTGCTATCAAGTCGTTAAATTGATGACTTATCACTGCATAATGGGCAGCCACATCCCTGTTTGCATTCTCTTCATCTAATAATAGCAGTCATTTTTGCGGCTGTCTTTTGAACACCATGTGGAAATGGGGGAGGAAAGTAAACTGAATCATTTCGACTCCCATCATGATGAGATTTACGATCGTGTTTTGACATCCTAAGATTCTGTTGTAGGATTCTTTCTAGCACTGGATCAAGTGGGATAAAGGGATTTCCTTGACTCCCGGTGCTAATCATACACCGGCATACGCCCTAGGAAAAATAGAAAAATAATAAACAACAACTTGAACAACTTCAATCAATCAATCCATAGTCGTATTCTCCGGAAACGGTGCAAAAATTTGATGTCTCCCAAACTGTACCCTCCAAGAAGATAAAAAGAAATCGCGGTCAAATAATAGTAATCCAATAAAGGTTAGGGTCGCACCCATAGGGAATGGGTCGAATATTTCCCACAAACTTGCTGAATTAGCTAAAAATGCAAGAAAGTAATGGGGGGATATTGTAATAAACCATAAAGTAACAATGAGTCTTGATTACTTTTGGTTGAAATCAATTTGAGATAAATACTAGGATTGTGTTACCCCTTCTTTCTAACTCCATAGACTTATCATACTTAATTCGACTATCTCAATGCCTGTCACGACCCAAGCCGAGGCCCTGGCCGTAATGAGCATTCCGAACCATGAAGGCTCGGGCGCTCTTCTAAATCTGGTAATCATGCATAATATTCATATAGTATAAGAAAATTTACAGAAAATAATACAAGATGGTACCATGGTCAAACTCATAAACTTGAACAATTTGAAAAGAGGAATTTTTGAACACTCTAAACATGTGACAACCATCTGTGAAATCTCGAACATCATAAGATACATCATAAATCTGAAATAAAATTGGGAAAAGGCCCCCAGTCGGACCCAAAACAAAATTTAATAACAATGCTCTAGAATAGGCCTTCTGAAAGAAAGGAGGCTCACTAACTGCACACTGCTGTCTGACACTTCTACGGTTTAGCGGGACCCCTAGACTGAGTTTTAGACCCTGAAATATAGGGGGCCAATACGAAAGTATTGGTATGCAGAGAAATCCAAAATAATGCATTTATATATAAAAAATAGATGAGAGAAAGTCATGAAACATCATGCATGATATAGTTTAAAACACATGGCAATTCTTTAATAATCATGAAACATTCTTGTCAATGCAGTTCTGATCTTTGTATTACTTTTGAGTTAGGTGGTCCACCCTACAATTCTAGAACCTCACGGGATATATGGAGTTTGCCCTTAACTCGGTAGCCAAGCCCCCAACCCAAGTTTTTCACAAGAGTTGGAGTTCCTGATTCTGATACGCCACAGGGCACTAGGCCAGCGTATAATCCCTCTAGTGGACATAATAATCCCATATCGGCAAAACACGATTTTGGGTAATGAGTTTTCTGGACTCGTGCCTTCTTCGGGTAACCACTTAACATCTCTTTATGTCCATTTTTAGCCTTTTCTTAACTTATATCATTCTAAGTACAAAATCTGAGAGTCTGAAAGAAAATCCACATTTTGTTCTGTTATGTACTGAGTTTGTTATGGCATTATCTGAATTGGTATTATTATACCAAGACTTGCAATTCATGTTTCTGAGCCATAAAAATCATACCACAGTTTTCTCTTTCAAAACATAAATTTTAGACCACCATACTTCAAACAATTCAAGAAGATTCATATTTCAAAATATTTATTAAATTATGCAAAGATCATTCTTTTCAATCATTTCAACAAACATGTGGTGGTCATGTATCCTTTGCAAACCATGCAATTCTTTCATTATATGTATTCAACATTTATCAATATGTAAAACCCACTCTTATCAATTTAAATATCAATCTTAAATCATTCAACAATAGTCAAGAACATTGATACCATGCTCCTAAATAACATTCTAAAATCAAGAGATGTTGCAACATAAGAGGGAGCGTAAATAGTCATTCTCTCAATTCAATTATCAACTTTAAACACATACATATATATATATATATAAGATTACAAATCAATTTGGGGGAAAGGACTAAAGACCAAAATAATAGTGTCACTAAAGAATGCATAATGCAATTTCAATGTAAATTCCAAAACCTCTTCAAGAATTCATGATTTCACAATGTTAAAAGTTGTTGAACAATTTCATTATGACCAAGTAGTTTTAGGAAAACCCCACGTACCTTAGATTTCTTAGTTAGAAGAATGGAATCTGAATCTTAATCAGTCTTCTTAGAATTCTTGATCCTAGAGATAAGTTCTTGATCTTTGGGGAAGGAGCTAGGGTTTTAATTTTTAGAGGAAGAGTGAATAATAGGAAATTTTGGCTTCTTGGGGCTGAAATCCTATGTTATAGATGGATTTTGGGTGAGGGGAAGTGACCACAATTCCCCTAGACCCATTAGGAACTGAATTAATGCATAAAACAACTTTAAATTTGTGTCAGGTTTCGTGTCGGGGCGCAATTGACGTGACAGGTCAAGATCGCATCGGCTTACTGCCTCACACAAAAAATGCCATAACTTTTTGCTCAGTTATCAGTTTTTGACGAAATTGGTATCGTTGGAAATTTAATTCAATTATCTACAATTTGGTGGGTCTTGAGCTGAAAAATTCTGTGTATCAAAAGTTATATACATTCAAATTAGATCCTTGTAGAATCGAATATCCAATTTTGGATGAATGAAAGGTTCTTAGCTCAACTTTGCTTTAGGTCATTTCTATGAACATTCTTCACCTCATAATCCCTTCATATACTATGCGAAAGATCATGAAACATGAATCTAAATATAAACAATGAAATTAGAGCTTACACACATAGGAACGTCGATTCAATTCCTAGCTCAAAAATGTGGGGCATTACATTATCTCCCCCTTGGGATCATTCGTCCCCGAATGATAGGTAGGGACATTTAAGGATCTAGAAGTGTAGAATAAAGAATGTAATCTCGCATTAAAATAATTTTCCTTAACAAAACATACAAAGGCATCAAACAAGTTTCGTGGTAATGATGATAGCCGAATTTACACGCCTAAAGTACTATAATTTACTCATATTTTAGCTAATTTTTAAGGACAAAATATATAATTCATGCACTTTTAGTCCTTTTTCCTGTAAGTGAGCTAACAAACGTGATTAGCAAGTTTTCAGGTATAAATGATGCAGATTTCAGCATATTATGGATAACTTGACGCCCAAGGAAGCTTCACGAAAGAAGGAAGGGAAAGCTTGGACGCCAAGGACCAAAAGTGACGCATGGAATATCTGTCCCGGCCAAAAATAGCATTTCCAAAGACTTTGGGGATCAGCAGTAACTTATTAGGATTAGGATAATGATGCAGTAACCTAGTAGGACTAGGATAAGTAATGCAGTATCCTAGTAGGAATAGGATATGGGTGTTATAAATACCCTATGTTGCTGAAGTTTTTATTATCATCTCTCTCCATTCATACAATTAATTCGGGAGTTCCGAAAACAATTCTCTTTCAATTAATTACTTTCTCTTCATCTATTCAATTCTTAATTTCCACAACAAGAGAACCACTATTCTAAAAGGGAATTCACGCCTAACGCCATACCAAACCCTACTACACGTGAGATCTTTATTTTGGTATAATGATAAAGTCTATTGTGATTTCCGTTGCACTCATGAATAGCTAAACTTCTCTGTTGGGGTTATGGAAGCCTTATGAGATACTATCTATTGCTATGAGTTTGTGAGTTCGTGACTCGTATGATGCTTATATCATTATTATCTTCATCTTAATGCAAATTCTTGTGGTTGCAAACGCATAGAATACGCCAGCATAGCATTAACTTGTTCGAAAGAAAAGTTATATGTCTGGAAAAGAGATAATGTCAAGGTAATAGGGCACCAACCCCTATTAAAAAGTTAGTGTCGTAACTGGATTAACCTCTTGGAGAGTTCGTACCGTTAGACACACTTTAAGCTTGAAAGAGTTAAAGTGAAATAATCCTTGATGGTCGAAAGACGCCTGGATTTACCATAGAATACAACTCTCTATAAGCACTTGCATGTCTGAATTCCGCATAACTCATAGCCAATAGAGACGTATAACTCATAAGGTGGACATAACCCCAACTCTCAATTCTCATTGGTTAAACATCTTACTGAACATTCTTTCCTTTTTACTTTGCTATTTTCTGTTTTTACTCTACTATTTTATTACATTATTGCATGCTACAAAATCCCCCCTTTTACGAGACTTGCACCAAAAGTCTAATAATATTTGCTTACTTAGTGACCGGCTATTCTCTGTGGGATCGATACCCAACCCAGTTGGGTTATATATTTGACAACGATCGCTTACACTCTTACGAGAGTTGTAGTTTGAGCGTTATTAAAAATTAGCGTCGTTGCCGGGGAATACGGTTGTCAACTAAGTTTGTGATAGTTACTAGACCCTTTGGTCAAAGATTCTCGTACTTTACTTTTAGTTGTTGTTTTTGTTTTCTGCATGTTTTGTTCATTGCATGCCAAATACTCGAAGTTCTGGTCAACCATTACTACCCATAAACCCTGAACCGCAACTTACTGGCAGAATGGATGCACAACGTGACATTAACAGAAGGGCGGCTCAACAGGAGCAGGCTAGACTAGTTGCACTGGCAGCTGCTCAAGTACATCAACAGAATATTGATAACCCAGGGCGAACAACAAATCTTAATGATGAGGACCTAGGTGATGATGAGTTACTGAATTCACGGCGTGCAGATGAAGTGGCAGCACCTATGCACAGGAGAGATCGTCAAGCTAGAATGAGACCTGACCGCCGAGCTGTGCAGGCTCCTTTTGATGATGATGATGACGATCTGGATGGAGCTGGTGCCACAGGAGCTATTATTCCTCCAACCTTGGCTCCTGGAGCCAAGTTCAATATCACTAGCACCATGATTCAACTATTGCAGCTCAAAGGTTTATTTGGTGGACTCGCAGGCGATGATCCGAATATGCATCTGATCAGCTTTATCTCAACATGCAAGTCATTCGACAATCCAGGCGTTGGACAGAATGCAATTCGGATGCGCTTATTTCCATTGTCTCTGTCTGGGGAGGCAACTCTATGGTTGAATGGGATGACTCCTGATTCTATTACTAATTGGAGGCAATTAAAAGACGTTTTCCTAGAAAGATTCTTTTCGCCATCCAAGAGAGCACAATTGAGAGATGAGATTAGCAACTTCCAACAGCTTCCAACTGAAGCTCTCCATGAAACATGGGAGAGGTTCAAGAAGAAGCTTATGCGGTGCCCAAACTATCATATGACCAATATCCACTTGATGGAGATATTATACAGGGCTTTGAACTCAGTGACTAAGCCAGTGGTTGATAATGCTGCAGGTGGGTCATTCATGGACCTTACTTTTCTTGAGGCAAGTGATATGCTAGATCGTATGACAAAGCAGAGTAGAGCTTGGCATACCAGGGATTCTGAGGTAGCAAGCTCTACAGTATCTATTGGCTTGATTGCAGAGCAGAGACGTAGACAAGAGGAACGTAACCAAGATATGGCTCACATGAAAACGCAGATGGATCTTCTTACCAAGCACTTATTATCAGGGAAGACCGAAAAGGTTAAGGCTATTGTATCACAGGGAAGAGATGAATCCGACTATGAGGAAGAAGCAAATTACTTGAATAATCAGGGGGGTTTCCGAGGCAATGCCCAAGGAAACCAAGGTCGGAACTACTATGAGAAATCTGGAAACAAGGACCAAGGTAGTTGGAAGAACAAGAATGACAATAGTGGTTTATATGTTCCCCCAGGAAGACATGACACCGCCGCATCTGGGTCGGGAAATATGGAAGAGATGATGGCTAAACTGTTGAAAGGAGTGGACCAGCGCGGGAGTAACGGAGGTAATAGATGATTTGTCCTCAATGAAGCAATTGGTTGACTCACATTCCACTTCAATAAAACAAATAGAGCAGCAATTTAGCCAACTTTCAGCAGCACTCAATCAAAGAAAGGCAGGCACTCTACCTAGTGACACTGTGCAAAATCCAAGGAACGACGGATCATGCATGGCTATTACTACCAGGAGTGGTAAGGTGCTGGAAAATTTATCCCAAAGCAAGCAAGTGGCCGAAAATAAGGAAGATGATGACGCCATAGAAGTTGACCAAGACGTTCATGACGTCACTCCTCAACATCCATAGTCTGAAAATATCACTGAACCAAAATAAGATAAAAAGAAAGTGGTGGAGAAAACTATTCCCCTTTCACCACCACCTTTTCCTCAAAGATTGAAGAACAAGGCGGATGATACAAGGTTCAGCAAATTCATGACTATGTTAAAACAGCTGACCATTAATATGCCGTTGGTGGAAGCACTTGAACAAGTGCCTGGGTATGCGAAATTCATGAAGGATCTTTTGACAAAGAAGCGGGCAGCAAGCTATGAGTTGACAGATACTGTTCATCATTACAGCGTAATTGCCACCCGATCACTAGTTCAGAAGAAGGCCGACCCCGGTGCTTTCACTATTCCTTGCACCGTTGGATCTTTGAATTTTGCCAAGGCATTATGTGATTTAGGAGCCAGCATCAATTTGATGCCATTATCTATTTACAAAATACTGGGGTTGGGTGATCCTACTCCAACCAACATGAGGCTCGTAATGGCGGATAGGTCGGTAAAACGACCTGTTGGTATTCTATGTGATGTATTGGTGAAGGTTTCTTCATTCATCTTTCCAGCAGACTTCATTATTTTGGATTGTGAGGCAGACTCAGAAGTTCCCATAATCTTGGGGCGCCCTTTCCTTACAACAGAAAGTGTGCTTATTGATTTAAGAGCTAATGAGCTTTTATTCTGAATAAATGATGAAGTAGTTCGCTTTGATGTGTGCAAATCAATGAAGCACCCCAAAGAGCTGAACGTATTCTCGGTAGCTGATGTTTATATTGACGATGAAAAAGAATTATCTGAATAGGAGCAGATTATTGATGACCCATTGGCGGTTGCGCTCATGAATTTTGAGCACATGGATGCTGAAAACTATGAAGAAACTATTGGTGCTCTAACAGGATTTGGGTCATATCCTCATGCTCCCAAGAAGCTGGACCTTGATCTCAAAAATCGACCCACACCACCAGCTAAACCATCTATTGAAGAGCCACCCACGTTAGAGTTGAAGGAGTTGCCTAGTCATTTAAAGTATGCATTCTTAGGAAGCGGAAGCACACTCCCAGTCATTGTGGCAGCAGATTTGGGTGAGCAGCAAGTTGCAGCTCTCATTGCTATTTTACGAAAGTATATAAGAGCCATTGGTTGGACCATCGCTGACATCATTGGTATTCCACCTGGGATTTGTACACACAAGATTCAACTTGAAGAAAATTGCACACCCACTATTGAGCATCAAAGGTGTCTCAATCTACCTATGCAAGAAGTGGTGAAGAAAGAAATTATTAAGTGGTTAGATGCAGGGGTTGTGTATCCAATATCTGACAGTACATGGGTGAGCCCGGTACAATGTGTTCCCAATAAACGAGGCATGACAGTAGTTGTGAATGAAAAGAATGAGCTTATTCCACTCAGACCTGTTACAGGATGGAGAGTATGCATGGACTACCGAAAGCTAAATTCATGGACGCTTAAGGACCACTTCCCAATGCCATTCATGGACCAAATGCTCGATCGATTAGCGGGGAAAGGATGGTTCTGTTTCTTAGATGGTTATTCCGGCTATAATCAGATTTGTATTGCCCCCGAAGACCAAGAGAAGACAACGTTCACATTCCTATATGGTACGTTTGCCTTCAAACGCATGTCATTCGGGCTATGTAACGCACCAGCCACTTTTCAGCGTTGTATGATGTCCATTTTTTCTGATATGGTTGAAGACACCTTGGAGGTGTTCATGGACGATTTTTAAGTTGTGGGTGAGTCGTTTGAATCATGCTTGGCAAACCTAAGTATGGCGTTACAAAGATGTGTTGAATTCAACCTAGCGCTGAACTGGGAGAAGTGCCACTTTATGGTTAAAAAAGGTATTGTTCTTGGGCATAAAATCTCCGAAAGAGGAATTGAGGTTGATCGAGCTAAAATTGAAGTTATCGAGAAGCTACCACCCCCAATTTCAGTAAAGGGAGTTCGTAGTTTCCTCAGTCACGCAGGTTTCTATCGGCGGTTTATCAAAGACTTCTCCAAAATTGCTAGTCCATTATGCAAACTTTTGGAGAAAAATGCAAAGTTTGACTTCAATGAAGACTGTTTGAGGGCATTCGAATGCCTCAAAGAGAAGCTAATTGAAGCTCCTATCATTATAGCACCAAATTGGTCTCTACCGTTTGAAGTCATGTGTTATGCTAGCGGGGTAGTTTTGGGTGCTGTACTTGGCCAGAGAAGGGAAAAGTTATTCCACCCAATCTATTACACAAGCAAAGTCCTGAACAAAGCCCAGAAGAACTATACTGTCATAGAACAAGAGCTTCTAGCGGTTGTGTATGCTTTTGAAAAGTTCCATGCTTATTTGTTGGGAACCAAAGTGGTAGTTCATACTGATCATGCAGCTCTGAGATATCTAATGACAAAGAAGGATGCGAAACCAAGGCTAATTCGATGGGTATTATTGTTGCAAGAATTTGATTTCGAGGTAAAAGATAGAAGAGGTTGCGAGAACCAAGTGGCTAATCATCTATCTAGACTCAAGAACAAGCATATAGCGCAGCCTGATATTGAGATTGATGATGCATTCCCTGACGAAGAGATCTTAGCCACAATAATGGAAGAGTTACCATGGTATGCAGACTTTGCGAATTTTGTGGTGAGTAATGTGATGCCTGCAAATCTATCTTTCCATCAAAAGAGGAAGTTCATGCATGATGTAAAACACTACTTTTGGGATGAACCATATTTGTTTCGACGATGCGCGGATGGTGTTATCAGGCGATGCATATCCCATGTAGAGGTGCCGAATATATTGGAAGCATGTCACACTTCCCAAGTTGGGGGACATCACGCAGGTAATCGGACAATAAGGAAGGTATTGCAAAGTGGATACTATTGGCCTTCGATATTTAGAGATACCTACGAATTTGTGAGAAGATGCAACCAATGTCAGAGGCAAGGCGCAATTTCGAAACACCATGATATGCCCATGACGAAAATTCGTGAAGTTGAGCTGTTTGATGTGTGGGGTATTGATTTCATGGGCCCATTCGTAAATTTGTTTGGGATGAAATATATCCTAGTTGTTGTCGACTATGTATCTAAATAGGTCAAAGCAGTAGCGCTAGCAGACAATGAAGGAAAGCGTGTTGTGTCATTCTTGAAGAGAAATATCTTCTCTCATTTTGGGGTACCACGTACCATTATAAGCGATGGAGGATCACACTTTTGCAACAAGCTGTTCAAATCCGTGTTGGTGAAATATGGGGTCAAGCAACATAAGGTAGCCACGCCTTATCACCCACAAACTAGTGGACAGGTAGAGGTTTCCAATTGAGAGATCAAGCAAATCCTTGCTAAGACTGTAAATGCTAATAGGAAGGATTGGTCTCGGAAGCTGGACGATGCACTATGGGCTTATAGGACTGCATTCAAAACGCCAATTGGCATGTCCCCGTACCAACTAGTTTATGGAAAGGCTTGTCACTTTACCATTGAGCTCGAGCATAAAGCATTGTGGGCGTTAAAGCAACTTAATTTGAATTGGGATGATGCCATGAATCTGAGATTGGAGCAGCTGAACGAGATGGATGAATTCCGTCTACATGCGTATGAAAGATCAGACTTATACAAGGAGCAGATGAAAAAGTATCATGATCAACGAATTGTTCAACGAAACTTTCAAAAAGGTGATATGGTACTTCTTTTCAACTCCAGACTGAAGATATTCCCAGGTAAGTTAAAGTCCAAATGGTCTGGTCCGTACAAAGTTAACCAAGTTTACTCGTCTGGAGTAGTTGAGCTAGAAGACAATAATGGTGTTGTCTTTAAGGTGAATGTCCAACGAGTAAAACCATATATCGGTCCTCTTGACTCGATAAACTATATGGCCACCATCTACCTCGACGAAGTCTAAGGACTCGAGGTAACTATGTCGTGCCGCGATAATAAATCAAGCGCTAGATGGGAGGCAACCCATCATTTTTCATTCTTTCTTTCGTTCTACTAAGTGTTTGTTTTTGTTAAATAAAAATCCAAAAAGAAGAGTCGTGCCACGACCAAAACTAAGGCGCTTGATGGGAGGCAACCCATCGTTCTAATCGTTTTTGTTGCTTTTGAGTAAGTGTAGGTGCAAGAGGTATAAAAGAGGAGATTGAGTTCAAATCATGATTTGGAAGAATTGCATGTTCAAGGTGGTAAGTTAGGATTAAAGAAGCAAAAGTCTATGGGTTGGGCATTGCCTATGAAAATATAGGCAAAGAACAAGTCAAGGCCTATGTAAATATAGGCCACAAACAAGGCAAGGCCTATACTATGGCCTAAGCTCTCGGAATCTAGTGTGCCATAGCATAGGCGCGGCCCATGCCTAAGTGTGCCATAGCATAGGCACCGCCTATGCAAAAGCATTTTGTCTCTGAATCTCATGTGCCATGGCATAGGCGCCGCCTATGCCTAACAATGCCATGGCATAGGCACCGCCTATGCTCAACAATGCTTTGCAAAAGGCGCCGCCTATGCCAAGCATAGGCAAAGCAAAAGGCGTCACCTATAGTCACTTTTGGTCTCCAAATCTGATTTTAAATGGGTCAAAACCCGACCCAAGCTTTCCCTATAAATAAGAAACTTAGTCTTAGACCAAAAATACATTGCAAACCTAAGAAAAGCGCCACCTACCTCTCCAAATTCTCTCAAAAAATTTCCTTTTGCTCTTTTACTTCACAAGAACATCTTCCAAAGGCATCAACCAAGTAAGTACTTCTTTGTTCTTCTTTTATATTTCGTAAGTACTACAATACTAAGCCTACAATAAATTGTTAGATCTTGAAGTAGTGTTGGTGATTTGAATGTGGTTGATTTGTTGTGATACTACTAAGTGAGTGAAAGAATACGTAAGGATGATTTTAACTTGTTTCCAACTTGTCTTTGATTTTCATACACTGTCATACTTTTGCGGAATTGGCATGGGCACGAAAATTGCATAAATCTTGTAAATAGAAAGCTTACATGTTGGAATGACTTGTTCATCGAGATGAGAATCATGGTTAAACTACCAACTTGTGAGGTTGTGATTATTTCTAGATGTTATAACTTGATTCAATCTCTATGTAGTAGTCTTGATCAAAAGATGTATCAACCATGAAAGTATTGCCAAGATTTTTTTTGGAAGTATGACTGCACTGATTATATTGTTGGAATATAGCGCCTAAAACGTATATCGATGAAGTCTGAGTAATCGACATCGTTCACTTCACTAGTCCGTACCAACAAACTAAGTGTGGGGTGGTGCCACCACTGCTTGTTCATTGATTGTATCCACCAAGATGAAGCTAACATGAATATTATTTTAATCTCAGGTACAATGGCACCAAAAGCAAGGCAAGGAAAGGATAAAGCAACCACTTCACAAAAAGGCCAGAAAAGGGGACGAAAAGAGCAAGGCGAATCCTCCTCATTGCAAATACCTCACCGCATGTTCGGAATTAAATGGGTCTTAGAGGAGAAAGGAAAGGAGTGGTATAGGAACACTAAAGAGAAAAAATATGTTCACATGGAGTTGATACACAAGGAGAGCCTAGCAAAGAAAGAACCTCGGATGTTGGCTAAGATAATAGCGTTACATCTTGATTTCATCTTCCGAGATATGGGAGAGTGCAATCTCCATTTAACACGAGAATTCTATGCCAAATGGTCACCGAAAACTACAGGGAGTGAAGTTAAGATTCGGGGCCAAGTTCTGCAACTAAATACGGAGTTCTTCAACTCCTTTCTAGGCTTGCCATCTGTTAATCCCGCACCATTCAAGGAGCTTTATCGCAGACCTCCATACAGGGCAATCAGACACACACTATGTGGAACAAGATCAATGGCACGGTGGAGTCGTCACAAGGATACCGGTCGGCACAATACCTTCTCGTATGCCTCCTTGAACAGAGAAGCTAGGATATGGCTGTGAATAGTCAACTCTTGCCTCATTCCAGGGACACAGTACACAAAGATAACACGAGATAAAGTGTTCCTGGTGTACGCATTGATGACGAATGTCCCTATCAACATTGGGGAAATTATTCGATCTACAATGCGGAAAGCTAGGCTACACAAGAGGTCCCACTTCAGCTTTGGCAACCTGTTGACTGCAATATTGAGGAAGGAAAACATCGAAGAGGAACCGGCTGATCATAAGCTTCAACACAACCCGAAGAAGGTTGATATCACAAAGGTTAAAGATGCTGAATCCATGCATGGCGTCAACCTAACCACTGCAGAAAGACATGCTCGCAACGAAAGCTTCTCCCGCCATTTATATGGCATGATGAAGTTTACCATGATGAGCGGGGGTCATGTTCCAACTGCTGCAGAGCTCCAACAGTTGGATTATGACTACCCAATGAATGAGCATGCGAGGGCGATGTGTGGAGTAGATGTATATTTTGAGGAACCTCTTGATGACGACATGCCAACCGATAATGATCGACGAATGCCAGACTCCGACGTGGAAGAGAACTCTAATGACGATGACTCTGATGATAATTCCGATGCAGGGGGTATGACCCCAGACATAGAGGATGAGTCTGACTAATCAGGTTCTTCTTATTTATTTTCCACTGAGGGTAGTATGTCCCGTCTAAGTGTGGGGTGCTGGTATTTGTATGCTTTACTTCTTTATCTGTATTTGCATCTATCTATGTTTGTTTGTTTTGTTTGTTAGTAGTTGTTTGTTAGTAGTTAAATTTGTTAAAAAAAAATTAACTTTGCATGAAATTGTTCTGAGGGGCAGCATGGTATTATAACAAGAGTTTGTGCTAAATCATTACTATTGAGATGTTTAGGCTATAATTGTGACTCACTATGTGATAATTGTGTGGTTCAGTTCCTTCATCTGTTCGGTCAAGAGTCTATACTACTCCCAATAAATTCGATCATGTACCTTGTGTGTGTGAGGATATAGTATATTCTGTGTTTGTGGCTGATGCTAGAACTTGCCTGGTGTGTGTGAAGCGAAATAAAGAGTGTGAGTTTAGGAGATGATTTAGGAATTTCTTTGGCAACCTGTGATTGTTTACCTACCCGTGGACATTATCCTAGTCAACCCTTTTGAGTCTTTAAGCCATTTTCTTTGACAACCTCATATGTAAGCCTAATCCATTTTTCCAAGACCATAATTTGATCCAAATTCCTAAGTGCTTTAAGTTGTGAAGTCATGTGACAAAATAAGAGGAAATTGGGTGAGAGTGATGCCTTAGAGTGTATTGGTACTTGAATTTGTTATGAAAAAAAGTGGCTATCATAGAGGTGTGTTATAAAAAAAAAAAAAAAAAAAATAGAAAAACAAAATGATAAATTGTGTTTATGATTAAATAAAAGGATAGTTATGCTTGAATGGCAAAATAGGTGAAAAGGGGTGATAGATGAAAGAAAGGTAGCAGGGTTGTTTAAAAGAGAGTGTTAATGGCATAATGTGATGTATTAAAGCGCTTAGGAACATAGTCACTATTTCTGGCCAAAATAGTCCTACCCGTCCCTTAGCCTACATTACAACCTGTAAAAGACCTATTTGATCCTAAGCTTAGCATTCTGATATTAGTAGAGCATTACACTAAGGGCAAGCCTATGGTCATCAGTTGCAACATATGAATTCTTTGTGAGAGTGAGAGCAAGGATAATCTTATACTCATGTTCTGAAAAATGCAATATTTAAGAGTGATTATGGGTAATATCTTATGTGAGACACACATGGTTGATGAGTTTTGGGTAGTCTTGTATGATTCTTTGTGGCTTAACTTGTGGATACGAATTAACCATCATTACGAGTCTATATTAGAGGTTGAATTTTTTCTAGAAGTGATTAGAAAACTACTCTTTGTTAATAATTGGTGTGCCTGTCTTGATGAATATTTTGTGTTGTTACTGTGAAACCCTAAGTAGATGTTTATATGGACATGATATATTGTTCGAGGACGAACAAAGCTTTAAGTGTGGGGTGTTGATGATAGGCGTATTTACACGCCTAAAGTACTATAATTTACCCATATTTTAGCTAAGTTTTGAGGACAAAATATATAATTCATGCACTTTTAGTCCTTTTTCCTGTAAGTGAGCTAACAAACGTGATTAGCAAGTTTTCAGGTATAAATGATGCAGATTTCAGCATATTATGGATAACTTGACACCCAAGGAAGCTTCACGAAAGAAGGAAGGGAAAGCTTGGATGCCAAGTACCAAAAGTGACGCATGAAATATCTGTCCCGGGCAAAAACAACATTTCCAAAGACTTTGGGGATCAGCAGTAACTTATTAGGATTAGGATAATGATGCAGTAACCTAGTAGGACTAGGATAAGCAATGCAGTATCCTTGTAGGAATAGGATATGGGTGTTATAAATACCCTATGTTGCTGAAGTTTTTATTATCATCTCTCTCCATTCATACAATTAATTCGGGAGTTCCGAAAACAATTCTCTTTCAATTAATTACTTTCTCTTCATCTATTCAATTCTTAATTTCCACAACAAGAGAACCGCTATTCTAAAAGGGAATTCACGCCTAACGCCATACCAAACCCTACTACACATGAGATCTTTATTTTGGTATAATGATAAAGTCTATTGTGATTTTCGTTGCACTCATGAATAGCTAAACTTCTCTGTTGGGGTTATGGAAGACTTATGAGATACTATCTATTTCTATGAGTTTGTGAGTTCGTGACTCGTATAATGCTTATATCATTATTCTCTTCATCTTAATGCAAATTCTTGTGGTTGCAAACGCATAGAATACGCCAGCATAGCATTAACTTGTTCGAAAGAAAAGTTATATGTCTGGAAAAGAGATAATGTCATGGTAATAGGGCACCAACCCCTGTTAAAAAGTTAGTGTCGTAACTGGATTAACCTCTTGGAGAGTTCGTACCGTTAGATACGCTTTAAGCTCGAAAGAGTTAAAGTGAAATAATCCTTGATGGTCGAAAGACGCCTGGATTTACCATAGAATACAACTCTCTATAAGCACATGCATGTCTGAATTCCGCATAACTCATAGCCAATAGAGACGTATAACTCATAAGGTGGACATAACCCCAACTCTCAATTCTCATTGGTTAAACATCTTACTGAACATTCTTTCCTTTTTACTTTGCTATTTTCCGTTTTTACTCTACTATTTTGTTACATTATTGCATGCTACAAAATCCCCCCTTTTACGAGACTTGCACCAAAAGTCTAATAATCTTTGCTTACTTAGTGACCGGCTATTCTCTGTGGGATCGATACCCAACCCAGTTGGGTTATATATTTGACAACGACCGCTTACACTCTTACGAGAGCTGTAGTTTGAGTGTTATCAGGTAACCCCGAGTTAAATATGTAAGCACGAAACATGGGATAATTAGACTTTACATAGGGATGATCTTGCACATGGATTTTATGAATCCTAATCATTACAACATAAGGAAGGGGTTTATTTGATGATCATAGACCTGATTTATATTGGTACTAATCATGAACTAAGATTTCGCAGAAGACAGGGATAGAAGCATTCTCCACCCCTCATGATACAACGAATATACTTAGCTTAAAGGCACTATTCAGCTATGCCCTAACATTAAATAACATACATCGTTCTTTCTATCTTACAATTCTCCCATCACATATCTAACCACAAGAGTTTGAGTTTCACTGCAATGTTCTTTTATGTTGAAGCCTAACTCGGAGAAACAAGGTGATAACTTAAGCTATAGGTCCCTGTACTTACATCCCACTAAAATATTACCTTACCTTATCACTATCGTCAAACACCTTCGGGTTTTAATTCAAGGAATACTAACCACATAGTACATGGGTTGTGGTTTCATTAATCACAACATTCAAGCCTATCATTACTACACCCACTTCATAGATTTCCCCACTAAGACCAATAATTTCAAACACTCTCACAAATATTTTCGTCACATTTCTCCTTCTTAGCTATTTCACACCACAAAAGTTCATCTCCTTTTTTTTCCTTTGACCTATAACCCTAGCTCAAGAATTCACATCAAATTCTTCACCTTCAAGAACATATACTCCCCTACCTAACACATCACCACGCTTCCACACCCACCATCATAGTATCATGCGGAGGGTCATTAAGGGACCCGAGAATAAATATCATGAATGAAAAAAACACTACTCAATTATAACCCATACCTATTGACCTACATCAAGGTGGGACATAAACTAAAGATATAATAAAATAGACCAGAAGTGCTCCATATATCAAGTGTCTAGATCATAAGTAGAGAGTCATTCAAAATAAACACAATACAACATAAATTCTTAGGATAGAGCACCGTGGGAAAGCATTGGTGCACATATCAAGAAACGATGAGGGAAAGAAACTGAATTACCATCCTGGACCCTAAAGTCCGTAAGACGAATTAGGAACCCGACGGGCTAAGTGACGCACCGCTTCAGTCCCTACCGACGTGATTCCTGGCGAGACGCATTGACATTGCATTGGCCTACTATTTTGATCGTCCAAACATGCCTCAAACATCGTATGAAAAATCTAAAACATTTCTGAGACACCCCTGATCATGAATCAACTCAAAAATCTATGTTTCGGGGTCGGGAAGATCAATTTGAATATCATGAAAGTTAAGACCTCATAAATATTACTAATTCATGTTTCGGGGTCGGGAAGATCAATTTGAATATCATGAAAGTTAAGACCTCATAAATATTACTAATTCATTTAGCAATTAGAAAAATTTTTAGGTTGTCAACTCTCCATACATGCAACCCAAAGTGGTATTGAGTCGAGAAATCTACGGGGTGTTACATTACATCTAAGACAAAGATTTTCGCTTGAATCGATTGCTCCTCATTTAGGGGACTGAGATTTGCCAAGAGTTTTCATAAACTTTATCTTTTTGTCTAAACCCGACATAGGATAAATCTGTGACATATAGAAACATATTTTCTTAGGACCAAGCATGCTGAGAGACATAGATTTTCATGGATCACGAACAACATAACATATGGCTTGAATGCCTAAAAGGTTAGATTACTTTGAGACATAATTGTTTCTAATTTGGAGGTTAGATCATGAACATAAGTCCATAGAGTACTCGAACCATAGGCATAGGCATGACTTGAACAAATGATGTAATACATTAGTAGGATACTCTCCTAAATTGGAGTAGGAGGATTATGCTTGAGTAGAAATAGGTTTATCATGGTTTCTCCGCACAACTTGCCATTCTGAGAACATTCGGGAACTACCTTAATTCCCATCTCCCCCTTAGACCAAAGTCACAACCCTAGACTTACGAATATATCCCCTTATCAAATCTATAAAAACAACTCTCCACAATGAGACATCACCATATACTTAAACTCTAAACTCTCCTTGATGATCTATATTCTGAAGGCCTTGCTTTCCGTAAATGCTACTCTTAGCTTTCACTAGTCTCTATAGACATCACTCTACAACTCCCACTCTCATGACCGTACGTATTCACACACCTTATCACAAAAAGGGTATCAGTATATACATGAACACAAACTCCTCTCATTAATCTCTACTACAAAATACTAAATTATTTTTCTAGGACATCCCCTTTCAGGGACACTAATCAAAATATCTTCTAACTCCCAAAGTCATCAACTTAAGACTAATATTTTCATGAGCATAGACACTCACACTTCTAAACACTTAACACACATCATTACACCTCTAATCATATAAACTACTTCTTGACAAAATCTATAAAACTATATCGAAGGCGCACACTGCCTACCCACATATCCTCAATTCAACTCTAAAGAACACCATACAACAACTTTCCAAACTTCTCCATACTACAAGATTCAAAAACACAAATTGAGTACACATGACACTTATACCATACAACCTTATCTAACAACATGCTATCTGGAGTTCAACTTATTTTTATATGACTATCACTCTTATCAACTTAATGACTCAACCACAATTCATAATTGTTTTAACACTAGTCCTTAAGTATATATATCACTATTTATCCACTCCTTTTTTCATAAATTGCCAAGCTAGGCCATTTCACACATCACATAAAGCCTAGTATTTAGTCCACAAAACATGCATCATTAATCTTAAGCTATTATTCTTGCCACTACACTCCCCACCTAAACTCCACATCTAAAGTTCAAGCTTGTTGTCTATCCTTATTTATATACCACCGATAAAGCATGCCATATTCTACACTAGTCCATCAAATTGAGGGAAATCAACCAAAATACTTCACTTCGCTTAGCTACTACCTACAATCACAACCCTTCCATAACCTCATTATTACAACTCAAAATCTACTACACACTTTCTTACATAAAGTACTAGTTTACTACTACTTAAAGAAAAGACCATCAAAGGGTAAAGTCACATTATTGGACTAGTCGATCTTAATCTTACAATATAACCCATTTCAATCTTATCAACATATTATAATTTCTCACATCATACTTACCTAATAATACATCACAATGATCTTCAAAATTCAATAAACACTAATGAGCCTCTACCTGCAACTTATTCACTAATCTACTCTTTTTTATTCATAGCCTATAAATGATTTCTACTACCACCATAACCATCCATTCTAAGATCCTTCCCTATTCTGACTAAATAATAATCATATATTCTATTTTTCTTCACAGACTACCATATAATCAACAAATATTATTGCACATTAGTCTATCACTATACCATATTAGTCTATCACTATACAATGGCAACCCACTCCTCAATCTATGATTATACAACTAAAACTGTTTATTTATGCAAAAGTCACCCACACTCTAACTTCTAACATTGTAACTTCATATCACCAACTTCTTGGCCAATCTCGCTACCTATAGGTATGACACTTTAACATACACTTCTACTCAGGTGAAAATACAGTTCCAACATTCTACTACATATCATTACCCTTATACATCACATCCCTAATAAGAATTTTATTAAAGAAGACTGAATATACTCCATACCTTAGGATCAACCGCACAACTAATACGGATAGGGGTATGGGCTTAAATCAACACACTTTAGAGAACTCATGGACTCCTCTTAAGTCCTCTTGCAAATTCATAACTTTAAGGATAACTCAATCAGAGAGAACCACATCACTGGGGGAGCTAGACTCTTAGACTTAAATTGCCTCGACAATGAGGCATGACCCATGAATTTAAAACGAGGAATGAACTTGGATAACTTTCTTATGGACGACTCTATAGCACGAACTAGAGTATAAAAGAATGGGAAACAACTCCTAAATGCTCGGTAGCCTCCTGATTATAAGTATGGTGCACGAAACACCCTGGTAGCCTCCAAAATAAAGGAGGCTCATCAACTGCACACTACTGTCTAACACTTCTACGGTTTAGCGGGACCCTTGGACTGAGTTTCATACCCTAAAATAGAGGGGGACAATATAAAAGTATTGGTATGCAGAGCAATCCAAAATAATGCATTTATATATATAAAATAGATGAGAGCAAGTTATGAAACATCATGCATGATATAGTTTAAAACACATGGGCAATTTTTTATAATCATGAAACATTCTTGTTAATGCAGTTCTGATTTTTGTATTACTTTTGAGTTAGGTGGTCCACCCTATAATTCTAGAACCCCACGGGCTATATAGAGTCTTCCCTTAACTCGGTGGCCAAGCCCCCAATCCAAGTTTGATTCAAGAGTTTGAGTTTCTAATTCTGATACGCCATAGGGCACTAGGCTGGCGTATAATCCCTCTAGGGGACATAATAATCCTATATCGGTAAAACATAATTTTGGGAAATTAGTTTTTTGGACTCATGCCTTCTTCGGGTAACCACCTAACATCTCTTTATGCCCATTTTTAGCCTTTTCTTAACATATATCATTCTAAGTACAAAATCAGAAAGTCTGAAAGAAAATCCATATTTTGTTCTGTACTGAGTCTGTTATGGCATTATCTGAATTGGTATCGTCATACCAAGACTTGCAAGTCATGTTTCTGAGCCATAAAAATCATATCACAGTTTTTTCTTTCAAAACATAAATTTTAGACCACCATACTTCAAACAATTTAAGAAGATTTATTCTTCAAAATATTTATTAAATTATGCAAAGATCATTCTTTTCAATTATTTCAACAAACATATGGTGGTCATGTATCCTTGGCAAACCATGCAATTCTTTCATTATATGTATTCAACATTTAAAACCCCCTCTCATCAATTTAAAGATCAGTCTTAAATCATTCAACAATAGTTAAGAATATTGATACCATGCACCTAAATAACATTCTCAAATCAAGAGATGTTGCAACATAAGAGGGAGCGTAAATTGTCATGCTCTCAATTCAATTATCAACTTTAAACACATACATATATAAATAAGATTACAAATCAATTTGGGGGAAAGGCCTAAAGACCAAAATAATAGTGTCACTAAAGAATGCATAATGCAATTTCAATGTAAATTCCAAAACCCCTTCAAGAATTCATGATTTCACAATGTTAGAAGTTGTTGAAAAATTTCATTATGCCCAAGTAGTTTAAGAAAAACCCCACGTACCTTAGATTTCGTAGTTAGAAGAATGAAATTCGAATCTTAATCAGTCTTCTTGGAATTCTTGATCCTAGAGATGAGTTCTTGATCTTTGGGGAAGGAGTTAGGGTTTTGATTTTGAGAGAAAGAGTGAATAATAGGCAATTTTGGCTTCTTGGGGCTGAAATCCTATGTTATAGATAGATTTTGGGTGAGGGGAAGTGACCGCAATGCCCCTATACCCATTAGGAACTGAATTAATGCGTAAAACAACTTTAAATTCGCGTCAAGTTGTGTTGGGGCGTAGTCGACGTGACGTGTCAAGATCGTATTGGCTTACTGTCTCACATAAAAAAAGCCATAACTTTTTGCTCGATTATCGGTTTTTGGCAAAATTAGTATCGTTGGAAAGTTAATTCAATTATCTACGATTCGGTGGGTCTTGAGATGAAAAATTCTATACGTATAAAAAGTTATACACATTCAAAGTAGACCCTTGTAGAATCAAATATCCAATTTTGGATGAATGAAAGGTTCTTATCTCAACTTTGCTTTATGACATTTCTATGAACATTCTTCACCTCATAATCACTTCATATACTAGGCGAAAGATCATGAAACATGAATCTAAATATAAACCATGAAATTAGAGCTTACACACGTAGGAACATCGATTCAATTCCAAGTTAAAAAATGTGGGGCATTACAATGTCCTACATGCAGAATCTAACAAGATAGGTATTACCAACCATCTTGTGAACGTCATGGTGAATTTCACTCTTTACCTTGTGACTCTCAGAGTGTTGCCATACTAACCTGTGTCTTTAATCCTAGTTTAACTATCACTTTTTGAGTATCAAGTTAATTAAACAAGAGTTGCTAGCCTTGAATTATCGTTCTAATCTTCTTTTCCCAATATCAATCTCTCTTGTGAAGATGATCTCGAATACAGGCAAGTCCTTAACTTCTATAGTAGTTAAGAAAGCAAATAATTCAACGAAGATCAAAATATATGTATGAACGCTGATTTATAAAGACCTCAGACTTCCTCTACTTTGTTATTCATCCAAGGTTCCCACAATCCTAGTTGATTGGTTTAGCTTCTCACAATTGTAACAGACTTCATAGAATTTATAAAATAAATCATAGAAATAATCTCACAATAATTTAAGATGAAATCCCAAATTCTCAAATTAATGATCAACTATAAAACTAAGAACAAAGAAATTCTAAGATCAAAAGTCAATCTTAGAATCAATATATGTTTGTAAATGTAAAGTGTGCGTAAACTAGTACAAAAAACATCAAAGGTTATTTATAGATTACATCAAAATCCAAAAAATCCTAACCAAAAGAAACAGGAAAAAATGGATCGGTTGCCACTTATGGACCCATTTATGGGTCGTAAATGGTACTTACATCCCATAAGTGGGTGTCGTAAGTGACCAAAGTCTTTAATATTGCATAAGTACCACTTATGAAGGAACTTATGAGGCATAGGTGGTACTTACTACCCATATGTAACCTCATCGTAGGTATCAAAAAGTTCTTCAAACTTTAACTCCTCTAAACCTTTAACTTCTGATACTTGCATTGGCAATTACGGTGCCATAAGTAGTACCTGCGTGCCATAAGTAGCCTTTCATCAATGTCAGGACAAAAAACAACTTTCAGGTTCACTGATCTTGCATTCTCTGAGGCTTACGAAGCCATTTACGATGGTTGTAAGTAATATTTATGCCAAGTAAGTAGGCTCACAAGTGGTGTCTTTCATCCACTTCAACTTTTTTTCTTTGTTTAAGCTCCAAAACCTAATTTTCTACACAATAAACACAAAAAATACATCCTATATACAAAAATGGACCTAAGTACTTACATATTTTTCAATTTTAAACATCGAATATGCCATGAAACCATGACAAATCATTTTTTCTACTGGTGGGGACTTGGTTGATAATTGTGTCACTGCTAAGGGTGAGAACTTAGGCGGTGGTAATGGTGGTACTGAGGGTGAGGAATTGGGTAGTGTTTCTTCTAGTATTGAGCATAATTTGACTGAGACTACTTTTGTTACTACAACAGATTCCACCAGATTGTAGAAGTAAAATTGAAGTTAGTTGTGACTTTTTTTATGGAGGTGTAGATAAAGAGTTGGTAGTTACGTTCATGAGGAGGTAGGGATTTTGAGGGAACAAAATAGGGTTTCTAAAAGAAGAGGTCTGATGAAACAAAAAAACAAGAGTCTAGAATAAAAGGTGTTAATTTAGGTAAAGAGGAAGTTGATGTGGAATATGATGAGGTTTTATCCAACAAAAAAAATAGTCTAAAGGGAAAAATAGTTGGAGATAAGTCATACATTGATTCAAATAAAGAGGTAATATTTGAAATAGGATATTCTAATAAGGATAATTATAGGGATGTTGATGTTGAACAACCTACTAGAAAAGAAGGAAAAGCAAAAAGAGAAAAAAGAAATTATAAAAGGATTTTGTTTGATCCTACTTTTAAATTAATAGCTTGGGAGGTTGGACTTTGTTTTGCAAATGTTGAAGAGTTTAGAAAAGCTCTTACTATATATGTTTTTCAAGAATATGTGGATCTAGATAGGTTTGTGAATGAATCAAAAAGTGTGAGACTAAAGTGTGTAGATGGTTATTTATGGTTGTTGTTTCAATCCATGATTCTAGGAATAGATATTTTCAAGTTAAAAAGTACATTTTAATGCACAAGGTAATGCCATAACAAAGAACAAATTGGCGAATTAAGTACTTCACAGAGAGGTATAGGGACAGAATTACTTCAGATCCTGGCATTAGAGTTTGTCAGTTTCAAGAATTAGTATTAAATAGTTGGAGGTGTATATAGAGAGAACTGTGGCAATAAAAACTAGAAAACTTTGCATTGCAAAAAATTATGGGTGATCATATAGAGGAGATCAAAAGAATTTTAAATTATAAGAATGAACTCTTAAAGACTAATTAAGATAGCACATGTGTAGTGAGGCTTAGTGAAAACACTTTTAAAAGTGGAATAAAATAGTTCTGATCATGTTACATATGTTTTGATGATTTGAAGAAAGCATTCAAAGATGGTATCAGGATATGTATTGAGTTTGATGCTTATTTTTTGAAAGAAGATTGTAATGGTCAACTACTTATGGCTATTTATAAGGATGAGAATAATTAGATGCTACCACTAGCTTGGGTAGTGGTTGAAGTTGAAAATAAATTCACTTGGATATAATTTTATAGATTTGTGAAGAATGATCTTGATCTTGGAGATGGATCTGAAGTGACTACTATTACTTATATACAGAAGGTGGCCTCATCTATTTTTTCTTATTCTTTTTCTATATTTTGTTTTTTTCATTATTTTACACTTATGTCACCTAATATATTTTGTTTTGTTCAAGGATCTTGATAGTGCAATTTTAGAGTTACTACCAAATGTTGAACAAAGAATGTGTGATAGACATGTTCTAGCCAACCGGTACAAAGATTGGAGAGATATTAAAAGAAGAAATTATTTTTGAAAGTATGACAAGTCTACATATGAGCAAGAATTGAGAAGAAATCTGAATCATATAAAGATATTAGGGAATAAGATATATGATAACTTACAGTATTACAACATAGAAAGGTAGTCTAATGTTTACTTAAGAAATCACAGTTGTTGTGATAGTGTTGACAATAACATACCTGAAAGCTTCAGTTCATAAATATTAGGAGCTAGATACAAGACTATCATAATAACACTTGAGGAAATAAGGGTCAAGATGATGAGAAGAATAGGACAATTGGGAGGGTTTTTTGATACATGGATAACTAATATTTTCTCAATGGCACTAAAAATATTGCAAGATAACACATCATAATCAATGAAGTGTAATCTTGGTGGAATGGTGAATTTGATTCTGAGGTTAAGGATAGATGGAGAAATACATTTATAGTGAATTTAAGAGATAATACTTATAGGTCTTGGATGTTAAAAGGTATACCTTGTTATCATGCAATAGCTACACTACACTTTAGAAGACTAGAAACTATTAACTATATTGCATATTTATATATCAAGAAAACTTACCTCAAGACCTATAGAACCTTTATTCAACTATAACTGATATGCAAATGTTGTCCAAGTCAACCTACCCTTCTGTCATACCACCTATAATAAGAAAGTTTTCAGGTAGACCCTATAAATGTACAAAAAAAGAGCAGAATGAAAAAGGGACAAAAAATTTGTCAAAAAAAGATATTGAGATAACCTACAGCATATGTCATAACAAAGGTCATATTATAAGGAGTTAACCATTGGCTTTAATATAACACCCCATATGTTTCTAAGCTAGAAATCGAACCTTCATTCCTACGTGCCTAAACTCTAGTCTCATGATTCATACTTGAATCCATATTTCATGATCATTAAACTAGTGTGACGATAGTTTATGAGGTGGAAAATATGTTCATAAGAGTCACTTAGAGCAACGTCAGCTAAGAGCCTTAGATTCGACCAAATTTTGGTATTTGATTCTACAAGGGGAAGATTTTAATGAGTATAATTGTATGTATATGTGGAATTTGGTAGCTTAAGATCCAAAAATAATAGATAATCAAATTAGCTTTCCAATTATACCAATTTTACCTTAATTCGATACCCGAGCAAAAAGTTATGACCATGCAAAGGGGTGTGCGTCGCCTAACAATCGCCTAAGGATACTGGACTAGGTGTGCGATTGACTAGGCGTCGCCTAACCAAGGTCTAGGAAATTTTCCATATGTATTCCAGCCCAGGGCAAGGCGATTAGCAAGGCATCGCCCACCTTGGCTAGGGTGATTGACTGTGCGCCACCTAGGTCATTGCCCAGTGCCAAAAACACTCCGTTTTGACTTTAATCAAAGGTGTTGAAGTCATTTCACATCCCTAAACCATCCCTAATCACTTCAAAATGTTTTGATGATGTATTAAACACAGTAACTTCATTCTCTTACCCTAAGAAATTAGTAAACAAATCAAAAACCCTTCTTTATTCCCTAGAACAAAAACCCAAGTGCCATCTCTCAAGAATCAAGAAGTTAAGTTCCAAATTTAAAGTTTTCTCCAAGGATTATTTCAATAAAGGTATGTGGGATTATCAACAAGGGTATCATTTCACCTTGTTCCCAAGTTGCAAGATTTTAAGATTTAATTTACTTGATTTGAATTAGGGTTCATACCCAAGTTTCTACATTCTTGAAGTGTATGATTATGTTTGTGTTTTAACTTATAAGATTTATATTATGAATGATATTGCACTATCTTGATTTGATATTGTTGAAGTATTTTAAGATTGTTATTGAGCATGAAGTGTTGTTATGAATTACCATGATTTTTAAGCATGAATTTTAAGCCCTAAATTTAAGTGCTGAGATTTCAAGAGAATTATATTCTTAAGTTATTCTTTGATAAGTTTATACCAATATTGAAAGACAGAAGTGATCTTTTGATCCTAAGAAAAGATATGGAATCTACATTTGTTCATTTTGAGTTTCAATTAAAGCAAAGAGAAGCATAACTAATTTTCATTCTATACACTCTTATGCTATTTTAAGGTGGATTTCCTAAAGTATAAGCATATAAGTAATAAGGGAATAGTATTTAACACCAACTTGTGTATGAGTTCAAGGTCGCATTCCCCAGAACTATGAGCCAACGTAGGCTAAGCTTATTCCCAATATAGATAAAGTTAAAGATAGTGAACACTTAAGTTAAGGTTCTATTTTGGTGGCAAGGGTAGACTAGCTCTTTCTAATGTGGGTAAGACGTTGGACTCCATGTTATCTCATATGGTTCATGTCGGTTAGAAGAACCTCCCTAAGAAAGAATAAAAGTAAAGATTTTAGAATTAAGTGTTATGGATCACAAAGTTATTCAGTATGCTTTATTATTAATGATTTATGAGTTATCAGCTATCAGTTTTATTCAATCCCAAGGTGAGTCATCTACACTTAGCATTCATTCCTTGAAAGTTAATATAAATATTGAGTTATTGATATACTCATGCATTTACCCCCCGCATACTAAGTATATTTCAGAAGTACTGATCCACATATATGTCTATGTGCTACATTGTCTTATAATGTAGGTCCTGGTGCTCAGTTCCATTAGCGTGATTGACTACGAGCATCTCTACCTACATCCCGATATTAGGTAAGTCCTCATAGTTTGAGGATGCATGTATTCAAATTTTGATATTTTTGAAGTATTATGGTTATTTGATTTCTGTAAAGTTTGAGTTAGCTGGGGCTTGTCCCAGTGGCTCTATTGTTAGAAGTTATGTTTTAGATTCTAAAGTATTTGTTTTAAAGATTTCCAAGATTAAGACTATTAGTTAAGATATTAATTTTGTTTCAGTTAAGATTTTGCATATCAAATTTACCTTCATTATGAGCTCCAAATTTAGAAGGCTTAAAGGGTTAGCTTGGGACTACTCATAGTCTCTAGCATCGTGTGACATCCAGGGTGTACTCCTGGGGTATTACAAACTTGGTATCAGAGCCTAAGGTTTTAAAAAGTCCTAGGGAGTCAGACAAGCCGCGTTACGTAGAGTCTTGATTATGGATGTAAAGCTCACCACATTTATGAACAAGAGGCTACGGAATGAGTTAGGAATTATCATTTCTTTCATGATCCATTGTACTTACATTTTTATTTATCTTCTTTGACTCGTGCCTTTACATGACAGAATATGCCTCCTCTCTAAGAGAATACACGTAGAAATGGTGATAAACTACCTATGTATGTCGACACTCTGAATGAAAATGTGTCCCATGCTGGATTTCAGGTTGCCTTTCAGGTGTTGGCCCAAGATGTGAATCCCAATGTTCGGTGCAACCAACAAACGATAGTCCCACTTTAGCACAATAGTGATTTAGCTACAACCAGGATTTGTGACTTCATTAGAATGAATCTACTTGAGTTTTTTGGATCAAAGGTTGGTGAGGACCCATAGTTTTTCATTAATAAGGTGAGGAAGATCGCTCAAATTATGCATGTTACTAAGGAGAAGGGTGTAGAATTAACATCCAATAGGCTAAATAATATTGCTTATGATTGGGTTGTCATGTCAAACGATAGTAGAGGTGAGAATATAGCTCCTATGAGATGGTAGGTATTTCAAGATATATTTTCGGATAGGTTCTTTTTGCGTGAGATGAGAGAAACAAAGGTTGAGGAGTTCATGAACTTGAGGCAGGTCTTTATTATAGTGAAAGAGTATTGCCTAAAGTTCACTCAGTTGTCTAAGTATGCTCCCAAGTTGGTGGCTGATCCTAGATCTAATATGAGTAAGTTTGTTACTGTAGTATTTGATTTAGTAGTCAAGAAGTGTAAGACTTCCATGGTTATTAGGGATATGGATATTGCTAGGCTGGTAACTCATGCTCAGTAGATTGAGGTAGAAAAGATAAAAGAAAAAAAAAGAGGAATAAGAGGGCTAGAACTAGACACTTTGAGTATGGTCAACCAAGTTCTTGAGGAGGAAACCATTTACAGCTTCAGGGTCATTCATCTGTGCCAGTACCATCTTCAACCAGTTCCCCTGTACCCAGAACCAATCAGAATAAGTAGAGCAGGACTTCTATTTCTAGGTCCCAAAATAGTGTGGGTGGAAGGCGCAGTTATCAGACATGTGCAAAGTGTGGCAGAAACTATCCTGATAAGTATTTGATGGGAAGAAATAGTAGTTATGGATATGGAAAGTTGGGTTACAAAATCAAAGAGTGTCTGCATAATAGGCAGAGAAGTGGGGATATTCTTCCCTAGACTCAGTCTACTAGCGCACCATCTCCACCAGGTCATCCAGTTCCTCCTCAGGGCATATTATTCAGTACCAGTGGCGGTCAGCGCTAGAATCGGTTTTATGCATTACCATCCCAACAGGAGCAGGAGAGTTCACTAGATGTTATCACTGTTATGCTTTATGTCTTTCATCTTGATGCATATTTATTATTAGATTCGGGATCATATCTTTCTTATGTGACTCCTTTAATTGTGGTAAATTTTAGGATAGGCCCAAAAAAGTTTTCTAACCCCTTCTTAGTTTCCATCCCAGTGGGTAAGTCAGTTATTGCTAGACAAGTCTATAAGAAGTGTCCTATCACTGTTCTCCATAAAACCATTTTAGCAAACCTAATAGAGTTAGAGATGGTGGATTTTGACATTATTCTGGGCATGAATTGGCTCCATTCTTGTTATACATCTACAGATTGTTGGACTCGAGTGGTGAAGTTTCAGTTTCCTGATGAGCCAGTTTTTGAGTGGGAAGGTAGTTTTATGTCCCCAAAAGGTTATTTCATATCTTATATTAAGGCCAGAAAGTTGATATCTAAAGGATGCTTTTATCAATTAGTTTGAGTCAAAGATACTATGTTTGAAGCTCCAACAGTTCAATAAGTCTGTGTAGTTAATGAGTTTTCTGAGGTCTTTTCCAAAGATTTTCCAGGAGTACCTCCAGATACAGAAATAAAATTTGGTATTGATCACATACCTGATACTTAGCCCATCTACATCCCTTCATATAGTATGGTTCTGGCTGAGCTTAGAAAGTTAAAAGAGCAGCTTAAAGACCTCTTAGATAAAGGTTTCATAAGGCCCAATTTCTCTCCGTGGGGAGCTCCAGTTCTTTTCGTGCGCAAGAAAGATGGCTCTCTCCGAATGTGCATCAACTATCGCTAGTTGAACAAAGTCACAATCAAGAACAAATATCCTCTTCTTAGGATTTATGACTTATTCGACTAGATTCAAGGTGCAAGTTATTTCTCTAAGATAGACCTCAGATCCGACTATCATTAGCTTAGAGTCGGAGAATGTGACATTCTGAAGACATCTTTCAGAACTCGGTATGGTCACATTATATTTCTAGTTATGTCTTTTGGACTAACGAATGCCCCTGTAGCTTTTATAGACTTGATAAACATGGTGTTCAAGAAGTACGTGGACATGTTCTTCATTTCCTTTATCGATGATATCCTTGACTATTGCTTTAGTGAGAACGATCATATAGACCATCTGAGAGTTGTATTGCAAACCCTTAGAGATCATTAGTTATTCACTAAGTTCAGTAAGTGGGAATTTTGATTGAGATCGGTGGCTTTCCTTAGATACATTATTTTTGGTGATGGCATTCGAGTTGATCCTCAAAAGACCAAAGTAGTGAGAAATTGACCAAGACTCATCTCTCCATCTGACATCAGGAGCTTCTTAGGTTTGGATGGCTATTATCAATGATCTTTTAAAGAATTCTCTTTTATCGTGTCCCCCATAACTATATTGACTCAGAAAAAAGTCAAGTTTCTGTGGTCAGATTCTTGTGAGAAGAGTTTTTAAGAGTTGAAGACTCGACTCACTTCAGCCCCAATTTTGACCTTGCCAAATGGTTCTGATGGGTTTGTTATTTACTGTGATGCTTCTAGAGTGGGTCTTGATTGTGTATTAATTTATAGAAGTAAGGTCATATCCTACACCTCTAGACAACTTAAACCCCATGAGAAAAATTATCCTACCTATGATCTTGAGTTAGCAGCTGTTGTCTTTGCCTTGAAAATTTGGAGGCATTATCTTTATGGGGTTCATGTTGATGTGTTCACAGATCACAAGAGCTTGCATTATGTATTTTTTTAGAAAGATTTAAATCTTCTTTAGAAGAGGTGGTTAGAGTTGTTAAAAGATTATGATATAAGTGTGTTGTATCATTTGGGCAAGGCTAATAGAGTGGCAGGAGCCCTTAGTAGACTGTCTATGAATAGTGTTTCTCATGTTGAGAATGACAAGAAAAAGTTAGTTTGGGAGGTCCATCAGCTGGATAGGTTAGGAGTTCGGTTGGTTGATTTAGCCGAAGGTAGTGCGTGGGTTCAGAATCTTCTTTGATTGCTGAAGTGAAAGAAAAGCAAGATAAGGATTCTATTTTGGTTAAGTTGAAGAAATCAGTTCGAGATCAGAAGGTAGAAGTTTTCTCCCAAGAGAGAGATGGTGTGTTGCGATATCTGGGTAGATTATGTGTGTTATGTGTAGATGGTTTGAGACAGCGCATCCTTGCAGATGCGCATAGTGCGCACTACTCTATTCACCTAGGAGCCACTAAGATGTACCATGATTTATGGGAAATCTATTGGTGGAGTGGCATGAAAAGGGATATTACAGAGTTTGTGGCTAAGTGTGCTAATTTCTAGCAGGTTAAGGTTGAGCACCAAAGACCTGGTGGCACCTTGCAGGAGTTTAGCATTCCCACTTGGAAGTAGGAAGAGGTGGATGTGGATTTTTTGATGGGTTTACCCCATTCTCGTCGTCATCATGATTCGATTTGGGTTATTGTAGATAGAATAATGAAATCAACCCATTTCTTGCAAGTTCATACTTCTTATTCAGTTGAGTATTATGCCAGGCTCTATCTTAGACAGTTGGTTAGATTGCATGGAGTTCTATTTTCTATCATATCAGATAGAGGTACTTAGTTTACCTCTCACTTTTGGAAAGCCTTTCAGAAGGGTCTTGATACCCAAATTTATCTCACCATAGCTTTTTACCCTCAGACAGATGGTCAGGCAGAGAGGACCAATCAGATCCTAGAAGATATGTTAAGGGCATGTGTTCTTGACTTTAAAAGAAGTTAGTATGACCATTTTTCTTTGATCAAATTCTCCTACAACAACAGTTATCACTCCAGTATTCAGATGGCTCCATTTGAGGATCTCTGTAGGAGAAGATGTAGATCACCTATAGGTTGATTTAAAGTAGGTGAGGCTGTTTTGATGGGGCTATATGTGGTATTTGAATCTATGGAAAAAGTTCAGTTAATTTGAGAGAGGCTTAAGACATCCCAAAGCCTATAAAAATCCTATGTAGATATAAGAAAAATAGATCTTGAATTTGAGGTTGGTGACTTAGTGTATTTGAAGATTTTTCCTATGAAGAGGGTGAAGATATTTGGTAAAAAGGGGAAGCATATCCCCCAATATGTTGGCCCTAATAGAATATTGAGTCGTGTTGGGAAGGTAGCATATGAGCTTGAGTTGCCTGAAGATTTG
Organism: Capsicum pubescens; assembly: GCA_030864215.1. Taxonomy (NCBI): domain Eukaryota; kingdom Viridiplantae; phylum Streptophyta; class Magnoliopsida; order Solanales; family Solanaceae; genus Capsicum; species Capsicum pubescens. The sequence goes on along the minus strand of CM061542.1, from coordinate 211,034,710 downwards.
TCATCCGTTCACCCAGTGTTTCATGTCTCCGTATTAAAGAAGTGTACTGGTGATCCATCTGTTGTATTTCTTTTGGAAAGCACAGATGTTCAGTATAGTCTTTCTTATGAACAAATCCCATTTGATATCCTTGATCATCATCAGATTCACAGACTAATGAACAAGGAAGTTTCCTTAGTTAAAGCTCTATAATGGAACCAGTCGGTTGAGGGAGCTACTTAGGAGGTAGAAGTAGATATGCAAACCAAATACCCTCATCTTTTCTCCATGAACTCATACTCAGATTGAATGAAACGGAGTTCCTTAGATTGGATCTTTTTCGATTCTTATTTCTATCTATATTACCACTCTTATGTCATTGCATGAATTTTACGAAAGCAGTTTAGTTCATATAGCATGTTATAGACTCAGTTATGTAATCATGTTCACATTCATGCATGTTTAGTATGTGAATTCAGTTGCCTAAATCCAGTACTCTCAGTTTAACTAGTCTCATTCGAGGACAAATGTTCCTAACAGAGAGATGTTGTAACACCTCATATGTTTCTAAGCTAGAAATCAAACCTTCATTCCTACGTGTGTAAAATATAGTTCTGTGATTCATAATTGAGCCCATGTTTCATGATCATCAACCTAGTATGAAGAGAGTTTATGAGGTTGGAAAGATGTTCATAAGAGTAACTTAGAGCAACGTGAGCTAAGAGCCTTTGATTCGGACAAATTTTGGTGTTCGATTACACAAGGGGCATCTTTGAATAAGTATAATCATATGTATATGTGTAATTTGGCAGTTTAAGACCCACCAAATTGTAGATAATCGAATTATCTTTCCAACGATACAGATTTCTCCTTAATCCGATACCCAAGCAAAAAGTAATGGCCATGCAAAGGAGTGTACGTCGCCTAACAATCACCTAAGTCTACTGGAATGGGTGTGCGATTGGCTAGGCATCGCCCAACCAAGGGCTAGGAGATTATCCATGTGTCACCCATCCCAAGTCTAGGTGATTGGCAAGGTATCGCCCACCTTAGCTTGGGCGATTGACTGGGTGTCGCCTAGGTTATTGCCCAGTGCCAAAAACACTATGTTTTGACTTTAATCAAGGGTGTTGAAGTCATTTCACACCCCTAAACCATCCATAATCACTTCAAAACGTTTTGATGATGCATTAAACACATTAACTTCATTCTATAAACCCTAAGAAATCAATAACAAATCAAAAACCCTCTTTCATTCCTAAGAATAAAAAACAAGTGTTATCTCTCAAGAATCAAGAAGTTAAGTTCCAAATTCAAAGTTCTCATTAAGGATTCTTTCAATCAAGGTATGTGGGGTTATGAACAAGGGTATCCTTTCACCCTTGTACCCAAGTTACACGATTTTAAGATTTAATTTACTTGTTTTAGATTAGGGTTCTTACACAAGTTTCTACATTCTTGAAGCGTGTGATTATCATAAGATTTAAAGCTTTGAGTATATCAAGAATTTCTTATGCTTGTGTTTTAACTTATAAGATTTATAATATGAATGAGATCACACTATCTTAATTTAATATTGTTGAAGTATTTCAATATTGTTATTGATCATGAAGATTGTTATTGAGCATGAATTGTTGTTATGAATTACCATGATTTTTAAGCATGAATTTTAAGCCCTAAATTTAAGTGTTGAGATTTCAAAAGAATTATATTCTTAAGTTCTTCTTTGATAAGTTTATACCAATATTTAAGGAAATAAGTGATCTTTTGATCCTAAGCTAAGATATGGAATCCACATTTGTTCATTCTGAGTTTGAATTAAATCAAAGAAACGCATAACTGGTTTTTATTCTAAAAACTCTTATGCTATTTTAAGGTGTATTTCCAAAGTATGAGCATATAAGTAATAAGGGAGTAGTATTTAGCACCGAGTTGGGTATGGGTCCAAGGTCGCATGCCCCAGAACTACGAGCCAACGTAGGTTAAGATTATCCCCAATATGGACAAAGTTATGGATAGTGATCACTTAAGTTAAGGTTTTATTCCAATGGCAAGGGTAGAACAGCTCTTCCCAATGTGGGTAAGACGTTGGACTCCATGTTAGCTTGCATGTTTTATGTCGATTAGAAGAACCTCCCTAAGAAAGAATAAAAGTAAAGCTTTTAGAACTAAGTGTTATGGCTCACAAAGTTATTCAATATGCTTTATTATTCAAGATTTATGAGTTATCATCTATCAGTTTTATTCAAGACCAAGGTGAGTCATTCACGCTTAGCATGCATTATTTAAAAGTTGATATGAACATTGAGTTATTAATTTACTTATGCATTCACCTCCGCATACTCAGAACATTTCAGAAATACTGATCCATATATATGTCTATGTGCTACATTTTCTTATAATGTATGTCCTGGTGCTTAGTTCCAGCAGCTTGATTGACTACGAGCGTTTCTACCTACATCCTGATGTTTGGTGAGTCCTCATAGTTTGAGAAACCATGTATTCAGACTTTAAAATTGATGAAGTATTATGGTTATTTGATTTCTATCAAGTTTGAGTCAACTGGGGCTTGTCCCAGTGGCTCTCTAGTTAGAAGTAGAGGCTTGTCAGACTGTTTTATATTTTATATTCTAAAGTATTTATTTTCAAGATTTCCAAGATTAAGACTGTCGGTTAAGATATTAATTCAGTTTCAGTTAAGATTTTGCATGTCAAGTTTACCTTCATTATGAGTTCCAAGTTTAGAAGGCCTAAAGGATTAGCTTGAGACTACCCATAGTCTCGATCACCGAGTGACGTCCAGGGTGTACTCTTGGAGCGTTACATTTAAGTTCAAAAAAAACAATTGTAGGTTCTTCTGCAACACAAAGCACAAGTTGATGAAAAGAAAAATCAAGGTTCCACAAAGGTTACACTTAATTTGTAATTTACTAATATTTGAATATTTTTTATTTTTAATATTTTTTCTCTTTTATTTATTTACATTTGTTACTCTTTTATTTCATTACATTTTTTCTTATATGTTATTGGATGCTACTGTTACTGCTACTATCAATAAATGAAGACTATCAGCTACAACAGTTGTTGCTATTATGGGTGGTGTTTACAAAGAAAGAGGGGCTACAACTTTTATTGTTAGTAGTGTTACTGATATAGGTAGAGGATTTGATGCTGCAGTTTTTAGTGAAGCTGGTAGAAGTAGAGGAGTTAATGTTGTTGTTATTCGTTGTGTTGATACAACAAAAGGAGTTAATGTTGTTATTGATAGTGGTGATAGAGGAATAGAAAAAGAAGTTGCTTTTAGTAGAGGAAGATAAGCTGGCGTTTTTGTTGCTTCTAGCGATGGGGTCTCTGGTACTAGAAAAGGTAGAGGGTTACCTTATAAATGACCTAGTGGTTGGAATGGGGATGCTTCATACCGAGAGTGATCCTAGAATTCTCAATGTAAGTTAAAATTGATTATATTTATCTAATTTAAAGTCAACCTTTTTCAAGTCTCAAGTTAATTTGTTCTCTTTTGTTTTTGTCGGTCTGAAATGTCTATGAATTTTTTCATAGTGACTAGACATGTTGGACATCACAAATCAAGATCAGGTTTAAAATGAAAGAGAAATAAAGTTATGACCTAACAAAGACTTGAATATATGAGAGCATAAAAATGAATGAGGACAAGGTCAAATGTTGCTGAAATTGGATCACCTAAGTCAAACAAGTTCAATAATTTTTCAGTAGAAGCCTGATTTTGGGTTTTGTGTGTGTGTGTGTGTGTATTGATGGTGTGTACTGAAATACTAGTGACTTTAACTTAGCTAGTGGTTAAATAAAAGTGACTTTAATTATGCAGTTGTGACTATACTAATTTGGCATGTTTTAAAGATAATGATGCAGTTGTGACTGTAGTTTTGACAGTACATTTCTGTTGAAATATCAACAACTGTGACTACGCTATTTTGAAATATATGTTTGATGCATTTATATGGATATTACAACACAATTAAAATATTTATTTCCTTAGAATTATTGTTCTACGCTTGTACTATTTTGATATTTTACAGCTTCAAATTACATTTTGTGGTTGCACTTGTTTTTCTACGGCTAAGGTTGTATCATTACAAGAAAAGAATAAAAATAACTTAAATGTAATCAATTCAACAAACCTTTCATTTCTTCATATATATCTATAATATATTAAAAGTGTGAAGACCCTTAGAAAAATGATTTGACCTTTTTGCCCTTCATTAAAAATATCTGCAATAGACAAAAATGTCTTTTCACTTATTTTCTTCAATTATTATATTGTTATATTTATAATATTATTGAAGTTTTTGTCCTAATTCCTAACTAATTGCTTGACAAACTTGCCTTATTATTAGAAAATAAAATACATCCGACATGGGATGTTTATTCTAACTAATTGACTAATTTTTTGCAAACTCGCCTTTATTTTGGAAAATTAGATACTTTCATAACTGCATTAGTTTTGTCCTAACCAATTCCCTTATTTTGGCAAAATTTAGTGGTAACCTAATACGATACAAATATATGTGTAATACAAATCATATAAAAGTACTATATTAAAATACTTTTTATTTTATGATTATACTTTTATAAAAAGAGTTTCTTTGAAAACAATAAGTCTAAACTCTCCACCTGAAACATTACTAATAATCGCAATGTTATTTTGATTTTGATTTAAATAGTCTTTGAAAATGGAAAGTCAATGAACTCTTCGACAACAATCTTGGTGTCATTGAGGTACTTTCTTCTCATTCATTGTCCATTAGTATTTGTTTAGTTCTACATGATTTTATGTTCATTGAAAGATGACAAGGTAAATTTGTCACACTTTTTTAGACCTAAAAAATCATAAACTATTTAATGTTTATGAGATTTTAAGTTTTCTTTATATTTAAATTTGATATCTCGGCAATAGATAAAATGTTATTTACTATTTTTCTAATGTTAAAAACTTAAAATCAGCTAAATATTTTCATAATTGAACAATCTACTTGTAATACCTAGTATCATCCTTAGTTCAGTACATCTTGTAGTGCATGCACAAGAGGCTTAAAGCCTGAAAATTTAGCTAAGTATTGGGGACATAGCCTTATTTTTTGCCTCTTAACTTCGATGATTTTAAAGTGACCTTCCTGACCCCGAGACGTAAGTTTTTGAGTTCATTCATGTTCAGGTGTGTAAGGAGCATATCTCGGATATATTTTGTTTTTTTGGACGAGGATTGAGGCACGTTTGGATTTTGTTTCCAACATGTCAACACGATTGCACTGCATCGCGGTGGGTATAGCGATGAAGGATTCATCGTATTGTGGCAAAGCTTCACTCGGCGTTCCAGTTATGAATATAAATTCTAGAGGGGTAGTCTTCTCTTTTCCCAGCACCCTAATTCATAAAGACACGAGATTAAACTGCTGATAGGGCATTAATTGCCCACATTCCCCAACTTTACTCTCAAATAAACACTAAGTTTTCCCCTAGTTCATCAAATTAAACCGTCTCCTCTTCAAGAAACCAAGAACTCAAGTGTTCCAATTCAAGAAAGTTATTCCCTTTCAAGATTTAAGTATTAAAGGTATGTTTGATGTTCATCCATGGGCCCTTTTCACCCATGGAGTCCAACAACCTAGTTTTATGTTTTAATTCATGAATTTACATGTTTACAATGAGTTATTTTCATGAATCTTTTGGGAATTTTGATTATGCATGATGATTACAAGTATTTTTAGTTGGAAAGTAGCCCTTACACATTTGAAGCATGAAATTCCATGTTAAATCCCCAATGTGTGGTTTTAGTGTTATGATTATGTTATTCCCACATGTTTCAATCATTCTCATGCTTATGTTAATGAATTTCAAGTGTTTGATGAAATGCCTAAGAGATGAATTTGGAACTATGATCCCCTATTATGCTCTTCAAAGATTTCATGTGTCTATATTGTTAATTCCATTCAGTGTTAGGGTTATGAATACTCAAAATTTAGTTGTTTATATAGTTACAGTACTTTCAGGATAGTTTTCAGATAAACCATGACCCTTGTCATTCAGTTAGTATCATGTTCAGTTGTTGGATCAGTTAAGCTCAATTTAGTCCAGTAATCAGTGTTATTCAATTGGGAATAGGATTTAGCACCGAGCAAACACAAGGATAGGGGATCACCTGTCAGTTGAGGGTGTGACTCTTAGTAGTAATCCCTACATTCCATAACTACGTAGCCAGCGTAGGTTTGATATGTTAACTTGCCAGTTGAGGGTTAACACATAACTCACCAGGGCACCTACTAGTAGAGGGTGACTCTTTAGTCCTTTGGGACTTCACTTTAGTAGATCCACACAGCCATTTTTAGTACCCTTGGAATGGTACTAACACCCTTCTAACTGGGGTTACAGGTTTGACCCCAATTAGCTAAAATCGGGGCATGTCTATTAGATAATAGTTTCTACAGTCTCAGTCCAATATCCAGTATAGATTTTTGGTTTATTTGACCATAACATTCAGTTATTCAGTATTTCAGACTATAGATTATTTCAGAATCATATCATATGCTTGGTCATGCATTCGTAGATTTCACAATTTTCATGAATTTATATTTAGTTACCTCATTCTATTCATTCAGTTAGTTATTATTCATGCACATGTACCCATACATACCAGCCTAACCTCATCTCTCATACCAGTACATTCAAAGTACTGATCGCATACTCATTTCTTACACTATGATGTTTAATATCATAGGTTCAGATGCTCAAGCTCCTGATCGTGCATAGACAGTTCACCCTATCAATAGCAGTAGTTGTGGTGAGTCTTCATCTATCGAGGACATGATGGTCTATTTTAGTCTACTTTAGTATTTTCAGCATTTCCTTACAGTTGTCATTTAGAGTTAGTTGGGGCCTGTCCCATCAACTCTTTTTAGTTAGTTTTAGAGTCTTTCAGATATTTCAGATAGTCAGATGATTTGTTAATCTTTTCAGTCAGATTTACAATATGTTCGTTTATAATTCAGACTTAAGAACTTTGTTATGTTAATCTCAGTACTTAAAACCTTTGGCATTATTCAGCTGTTTCCGTACATGTGTATTTTATTACCATATTATTCAATGTTCACAGCAGGTACTAGTTCATGGGTTAGCTTGTAGTCTTTTGGTACCATAAGCACCATGTGCCATACAGGGTATATTTTTGGGGAGTTACAAACTTAGTATCAAAGCCTAAGGTATTAAAGTACCCAAGGGAGTCTTAAAGCCGTGATGAGTAGAGTCTTGTGCATGGGTGTGAAGCACGCCACACTTTTGTACAGGAGGCTACAAGATGTTTAAGAAAAAAATTCCCTTCATTCAGTGTTTATGTCATGTGTATTAGGATGAGCTCTATTTAAACTTTCTTTCTAATTAAACTTTTCTTTAATTTATAGAACATGCCTTCCAAAAATAATAACGAAAGAAGAAATAGGAACAAGCCCGCACCTCTGCCTATTCAGGAAGATCCCTGAATGAGCATGTCTCTCATACCGAATTCAGCGTTGTTTTCACTACTTTAGCTCACTCAGTAGCAACTCAGAACAATTTGCAGACTGCTATCCCAGCCAATCCAGTAGCTAATATTTTCGCATCTAGGATTTGGTACTTTACCCGAATGAACCCTCCTTTGTTTATGGGATCTAAGTCTAATGAACATCCACAGGAGTTTCTTAACATAGTTCAGAAGGTGACTGACATTATGGGTATCACGTCTAGTGAGAGTGTAGAGTTAGCTACTTACCAGTTGTAGGATTTAGCTCACACCTGGTATAAACAGTGGAAAGGGGATAAAGGCGTAGATGTAGAGCCTGTAGAGTGGGAGAAGATCACCATAACCTTTTTAGACAGGTTCTTCCCTTTGGAGTTGAGGAAAGCCAAAGTGAAGGATTTTATCAATTTAAAGCAGGGGAATATGAGTGTGAAAGAGTATTCATTTAAGTTCACTCAGCTATCTAGGTATGCTCCTAATGTGGTGTCTGATGACAGGTCTAGGATGAGTAAATTTGTCTCTGGTGTAGATGATAGCATGGTCAAGGAGCGTAGGACTGCGATGTTGATTAAGGAGATAGATTTGTCTAGGTTGATGGTCTATGCTCATAATATTGAGGAGAAGAAGGTTAGGAGAAGGAAATAGAGAATAAGAGGGCTAGGACAGGTAGCTTTAACTTTGCTCAGCCAAGTTCGGAGGGTGGAAACCATCCTCAATTCCATCAGAAATCTTTAGCTCCAGCTCCGTCTTTAGCTAGTGCGCCTGTACCAAAGTTCAGAAACTATAATAAAGATAGAGAAGTAGTTTTTAAGTCCCAGGGTAGTATAAATAATGGTCGCACTAATCTTCTTTGACAGAAATATGGTAGAAATTATCAGGGTATGTGTAGATCCGACAGTGATGTGTGCTTTGGTGTGGTAAGCCAGTCCACAGAGTCAGGGATTGCCCAAAGAGTGGTCATAAGGGTCCGTCCCCCAATTCTACCTAGGCTCCCAACTCAGCAGGGTGTCTCTTCTAGTGCAACCAGTGGTCAGCGCCTGAATAGACTGTATGTATTCCAGTCTCGACAGGATCAATAAAGTTCTCTTGATATGGTTATGGGTACATTACAGGACTTCCATTTACATGTTTATGCTTTGTTAGACCCGGAGCTTCACTTTCTTTTGTAACCCCTTACATAGATGTTAATTTCAGTGTCAATCCCAAAATTTTAGTAGAGCCTTTCTCAGTGTCTGCCCCAGTAGGTAAATCTATTCTAGCTCGATGGGTATACAAAAATTACCCGATTACAGTATCTCAGAAAATCATTTCAGTAGACTTTGTGGAGTTAGAAATTACTGTTTTTGATGTCATTCTAGGATGGATTGGCTCCACTTATGATATGATTCAGTTGATTGTAGAAACAGAGTCATTTATTTTCAGCTTTTGAATGAACCAGTCCTTGAATGGGGGGTAGTACTTTAGCATTTAGGGGTCAACTTATTTCGTACCTTAGAGCGAGAAAAATGATATCCAAAGGGTGTATTTATATTCTTGTTCGAGTCAAAGACTCAAATTCTATGACTCCCAGTCTCGAGTTGATTTCAGTGGTAAGGGAATTTCCAGATGTATTCCCTGAAGATCTTCTCAGAGTTCCTCCCGAAAGGAAAATTGACTTTGGTATATACCTTCTTCCAGATGCCCAGCCTATCTCTATTCCATCTTACTGAATGGCTTCATCTAAGCTTAGGGAGTTGAAACAATAGTTGAAAGATCTCTTGATAAGGGATTCATCATGCCTAGTGTTTCACCATGAGGCACTTCAGTCTTTTTCGTGCGTAAGAAAGATGGTTTTCTTAAAATATTCATTGATTATTGTCAGTTGAATAAAGTCATAATCAAGAATAATTATCCATTCCCCAAAATTGATGACTTGTTCGACCAACTTCATGGTGCCAGTTATTTCTCTAAGATAAACCTCAGATCAGGCTATCATCAGCTCAGAGTCAGAGAATGTGACATTCCAAAAACAATTTTCAAGACTAGGTATGGTCACTTCGAATTCCTAGTCATGTCTATTGGACTAACGAATGCCCTAACATCTTTCATGGACTTGATGAACAGAGAGTTCAAATAGTACTTGGGCATGTTCATCATAGTCTTTATTGATGATATTTTTGTCTATTCCCGTAGTGAATATGACCATGCACACCATCTCAGAATTGTACTATAGACTCTTAGAGCCCATCTGTTATTTGCCAAATTTAGTAAGTGTGAGTTTTGTCTAAGATTAGTAGCTTTCCTTAGCCATATTATTTCCGGTGATGGCATTAGAGTTGATCCTCAAAAGATCAAAGTAGTGAGAAATTAGCCCAGACCCATTTCTCCACCAGACATCAGGAGTTTCTTGGGTTTGGCTGGCTATTACAGACGGTTTGTTGAAGGGTTTTCATCTATTGCGTCCCCCATATCTAGATCGACTCAGACGAAAAGTCAAGTTTCAATGGTTAGATTCTTGTGAAAAGAGTTTTTAGGAGTTGAAGACTCGACTCATCTCTGCCTTAGTGTTGACCTAGCCAGATGGTTTAGATAGATTTGTTGTTTACTGCGATACTTTCAGAGTTGGTTTGGGTTGTGTTTTGATGTAGAGAGGTAAGGTCATAGCCTACACCTCTAGACAGCTTAAACCCCATAAAAAGAATTACCCTACCCATGATCTTGAGTTAGCAATTGTTGTGTTTTCTTGAAAATTTAGAGGCATTACCTTTATGGGGTGCATGTTGATATGTTCACGGACCACAAAAGATTGCAGTATGTGTTTCGTAGAAAGATTTGAATCTTCGCCAGAGAAGATGGTGGGAGTTGTTGAAAGATTATGATATGACCATTTTGTATCATTCGAGCAAGGTCAATGTAATGGCAGATGCTCTTAGTAGATTGTCTAGAGGTAGTGTTGCTCATGTAGGGGATGATAAGAAACAGTTAGTCAGGGAGGTTTATCAGTTTGCTAGATTAGGTGTGCGGTTGGTGGATTCATCTAAGGTTAGTATATGGGTTTAGAGTAGTTTGGAATCCTCTTTGGTTGCCGAACTGAAGGCAAAGCAAGATAGGTATCCCAGCCTAGTTAAGTTGAAAAAGTCAGTCAGAGATTAGAAAGTAGAGGTTTTCTCCCAAGGGAGAGATGGTGTGTTGCAATGTCAGGGCAGTCTGTGTGTGCCTTGTGTTCATGGGTTGAGGCAGTGAATCCTTGCAGAAGCACATGGTGTGCGTTATTCTATTCACCTAGGAGCCACTAAGATGTACCGTGATTTGCGGGAAATCTATTGGTGGAGTGGTATGAAGAGGGATATTACAGAGTTCATAGCTAAGTATCCTAATTATCAGCAGATTAAGGTAGAGAACCAGAGGCCTAATGGCATAATACAGGAGTTCAACATTCCTACTTGGATGTGGGAAGAGGTAAACATGGACTTTGTGACAGAGTTTCCCCGTTTGCGTCGTCAGTATGATTCGATATGGGTTATTATAGACAAGATGACCAAATCAGCCCATTTCTTGCCAGTTCATACCTCCTATACAGACGAGGACTATGCTAAGCTCTATATTAGAGAGTTGGTTAGATTGCATGGAGTCTTGTTATCTATTATTTCATATAGAGGTACTCAGTTTACCTCTCACTTTTGGAAAGCTTTTCAGAAGGGTCTTGGTACCCAAGTTCATCTCAGTACAGCCTTTCATCCTAAGACATATGATCAGGAAGAGAGGACCATTCAGACCCGAGAGGACATGTTGAGATCATGTGTTATTGACTTTAAGGGTAGTTAGGATGATCACTTATCTTTGATTGAGTTTGCCTACAATAATAGTTATCATTCCAATATTCAGATGGCTTCGTTTGACGCTCTCCATGGGAGGAGATGTAGATCTCTTATTGGTTGGTTTGAGGTAGGTTAGACCATATTTATAGGTCCTGATTCAATGTTCGATGTGATGGAGAAAGTTCAGTTAATCAGGGATAGGCTTAAGACAGCCCAAAGCCATCAGAAATCCTATGCGGATGTTAGGAGGAGAGACCTTAAGTTTGATGTTGGTGACTTAGTCTATTTGAAAATCTCTCCCATGAAGGGAGTGGAGATATTTGGAAAGAAAGAAAAGATTAGACCCTGATGTGTTGGCCCCTACAGAATCTTGAGTCATTTTGGAAAGGTAGCTTATGAGCTTGAGTTGCCCACAGATTTGGCCTCAGTGCATCCAGTGTTCCATATGTCCTTGATAATGAAGTGTACTGGTAATCCAGTTGTAGTTATTCCCTTAGAAAACACAGAGGTTCAAGATATCCTTTCTTATGAAGAAATCCCAGTTTAGATTCATGATTATTAGACTCGTAGACTGAGGAACAAAGAAGTTTCCTTAGTCAAAGCTCTTTGGCAAAATCAGCCCGTTGTTGAGGGAGACACTTAGGAAGCAGAAACAGATATGCGAACCAAGTACCCTCATCTTTTCTCCGCAAACTTAGATTCAGCTTAAGGTAATAGTTTTTCTTAGAATATCTCTTTTTTATTCTCAGTTCTAGCTATATAATCAGTTCATGCCATTGCATGCATTCACAAATCAGTTCAGTCATGTACCATGTTTCAGACTCAGTCATGTAATCATGTTTCAGTGATGCATGTTTAGTGAGTAATTTCTGTTCTAAGGTATTCTTAGCTTATTCAGTATCATTCGAGAATGAACGTTCCCAAGGGGGAGATACTGTAATAGCCCGTATCATCCTTAGTTCAGTTCAGCTCATAGTGCACGCATAAGAGGCTTAAAGCCTAAAAATTTAGTTAAGTGTTAGGGACTTATCCATACTTTTGTCCCCTTAACTTCAATGATTTTATAGTGACCTTCCCGACCCCGAGACGTAAGTTTTTGAGTTCATCCATGTTTGGGGGTGTAAGGAGCATGTCTCGGGTAATTTTTGGATTTTTTGGATGAGGATTGAGGCACGTTTGGATTTTGTTTCCAGTAGCTCAATGCAATTGCACCGTGTCGCGATGGGTATAACGATGAAGGGTTCATCGCATTGCAGCAAGGCTTCAATGGACGTTCCAGTTACAAATTTAAATTCCAGAGAGGCAATCTTGTTTTTTCCCAACACCCCAATTCGTAAAAAATATGGGATTAAATTATTGATAGGGCATTAATTGCCCACATTCCCTAATTTTACTATCGAATAAACCCTAAGATTTCCCCTAGTTCATCAAATTAAATCCTCTCCCCTTCAAGAAAACCAAGAACTCAAGTGTTCCAATTCAAGAAAACTTTCAAGAAAGTTATTCGTTTTTAAGATTTAAGTATTAAAAGTATGTTTGATGTTCATCCATGGGACCTTTTCACCCATGGAGTCCAACAACCTAGTTTTATGTTTTAATTTGTGAATTTACATGTTTACAATGAGTTATTTTTATGAAGCTTTTGGGAATTTTAAATATGCATGATGATTACAGGTGTTTTTAGTTGGAAAGTGGCCCCTACATGTTTGAAGCATGAAATTTCATATTAAATCCCCAATGTATGGTTTTAGTGTTATGATTATGTTATTCCCACATGTTTCAATCATTCCCATGCTTACTTCATGAATTTCAAGTGTTTGATGAAATGCCTAAGAGATGAATTTGGAACTATGATCGCCTATTATGTTCTTCAAAGCTTTCATGTGTCTATATTGTTAATTCCATTCAGTGGTGGGGAGTTATGAATACCCAAAATTTAGCTGTTTACACAGTTACAGTACATTCAGAATGGTTTTCAGATAAACCATGAGCCTTGTCATTCAGTTAGTATCATGTTCACTTGTTGGCTCAGTTTAGTCCAGTAGTCAGTGTCATTCAGTTGGGAGTAGGATTTAGCACCGAGTGAACCCAGGGATGGGGTATCACCTATCAGTTGGGGGTGTGATTCTTAGTAGCAATACCCGTATTCCAGAACTACATAGCCAGCGTAGGTTTGAGATGTTAACCTACCAGTTGAGGGTTAACACATATCTCACTAGGTCACTTGCCAGTAGAGGGTGACTCTTTAGTTTTATTCGGGACTTTACTTTAGTAGATCCACACAGCCATTGTTAGTACCCATGGCACAGTAATAACACCCTTTCAACTTGGGCTACAGGTTGGGCCTCAATTAGTTTAGATCGGGGCATATCGGTTAGATGATAGCTCCCACAGTCTTAATCCAGTATCCAGTATAGATTTCAGTTTCAGTTTTGTTTGACCATAGCATACAGTTATCAGTTATTCAGTTATCAGTATTTCAGTATTTTAGTTTATAGATTATTTTAGAATCATATCATATGATTGGTCATGCATTCACAGATTTCACAGTTTTCATGCATTTATATTCAGTTACCCCATTCTATTTATTCAGTCAGTTATTATTCATGCACATGTACCCATGTATATCAGCCTAACTTCATCTCTCATACCAGTATATTCAGAGTACTGATCGAATACTTTTTTCTTGTGCTATGATGTTTAATATCATAGGTTCGAACGCTCGGGCTCTTTACCGTGCGTAGACAGTTCAGCCTATCAGCAGCAGTAGTCATGGTGAGTCCTCATCTATCGAGGACATTATGATCTATTTCAGTCTACTTTAGTATTTTCAGCATTTCCTTACAGTTGTTATTTGGAGTTAGTTAGGGCCTGTCCCATTAACTCTTTTCAGTCAGTTTTAGGGGCTTTCAGACATTTCAGACAGTCAGCTGATTTGTTAATCTTTTCGGTCAGATTTTTAGTATGTTCGTTTATAATCCAGACTTGAGAACTTTATTATGTTAATCTCAGTACTTACAATCTTTGGCATTATTCAGTTGTTTCCGCACATGTGTATTTTATTACCATATTGTTTAGTGTTCACAGCAGGTACCAGTTAATGGGTTAGCTTGTGGTCTTTTGGGATCGTAAGCACCGTGTGGTGTCCAGGGTGTATTTCTGAGACGTTACAGTACTAAGCTCTTAAGATTAAGGAATATTACAAGAAATCACATGTGTATACTTTTTTGTTATATATATAGAGAGAGAGAGAAGACCATGAAATCTATTTTGCATTAAATAAATAAAAGGAAAGCAAAGTCTAGCATAGTATTATGGATTATTAAATTGCACAATTTTATGGATTATCAATCATCGGCTTACTAGAGACATCAACTATAATTTAAAAGGTTATCAATGTATTTCATCTACTTTATTTGTATCTTAGATATTTACAAATATTATATAACTAATTAAATAAATTCTCCATCTTTACATGTTAAAAATATGTTGGATTTAATTAATGTGATCATTTTTATTATTTAAATAAATATCATATTTAGTATAACGTTTAAACTTATTAAAGTGAAGCGCATACACCTAAACTAGTATATAAAAAGACAACAACCATAAAAACTATATTACAAAAGAAGTTATACTATTCAACACAAAAGTATGTTACATATCATCTAACAACAACAATCTATTGCTAAGGTAACTTTATTAAACCCTTTTTTTCATATATAGCATCACAATCCAATAGTTTATAGCTATTAATATTGTACAAGAAAAAAACTCAACAAAGAAGTGAGTATTCTCTTCAGTCATCCCTTCAGCAATTCATTTTCATTTCTTCTCTCTCCCCCCCCCCCTCTCCCCCCCCCCCCCTTTCTCTCTCTCCCCTTCTCTTTGATCTTCTAAATTTCTTCTTTCAACTTCTCCAATTTCGTATCAACCAAATTATCATCTTGTTTGGATTCTTTAGCTTTTTCAATTTCTTCAAAACCTTCCTCAATTAATTTGTTCAACTCAATCAATTTCTCAACTTCATTCACTGATATATAATGAGAAGATTCAACTGAATTCTCAAGCTCACCTAGTTTCTCTATTATTTTAGGATCTTATATTTGAACTTTGGATCAATGTCTTCTCAATCCTTGCAACACCAAAAATCGCAATATCTTGGACCCTTCAATTGTAACAAATAAATAATGAATTAATCTTTAACTAATTCTGTCGAAATAGTAAAATACAAAATTTGATATTTACCCCATAATAAGGATATGCCCAATATATTCTATCAAAATTTTTTGAAGTTCAATATATTTTAAGTGCAATAAAAATTCGTGATTATAACGAACTTCTTGCTTCAAAGCAAAATCATTTTCTTCTATACAAAGTTTACTTAAGTTACTGACTTCATTGTGTTCTACAAAAAATTCACTTCAACAATTAAGCTAAAAGTCATAAACAAAGTTAAACTAGGAAAAAAAAAGAGTAATCGCTAACAAATCGATAAACTAATTAAGTATATGGATGAGATTATACCTTAATAGAAGAAGGAGACAAAGGAGGGGGCTAAAATCAATTCAACTTAATGTTTTTTAATCTTGAATATATGTGGCTTAATATAAATAAAGATAAAATGATTTTAATTTTTGCATCAATTTCATAAATTAAGCAAATTTTTAGGGTTCTTTAAAGAGGAAAAATGGTTATGACCATTAAGGTATAAAAATGATATTTTAATTTATTAAAAAAATTTAATAGATAAAAATTATGATTCAACGTGTGTAACAACAAGTGTTAGACGCAGGCTACGAAGGGTGTGTTTTAATACACTTTAAAGATATTAAGGGGTATATACATAAAAATTTAATTTATCTACTAAAGTCAGTTGAGAGAACAAGTTAAGGAGTGAAATGATAACTAATCTCTTTTTTAAATGGATTAAAAGAAAAAAACAGGTCAAACAAATTAAGACAGAAAAAGTATTTCTTCTATTTATTTTTACTGATCACTTATTTATAAAATAAATTTTCAGTTTTACTCGTCACTTTTGATATATCAAGAAAAGACAATAAAAATATTTTGTTTTACCATTAGCATTAATTATTTATTCTCCAGATCATTACAAGACATAATACCAAACATCATTTAGTAGGGATAGTATTATAAAATAGTCATGTCAATAATTCTTTTCTTAACAAGTGTGTCAAGTCAAAATGTGACAAGTAAAAATAAATGGAGAAATTAAGTACTCCCACCGATCCTAAATAGTATCACTATTTTTGTTTGCACTCCCTTTAAGAAAAATATTACTACATGCTAAATTGATTAAATTACTCTTTTTTATTTAATACTTTTTATACTAATTCCTCTGTTCGAATTTAATTATCATGTTTTGACTTGATACACCTATTAAAAATACAATGATTGATGTAGTAACCTTACCATATTACCCATATTAGCAATAGAAATTAAAAATAATTTGAAGAATAAATAATTAATGTTAAAGACAAACATGAAACAAAAATTATCTTTTTTTTTATTTGTCAAAAATAACAAGTAAAACTAAAAATAAAATTAAAAAATTCTTGAAGAGTAAATTCGAACAGAGAGAGTATATTGATACCTCTGGATATTTATTAGTAAGGATAAAGATGAAAAAAATAATTAATTATGTCTTGATTTTATGAAATGATAAATATTTAAAAATATCTATTTTTTGTTAAAAAAATAATTAAATAATAACAGAGGAAGTATAAATTAATTTGAACAACATTTTTAACCTTTAATCAAACACTCTCTAAGGCATTATCTTAGTCGTAATTACTTATGTTCAGGGACGGAGCCAGCATTTAAAATGGGGTTTATCATATTTTCTTTGACAAAAAATTATACTACTTATACATTATTAAAATTATACTCCCTTCATTCCAGAATAATTGAATTGTTCGGGTATGACACACCCCTTAAGAAAAATCTTTTAGGACATAAATTGTAGGTACTTTTCACTATTACCCTCTTAATTGTTCTTAAATTACTCTCTTAGAAAATGTGAAGCACTTAAAAACCTCATTAAATGAAAGGGTAAAATTGAAAGAAATTTCTAACATGTCTCTTGAAGAATGAATAATTCATTTATTTTGAACATTGAAAAATAGCTCAACAATTTATTTATTTTGGAATGGAGAGAGTATATACATACATACATACATACATACATACATACATACATATATATATATATACACACATACATACATACATACATATATACATATATATGTATGTATATGTATATGTATGTCGAAGCTCATTCAATTAATTTATTTTAAAATTTTAAATTTTTTTAGTGAAAATCTTAATTTTGCCAGGTTGTTTGATTTCTTCCACTTTTAAGTTCATTGGACAATAGTAAAACTTATCTTTATCATCATATCATAATGGGAAAAGTCATCGATTTCACTTCAAACTATACACAAAAAGCTTAGGTCACAACTAAACTATCGTAGTGATACACACCTAAACTATAAAAAAGTGAAACTATTACCTCCCCGCGACACCCATTCTAAGGCGCATTTCTTTCACTCGTTTTAGGCGCGTCCAACCTTTTGAATAACAAAAATAAACGGCTAAAAACAATAAAAATACAGCACTTTTAATTTCCAACAGATCCATTGAACTCTAATTCCTATTTAAGCCAATTTGGGGCTCCAAACTAAGAACCCTAATTCCCAAATTTGTCTTTCAAAATTCAAAATTGAAGATCATTTGTTTGAAGAATTGGTAACTAAATGTTAATAAAATTAAATTTTTTTTATTTTTTCAATTGAAAAAATATTAATAAAATTAAATTTTTTTATTTATTCATTTGAATATGTGGGTCCCGCCTTCTTCAGTGGCTTCTTCTTTACCAAAATCACCATTAAAATACCACCATTGACACCATCATCATCAAACTCAAATCTTCACCACAATAATTTTAAGAATCCACCATAGATTTCATTGTCGGAATCACAATACAACTATTAGTATCACAAACAACCACCATAAAATTCAACATCAACTATTAAAATTGTCATCGGAATCACAATATCACTGTTGTTAACATCTATGGTTACAAAAACCACCACATATTTGCACCTGCAACACTACTAAATTCTAATGACGTCTTACAATTGGCAATGAAACTTCCCCTTTCCCTTTTGTCTTCCTCTTTCCGCACCTGCCACCGCAAAATTTTATATTTCAACACATAAGCCACTTCTTCAAAAAATACAAACATTTGATGCACCACAAGATTCACATAAGGATAAAACAAAACCCCAGATGCACTAACCACGACAATCAAGATCACTACATCAATGATAACTGAATGAGACTGTTCACAATCACAGGATGACATTTTCTTGTTCAAAAAGGGGCTAATTGAATTCTTGATTTTTGGGTCTTTCGAAGGAATTGAGGTATGTAAATAGATCATTTGGGTTGAAAAGTTCAAGATTGTACCTAGGAATATAAAAAGATTCAATCTTGAATGAGACTTTTAGAAAATCAGATCGATTAATCTTCACAAATTCAATGAAGATATTGATAACTGTCGGTGGATATTGAAATATTAATGGTTAGTCAAATTGGAAAATTTGAAGTAATTTGGAAGGAAGAAAAGTGATAAATGAGAATAAGCTTATGAAGATCTAGTGTAAATTGAATTTACGACCGGATATATGGAGATTGAAGTGTGTCAAATTTCTTCACATGAATGGTGGACTTCATACATTCCAAATTTATGTTTTTTTCTTCTATTTAGGCCGGGTCGGGTTAGAATGGGTTAAAATAGATGGGTCGAGTTAGATTTATTTAATAAAATAGAATAATTAAATTAGACACGTGGTACCACCACAGGGCGAGTGGAGTACACTCCACTCATTGAACTTGGGTATGGGTGTTGTGGGGAGGTAATAGTATCACTTTTTTTATTGTTTAGGTGTATAATAGGTTACTATGATGTTTAGGTGTGACCTAAACTTTTCGTGTATAGTTTGAGGTGTAAAGGATGATTTTTCGCTATCATAATTCCAAAGTCAAACACATGCATGCCCACGTAATAATTCTGAGTCTTTTGTCATTTCGTTCTCTTTTCTCTTGTATTCCCTCCATTTCAGAATAAAACACGTTTTATAAATTCAAAATAAAATTATTATTATTTTAATTACATTTTTATATTTAATTAATTACTTATTATTTAAAATAATAATTATTATTCAAAATAATTATATTTATATATTTAATTATATTTTCTTCTTTCTAAAATAATTATTATATTTTTATATTAAATTAATTACTAAAACAGTACTTATTTTAGAACGAGGAAAATATAAAATATCAAAGACAATTTTTCTCCTTTAACCACCAGACAAAAATCCTTATTTAATAACAAACTTAGGGCCTTTTAAATATGCGATATGAAATTATTTAATATAAAATTGAAATTTATTTAGATATACAATTTAAATTTTAAAATAATTAAACGGGGCCTTATTTTTTTATCAATAATCACTTTAATAAATCAAGAAGTATTTATAAATTAATTTAACTAGTTTATAAACTTTATAATTTACTCTAGTCATGTAATATTTACCAAATGCTTTTTCTAATATGATTTTTCTTATATCTACTACTTTTATATCTTTAAGTGCATACAAAATAAGTATTTTAAATTTATCTACCATCACATCAGATAAATAATTATTCATTTTCATAAAATTGCTTTTTTCAAAATATTCCCTTCAACCATGTTCATAACAAAATATGGTCATCTTAGATTACTATATACTAGATTATTCTTAAATAACATGTTCTTCGGTCACTATTAGCATGGTAATCTGGATATTTTCCCCTAAACAGCGTCTCTACTCTGGTTACTCCCCACCACGGCTTCTTGCCTTATTGGTTTCACCTTTAGGATGACATAGTTCTTAGGGATTTTTCTCCTTTTCCACTTTGCTAATAAACTTCTTAACATATTATTCTTCGAATAATTCTACTATAAAGTAACTAACATGAATTTATTTTATCATATCATGATTGTTGGGAATTATGAATTTAGCTATTCATAATCATAAATAAATATACCTGTTCGTGTAGGTTTGATATTTCTGAGCTTTGTTCTTCCATAGATTTTTCCATTGAAATATACCTGTTTTTAATAACTAAGCAAAAATATTTGTTGTAGACAAGAGAGAGTTTTTTGTGTTTCAACGCATGAAGGCTTGCCTTTTGCAATGCCTTCTTCCTCTTCTATTTATAGAAAGAATACATCTTTACATTGTTTTACATCTGTCCGCTAAAAAACAAACAAAAACTATTAAAGAAAGACTAAAAAGTCTTTCATTCTACCTACCCTAAGCCTATAAGGCTAAAAATTCAAGCTTTACATTAAATTTACATTAACTGATGCTGTCATCTACTATCTTTACGTAAACCTATTTACAATAAGTCTTCCGTCTATTTTGTCATATCTGTTGTATCTCCATTATTGCTCTGGTCTTATCTTTCCAGCTGGCGTCTTTATCTCTTTTTATTCTAGCTGAACTGCTGGGACATCATTATCTCCTCCATTACATTTTGAACATTTGTGATCTGGATATTTATGTCCAATAGTCTTGCAGTATCTGGTCAATAATTCTTTCGAAATAAATTTTTCTCTGATAGCTCTGGCAATAGGTTCTGTTTCTGGTTTAAGCAACGTGATAATCCATTGCCTAATAGTTTCCATATCTGTTTCTCGTAACTCTTTTGAATTTGAATATATTAGTACATGATTTCTTGAATAGTAGCTCCATATGGGATTTTGTTTGCAATATGTATTTGCTAGCTCTTGTAAAATTGTAGATAGTCCGATAATCCTCTTGTTTGCATAAAATTTTGGTATCTCGATTCTAGGTATCTCTGGTTGTGAAATAATATCTTGTGGTATAATCATATCTCGTGTCATTCCTATCTTTACAACTTGTATAGGTTTTTTAATTTCATCAAATAATATCTCTGCTGATGCCGTGTAAATTTTTATAAAAAGATATGAGAAATATACAGTTACTAGAAAAACAGATGAAAATAAATATAGACAAATACACGGAAAATAAAAAAAAATTATATAAAATCTCTTAATAAAAATATGCAAGAACTACTAAGGCTAAAACAAACAATTATAAAATATCAATTTTAGAAAATAGATCATTTAGACTACCTTAAAGTTTTAATCTTATATATACTTAAAGACATAGAAATTATAGATATTAAGAAAATAATATTAGAAGAGGTAATAAACTACGAAATTGAAACAATAAATGCGTTAGAACAGATATACGAAGACATTTACCCAGAAGGATATTATTCAGATCAAGACTGTGGATGTTAGAATATATTAGAAAAACTAGGAAAAACCAAGATAGTCTAAATAATGAAATTAATTACAGAAACCGAATTAAAAAAATAATGGAAGATCTAAAAGAAAAGTTAATATGGATAGAAAAAACCTTAAAAAATTTAGAAAAAAGTACATGTGATAGTTTACATAATTTTAAAAACTCACTACGAGAAGAACAACACAAGATAATAAATGACATAGAAAATCTAGAATTAGATATATACTACAGTACAGATAGGATAAATTATTATACAGAAATTTGTAACTCTGCAGTTACTACAGGATAAAATAATAAACCAAATAAATTAATGAATACATCTCACGAAAAGGATAAATCATTAAAAGAAATAGAAACTCAACTATATAGTTTATACCTAGAATACAAAAGATTACATATTACTAACGAGGATCCTAAAACACTAGATAATTTAATCACGATAATATCTAATTTAGAATATGAATTAATAAAACATCTTAAGTCAAGAAGATAAAAATGAAAATTATTCCAAACAATAATATACATTATAAAAATAAATACATACATATTTATTATCTAGTTAAATCTACACACTCAATCCGCACCCCCTACACAAATGTCAAACACTAATTATCTTAGCCATATTTACTTATGTTGTTCGATTTCTTCCACATCAAAAGTTGATTGGACCTAACAGTAGGAAACTTATCCTTATCATCATATCATAATTCACAAGTCAAACACAAGCATGGCCATGTAATAATTCTAATAAGTCCTTTGTCTTTTCCTCAGTACCCTTTCTCCCTTTCTCTCACACTTGTTCGTTTTAAATTAAGCGAGGACTTTAAAATTCAAGATAAAAATTCTGTATATATTTTTTATAATAAATCATTTCAAAAATATTTAATAAATAAAAATAGATTAATATGCGATATCTTACATTCTTTATCCTTTAACGAATGTGAAATAAATTAAGGCACACCTGTTTTGGGATGAAGGGAGTATTCCTTCTATGATCTCTCTCTTATTGCTTGTTCATATTATATATATATATATATATATATATATATATATATATATATATTTCAAATTACTTTTAATTAATAAAATTAAAATATAATTAATTTTTTTGTTTACTCTTAATTAATTCTTTTGAAGGATAAAGTTATAAAAATTGCTCCATTGTTAATTTTGACATTGATGAATAAGACATAAATATAAAGTGCATTAAAAAGAGTTAAAGAATAAATTAGTAAAAAAAAATAAAAATTATTTATTTATGATTTTTGAACGAGGAAAGTGACCAAGTAATACAGGACCGACAAGACGGACGGAGCCTGGAGGGAGCATAAAATGCCCAAAATAGACGTAAACCTTCTCCTTAACCACCAACCAAAAATCCTTGTATTGTCTCTTCTATTCTACTCCTTGTCAAAACATTCTCTCTTTCTCCACCACAAACACAAGCTATGGGAGCAGAAGAGTTAGTAGAGCCAATTATACCCAAACTACCTCTATTTTCACCTCATGAACGTAAAGAAAAAATGTGTAGTTCACCTGTTCATCATCACACATTAGCTTCTGTTCCTTTTCAATGGGAAAAAGAACCTGGAAAACCAAATATTGTTAATCTCCCAATTAACTCAAATTTCAAACCAAAATCTTTAGAGCCACCGCCAAGACTTTACTCTATAAACATACCATCACCTACCACTGTTCTTGATGGACCTTATTATAATAATAATAATATGAGTACTTTAAAGCCTAAGCTTTCTTCTTCTTCTTTTAGGTTCTTGAAAGATGTTAGCAAAACACCAGAGCTAGAGAAGTTTGTGAAGAAGGGAAATTGGTGGAAATGGAATGTTAAATGTAAGAGTGGTAGTGATAGTAGTTCTGTGGTTTTGTCCTCTGCGGAGTCTGCAGGAAAATGTGATGGAGAAGGAAGTTGCAGTGCAAGAATGGCAAGTTTTAGAAGAAATGGAAGTTCATCTAATCTCTCGGCTACAAAGGCATACATGATATGGGTAAGTTTTGGAGGCTCCATTGCTTCCCCTTTGATTTCTCCTACTCCCTGTTATCTTTTTATATTTCGACTATTATTTTATTTTGTTATAGAAATTATCATATTACTATTTTTTTGAATTGCTTTGAATTATTTTTTCTTAAGCTGAGAATTTATCAAAAATAATTTTTGTCTTTGAAATAAAGATGAGGTCTGCAGTACTTTATTCTTTCTAGATCTCAGTTTGTGAAATTATAGTAATAAATATATTGTTATTATTATTAAATGATAGTCCCTATTCGAACTTAATTTGTGTAATGCAATTTAATTGACTATGAAATTTGCTAAGGAATAAAGAAATTGACAAAATTGATGGAACGAAGAATCACAATTCTCAGCTATCACATTCAGAAAGACCTATCTATAACATTTTGTGGTGCCTTTTCTTTAGAATGTTTGTCACATTCGGAATACGATATATATAGAGAGAGACACTATGTATTTTCTTAAATTAGCCTAGTTTAACTTTTATATATATATATGCAGACGCTGTATGTATTTTCTTAAATTAGCCTAGTTTAACTTATGAGCAAGTAAATTACCCTATATATTTATAAGATTTCCAATTAATTGTAAAATAGGCTTACTGCAATTACCGTATAAATAACCGACTCGTGTCTATATTTTTTATTAGTAGTACATTAAACTTAGACTCAATTAAGTGAAAAATGGATTAGACTTGCATCATATTACTCCCTCCATTCTAAAATAAATAAATTATTAAGCTATTTTCAATATTCAAAATAAATGAATTATTCATTATTCAAGAACCATATTAAAAATTTCTTCTAATTTTATCCTTTCATCTAATGAGGTTTTTAAGTACTTTACATTTTCTAGGAGAGTAATTTAAGAACAATTAAAAGGATAATAGTGGAAAGTAACCTACAATTTATATCCTAAAATATTTTTATTAAGGAGTGTGTCATACCCCATAATTCAATTATTTTGAAATGGAGGGAGTAACATACTAACCATTAGAAACAGGGTGTATAATTAACACCAAGGGTGACCTAGCTTTTAGTGAAATGATGAGTTGAATTTTTTGAGACCAAGGCTTATAGAGATTAAAAAAAAAAAAAGATAGATATTTTAAATCATCTAGACCTAAACTCTTTATGGGTAAAGTTATCGGCCGAGGTGGAGCTAGCCTAGTAAAGAGGGTTTGGGTGAACTTCCTTTGATGAAAAATTATATTATTAATATATGATTAAAATAATTTTTATGTATATATTGTAGATTTTAAACCCCCTTCGATGAATTTTTCTTCAGATTTTGAACTCCCTAAACAAAAATTCTGACTCTATCAAACACATTGTAAAAGTAAAAGTAGCAAGAGCTCGATGAAATAATCGAGATGGAGGGCGGGACGCTATTGTTATTAAAAAAAAGTGGTGTGTACAACTAGCTTGGAATAGGACATGGTCTCACTCAACCCATGTAGTCGAATCAATATTAATTTGCTCAAAATATATATTCTCCACCTAGATTGAAAAGTGAACTAAAATTCAAACCATCTTAACAAAAGAATCACTTCTAAAATAAGTTCTTGCTATAAACTTTTAATGTATTGCATACTCTTAATTTAGTCTTCAAATGTCATATGCTAGGTTACACTATTTTGACTGAAGTTTTGACGGGTAGTTTGATCCATAAATTTGTTTGTTACTTCCTGCTCAAATTATGTGTCACTCTTTCATTTTACATTTATTATTAAAAGTTAATACTATTATCTACGTATATCTAGAAACAACTCAACTTTAAAATTTTCATTTTATCCTTACATAGATAATTTATATATAATCACACAAACATCTAAAATTTGTTCAGGCCATAAGTCGTAAGTAAGGATCTTCATTTCTTTCATAAATTTATCTGTGTCCTGTCTAACATTACTACATAATGTGAGACAATGAACTATCAATGACCTAACTGATCAAACATTCAACAAATTCCACTATTTTCATAAATTCAGCACATGGGACAAGACAATATAGTAATAGGGGTAGTTGTATTGAAGAAGATAACTATAGTGATAAAAGCTAATCTACTTCACTTATGGATATGATTTGAATATATGATAAACATTCCACAACTATCTTAGGCAATTAAAATCATGAATAGGTTGGAAATTTAGGTAGTGCCCGCACATATAGGGTGTGATAAATTTTCTATCCATAAAGGAAGGATATGGACTTGTTGATTTATGATATTTTGGGAGCATGTGTCACATTCAGGTCAGGTCAGGTCAGGTCAGTGAAGATTTATATAGTCATTAATATAATTGGACCGATTAATGTGTAATTGTCTAAATGTTGGTGCAAATAAACGGACATCTTGGAGCAGTTAAGATGTGCATTAAACTATGACTCGGCTATAGTTTAGACTATGAATTCTATTGGACTCGGTAGCTTTAATCCAAATTAACATAATTGAGAGGACATGTGTTTTAATTGGGTAAGTAGGAACTATTCATCTTGTTTATGTTAAATTTTCTTTTTTCTAGTTTAACTTCATTGTTATTGACAAAATTACAGGCAAACATATACGAGGGTTTCAAGAAGGCCATACCATGGAAGAGCAGCAAGTCAAAGAATTGCTCATCGTATAAATTTCAAAGGGAGCAGTCAATTTAATCTTAATGGAGTATAGTTGTCTGTGGTTGGTCTGATTCTACTAGAAATTAGAAATCTTTGTTAAGAATGTTTGAAGAATTGTGTTTGAACGTGAATGTTGTTTGGAAAAGGAATTGAAGTGTTCTGTGTTTGAAGTTGAGATAATGGATCAAATTGATTTGCAACTACTATTTCGAGTTGAAATTGAATGTATGACCAAATGGACATATTCTGTTGTCAAGGCAAAGATGAGTGAGGGAATTTAATTAAAAGTAATTCAAATATTTAAGAGTAGAATTATTATAAAAATATGGAAGAGTAAAGGAGAGGTGGTCAGACAAGACAAGATATATCATCGGCTCACCAAGGACATGACCTTAAATAGGAAGGTAAGAAAGTCGAGTATTAGGGTAGCAGAGTAGTAGATGGCCTACTGTTATGGTACTTTACGTGGGAGAGGCAGGGGTAAGTCTTCTCTTCCCATCTTCTCTTTCGTAGTAGTAGTTAGTATTTGTGTAGTGCTTTTTTTTAGTTCCTTCAATTTTTACTACTACATGGTGCTCCATTAACTTTGCTCATCTTGCTATTTTGCTGTTTTTATTTACCTTTTCAATTCCGCAACTTCTTTTGAGCCAAGGGTCAATCGAAAACAGCCTTCACAAAAATAGAAATAATAAAGTTTGCATACATCTTATCCTATCCTTTCCAAACCCCACTTGTGGGATTACATCTGGTATGTTACGTTGTTTGGAGGCAAAGAGGAAAGTGTACTTGCATGAACCAAATTACCAGAGAAAGGGAGCTAGCTAGGCTAATCCAAAGTAATCAAATGGTGAAAATTCCTCTTACATGCATCGACGGGCTAATAAAGGAAGGCAATTTCTGAATTCAACGGAGTTCGAATACAAAATCTTTAATAGTTGTTATCCACAAATGAAGATCTTATTACATTTTCTGATCAAAATGAACAAAAAGGGGTGTAAATAAGACTACACTGGGATTTTTAATGCAAAAACCTGACCGGCAAATTATCCTTAGTATTTGCCAGTCATACCAGCAACCACCTGCAAAACACAGGAAGGGAAGTTTTTGTTCAGGTACAGAGTAGACACCTCATCTTCTCTTAAGTAATGAACTGGAGGGAAACCAAGGTATCGTTATAAATCCAGATGCAACGCTAGATAGATTGCACATGTTTCACTTCATAATCCTGTGGTGGAGTCTTTGGAATGTTAAATGCAACTAATTACAAGAGGTCTATGATATTGGTCTCGAAGAAATACAGGACTAACTGAGGCAATGCAGAAACTGCAGGAGTTGGTTGGTTGAAAAACAAAGCCTACCAGCCCCAATAGTTCGCAATTCGTATCTTAAATTTAGTATGGCACAAAGAGAAAAAACTATAAAATGATGGTATTGAAAACCAGAATTAAAACTTCTAAAGACGTGATTTTTTGAAACCACCGGTTGTTATTTGTTATAAGCTGTAGAGATAATATAAGCTGTAAAAATTACCGTACTACATTAAAGATTACAACCATTATTTGTAATGAAGAGAGGGACATAACATAAATCGGAAAACCATATCTAGCCAGCTGAAAATGACAAAGAAATTGGGGGAAAAGCAGCCACTTGAACTAGCAGGCAAAATTTACTCACATCACTTAGAGTGGGTGAAGGTACTTGCTTTGATGATTAAAAAGAGTCGAGCATTGGCCTAACAACTGCAAGAAGGAAAAGGCCTGAAAGATGACAATATAAGAACTAAGACCAATTATTTCACGGGAAAAGACATCGTTTCCATCCCAAACTATACAAGAAAAGTCGAAGCCATATCTAAACTATCTAAGTGACCTATTACACACCTTAACTATATAAAAGTGATATTATTACCTCCCCGCGACATCCATGCCCAAGTTTAATGAGTGGAGTGCACTCCACTCGCCCTCTTGTGGTGCCACGTGTCTAATCTTATGTTCCTATTTTATTAAAAACCTAACCCGACCCATTACTCTTTTAACCGATCCGACCCGACCCAACTCTCATATTTTACCCTAACCCGATTAAAACATTCATCCATCCAATCGAAAAGTCATCTGATGAGAGCAAAAACCCGATAGAAGATTCACCTCTATTTTTTTTTCAATTTTTTATGAAATTTAAACCCAATAAAAGAGATAAACAATAATTCTGCTGTGTTTTTCGTTGTTGACAAACAAAAATTATTTTTTATATCTTTTCAGTTTAAGTTGATTGGGCTGATTTCAACGAAGGTGGTATGATCTAGGATAAAAACTAAAGGTTACGATCGTTTATGTAGGAACTATTGATTTTCAGTTCAAAGGTTAGCTTTTTTCTTTCCTAAATCTAGTAGATCTACGATTTATTTTCGTTCCTAAATTAGATCTAGGATTTTTTGAGTTAGGGTTTTGCCGTCTTTAATTTTTCCAAATTAATTTGTTTTATTTCCATTTAGAAGCTTAATATGTGATAATTTAACCCTTGACATTTATAATTGTTTGATTTTACTATGGTTTTGACTAGGGTTTTGAATTAGGGTTTTGAATTAGAGATTTTTGTTGTCTTTAATTTATCTTCAAAATTGATCTGTTATAGTTTGTTTATGTGCTTCAATCTGTAACAATATGAGTTGTGAGGTTCAATATGTGATAAATAACCTGTGATACTTGTAATTGTTGCATAAATACTATAATTTTTTATTTTTGTGTACTGTGAGACTTGTCTCTTTTTGGTTTTTGTGTACTGTGAGACTTGTATCTTTATTGTGTTTTTGTGGTTAATGATTTTAGGTTTATAAAATGAGTTTTGAACTGATCACTTTGAGATTTTACCATGGTAGAGAACTTAATAAGGGTAAGGTGAAGGGAAAAATAGGAAAAATATATGAGGGTGGACAAGTTACTGAATTTTTAGATGTTGATGTAGATAGGTTGTCTTTATTTGAATTTAGGAATTATGTAAGGTATTTAAGGTATATTCCCAAACAGTGCTTACTATATGTTAGACTGCCTAAGTGTTCTAATTTAAAAGAAATTAGGTCAGACAAGGACACAATTGATATTTCAAAGAAATTGGGTAATGGACAAGTTTTGGAAGCTTTTATGTGTCACATGGTTGGTGAACCTGAGTTGGGCCCACTTTTGGAATTTATAAGTGATGGGGATGGCCATGTGGAGGGGAAAAACGGTGTGTCTTTTAATAAAGACACTGAAAATGACATTGGGAGTGTTAACAAGGCATCTAAAAATAGTGAAGATGCCCCTCCTTTTGACCAACCTACTGCTCATACTTCTCCTCATACTATCCAACCTACTGCTCATACTTCTCCTTCTTTTTTCCAACCAACTACTCATATCTCTTCTCTTTCTACTAACCAACCTAATGCTCATGTCTCTTCTCCTCTTACTGATCAACCTACTGCTCATGTATCTTCTCCTATAGTTGTTGCTTCTAGTAGTTGTACTGCTGCTCCTAGTAGTTCTACTGTTGCTCCTACTAATTCTACTGCTGCTCCTACTAATTCACATGTTGCGCCTTTTGAATCTGTTGTAGATTCAGATGTAGAATATATTGATGGAGGTGTAGAGATTGGGAGTGATATGGATGAATATATGGATGAAAAGTTAAGAGGTCTTAGGGAAAAAAGAGGAAAGAAAAAAAAGAAAGGGGACAGAGAGACCAGTAATTCCTGAACATATTAAGTTAGGAACTGGAAGAAAGAGACCAGATATTGGCTATGATGAATTTGTAGGTGGTGATAGAAATAGTTTGGAGGGTAAGTTAGCTGGTGATGAACCTTTTTACCTATCTGATGAAGTTGCCAGCTTTGAAACTGATTCAGATAATGTAACTGATGAAGAAGATAAAGTTGAACAGGTTGAACATAGAGATAAGGCTAGAAGGAGGAAAAAAATTAAGAGAGTTGCATATAGTTCAGACAGTCAGAAAGTTGTGTGGGAGTTAGGACTTGTTTTCAAAAGTGTTAATAAATTTAGAGTTGTTGTTACTAAATATGTTGTTGTTGAATATGTAGCAATTGAGAAATGTGTTAATGAACCTACAAGGGTAAGGGTTAGGTGTACAACTGGTTGTCCATGGCTTCTTTATGCTAGCATTATTTCTAGGTCCATGAACTTTGTTGTGAAGACCTACAATCCAGTTCATAAGTGTGATCTTATCAATAGGAACAAACATTGTAATACCAAGTTCTTAGCTAGCCACTTCAATGAGAGGATAAAGGAATAACCAGATATTAGAATTTTTAAGTTTTAACTTCTTATTAAGAAGGAACTGGATTTAAATGTTGGAAGAACAGTGTGTAGGAGAGCAAAAAATAAGATGATTGCAGAACTGATGGGTGACTATATAATCTGGAATTTGAGAGAATTTTAAATTATAGAGATGAGTTGTTAAGATCAAATCCAGGTAGTACATGTGTAGTGAAACTTCATGATGAAACATCTGAAGATGGTAGAAAAATGTTTCAAGGCTTCTACATATGTTTTGATACAATGAAGAAGTCCTTCTGTAATGCCCCAAAATATCATCCCGAGACGCCACACGGTGCCCAAGGCTACACGTAGCCTCAAGCTAACCTTTTAAGCCAAAACACTACCCTTGGGTTCCAACACAACAACATACACACTATGCTAAGGATATATATATAAGTACATATCATATCACATCGCACATGGCACGGAATATCGTTAGACTGTACATATATGGAATGTCTATACACAAACCAACCCAACAATACACTAGTCTGACATAGCCTGTATATAGCAAAATCAATGAGCCATTGGGACAAACCCCCAACTGACTCAACAGACCAAAGGGATCACAAAACAACAACACCAAAACTAGCAACTTGGTCCTCGAACCATGAGGACTCACCACTGAAGGAACGTAGATGTGGCACTCGGATATCACTGTCGTGGCTGCGGCTGAGTACCTGAAACTATATCGTGGTAAGAATGTAGCCCATAGAGAAATATGTGGGTCAGCACAAGATACGTACTGAGTATGTGGGGGCGTATGCAAAATATAAATAATATCATAAATTTCATAAAAACGTACATACAGACCATAATGACACACCTGGCTTGAGTGACATTGAATCATGCAACTCATAATATCTTAGATAGGAAATGTAGGAGAAAAACCTCATAAATCATTATAGATCATCATAGGCAACTTGACTTACCACATCAAAACTCAGAGTGACTCGATATTTCAATAAACATGACTCTTATGGACAGAGGAGTTTCCTATAATCGACAACCCCACGTGAGCTACGTAGAATACCAACGTTTGAAACCCTCGTTGGCGGGAGCGTCATACTCTTTGCCAGGGAGTATGACCTTAAAACTGTAATAATCACAATCGGGCTCTCTGGCCAATAATATCATCATCAAACAACCCTACGGTGGCACATAGGTTTGGGGAAATACCAAATTTCCCTCTCGGTGCTAAGTACTACTCCCCGACAATCTCAGAACGCGTTAGGAAATCCACCACAACATCACAAGGGTCTATCATAAAGACCAAATCAAATCTCTTTCTAATTTATCAAATCATATCAATTTGTGGATTCCTAACTCAACACATTTTAGCTCAAAACATTTTAATCTTCCTCAACATCAACAAGGTATCAATGCATTGAACCATAACCGACTCGACATTTGAACAAGGATATGAAGACTCAATACATAATATTTTCAATAATTTAACTCATCAAAACCACCCGAAAAATATCAAGACTCATTGCAACTTCAATATCAACATTTCTCAATTTGCCATCCAACTCTCATTTAAAGGTACTTGAGACATCAACCCATAGTAGGGATATAGAATTTCCAATATCAATTATAAATTCATAATAAGGAAATAGTGGAATGATAGTATAAATCAAGGCTTAACAAATTAAATCATCATACTCTCATAATCAAATACTTTTTGGACATAATTTCATCTCAACATCATACACATATCGGATGACATAATCCCATAGCTCATGGACAATAATATAAGATATAAAACCATATTTCTAATTCATGGTAAAACATGTAAAATCTCATGTCAATGTAATTCAACAAAAATACCGGGCACAAGATCGAAAGGATAATCTTGTTCAAAGCCCCACATACCTAAAAATGGAAGATGAATATGAACTTCCGACTCTGGAACTTTATTCACGAAAATAAAAGGTTCTTATCGAAGCCCTTAACATGATCAACTCGAATCCCAAATCAATTTGAAATTTCTACGGTTCAATCAAGAGACATAGAAGGATGAAATTTGGAGTAGTAGGGTTGGGGTTTGAGGCTTAGGAAATTTTAGAGAAAAATGAACTATTGAATGCTCTTAATGGACTTAAATCCATGGTTTACCCGGATGGATTGGAGTGGGAATGACCAAAATACCCTTAAAAATCAAATAATGTCAAATCTGTCCTTTGGTGTACTGTTTTGATAGGCTGAAGTAGATCGACCAAAACTTTTTGATCCGATGGCCAAATTGGATGAAACCAATTTCATTGAAAAGAGAACTTTCAGAGATTTCTGTTGATATATAGTATCTCACCCAGATCATTATGTACAAGGATTTATGATCGTTTGAAGTTGACCCTAAAATTCGCCTGGCCTCAGTATTTTTTTCCTGCACATTACTGTTCACCACTATTCATGGTTAGATCGGAATGATCATAACTCATCGCTCGAGTGTTCGTTTTGGATGATCCACATATTGTTGGAAAGCTTATTTGATGCTTTATGCGATGACGGGTCGCATATCCAAAAATTTCACACAGAAAAATTATTAATCTCGAAAAAGAATAGAATTCAACACATTTTTGTCCGAGATCTTAATGGAAATTTTTTTTCCGGGGCATCACATCATCTCCCCCTTAGAAACATTCATCCTCGAATGTTGATAGGTAGGTCAAGAATACTATGAAAATGAGTATATAGAGAAAAATCATCTTGCCCAAGCATATACTCCATTCTAGTTTTTTTTTGGATATCGTAGAAAACATACAAGCCAAGATAAACATAGCAATACGGATTAAATCAAAAGAGAACGATACCTTTGACATGCTCAGGATTCATAGGAAAGAGGTGGGGATATTTGGCACGCATATCCGCTTCGGCTTCCCAAGTAGCACTCTCCACGGATTGATTTTGCCAAAGCACTTTAACCAAAGGAACTTCCTTGTTTCTTAGCCTACAAACTTGAAAGTCAAAAACCTCAACCGGAATCTCTTCATATGAAAGAATATCTTGAATACCCGAGCTTTCGGAAGGATAAATCATAACCAAATCACCTATAGACTTCTTAAGCATAGAAACATGGAAAACCGGATGGACGTTAGATAACTCTGCGGGCAATTCAACCTTATACGCTACCTTCCCAATGCGATACACAATCTTATAGGGACCAATGTAACGTGGAATTAGTTTTCCTTTCTTCCCAAATCTCTTCACCCCTTTCATGGGTGAAACTTTCAAGTACACTAAATCACCAACATCAAATTCAAGGTCTTTCCTCCTTACATCTGCGTATGATTTTTGACGACTTTGGGTAGTTTTCAACCTTTCCCAAATTAACTTAGCCTTCTCCATGGCCTCGAACACCGCATCCAATCCAGTCGCGGGAGCCTCACCAACTTCAAATCAACCAATGGGTGATCTACACATTCTACCATACAAAGCTTCAAACGGGGCCATTCCAATAGTAGCATGAAAACTGTTATTGTAAGCAAACTCGATTAATGCTAAGTGCTCATCCCAACTACCTTTAAAATCAAGCACACAAGCCCTCAACATATCTTCTAAAGTCTAAATGGTCCTCTCGGCCTGACCATCTGTTTGCAGATGGAAAGCAGAACTTAAATAAATTTGGGTACCAAGACCCTTCTTGAAAGATTTCCAAAACTGAGAGGTAAACTGAGTACCTCTGTCAAAAATAATAGACAAAGGGATTCCATGAAGTCTGACGAGTTCCCGAATATATATTCTAGCATAATCTTCAGCTGTATATGATGAATGCACAGGCAAGAAATAAGCTGATTTCGTCAGCTGATCTACGACAACCCAAATCGAATCATGATGGCGACGAGAAGGAGACAAACCAACTATGAAGTCCATATTCACTTCTTCCTACTTTCAAGTAGGAATGCTAAACTCTTGCATCACGCCACTGGGCCTTTGATGCTCTATTTTAACCTGTTGACACGTGGAACACTTCGCTATAAATTCTGCTATGTTCCTCTTCATACCGTTCCACCAATAGATTTCCCGCAAATCATGGTACATCTTGGTAGCACCAGGATGGATGGAGTATCGCGTACCATGCGCTTCCTCCATAATCCTCTGCTTCAAGTTATCAACATTAGGAACACATAATTTTTCTCGAAGTCTCAAAACGCCATCTCCCTCTTGGGAGAAAACCTCCACTTTTTGGTCTTTAACTAACTCTTTTAACCTGACCAAGGTAGGATCCCTGTCTTGCTTCTCCTTCACTTCCGAAACTAAAGAGGATTCGGAACCGCTTTGCACTCCTATACTACCCTCAGCATCACCAAACAACCTAACCCCCACTCTAGCCAAATGATGTACCTCACGGGCCAACTCCTTCTTACCAATCTTCACATGTGCTACGCTACCCATGGACTTCCGACTAAGGGCATCTGCTACTACATTGGCCTTGCCCGGATAATATAGCACGCTCATATCATAATCTTTCAACAGTTCTAACCATTGTCTCTACCTAAGATTCAACTCCTTTTGGGTAAATACATACTGCAAGCTCTTATGGTCCGTGAAGACGTCGGCATGGACACCATACAAATAATGTCTCCAGATTTTCAAAGAAAAAACCACGGCAGCTAATTCAAGGTCATGGGTAGGATAATTCTTCTCGTGAGGCTTTAGCTGCCTGGAAGCATAAGCTATAACCTTGCCTTTTTGCATCAATACACAACCCAAACCGACTCTGGAAGTATCGCAATACACCACAAAACCATCAATACCGTCAGGCAAAGTCAACACAGGGGCTAAAGTGAGTCGAGTCTTCAACTCCTAAAAACTCTTCTCGCAAGATTCGGACCACATGAACTTCACTTTCTTTTGGGTCAAATGGGTCATAGGAGACGTAATAGATGAAAACCCTTCAACAAAACGACGATAATAACCAGATAGACCCAAGAAACTTCGTATATCAGAAGGAGAAATAGTTCTAGGCCAACTCTTTTAAGACTATATATTTTGAGGATCAACTCTAATACCTTCGGAAGAAACAACATGACCCAAGAAGGCTACAGAGTTCAGCCAGAACTCACACTTACTGAACTTAGCATACAACCGATGAGTTCGAAGAGTTTTCAACACGATTCGGAGATGATCCGCATGATCACCCTCACTTCGGGAGTAAATAAGAATATCATCAAGGAATACTATTACAAATAAATACAGATATAGCCGAAATACACGGTTTATAAGATCAATGTAAGCCGCTGGAGCATTAGTTAACCCGAAAGACATCACTAGAAATTCAAAATGACCGTAACGGGTTCGGAAAGTTGTCTTAGGTATATCACATCCCCTAACCTTAAGTTGGTGATAACCGGATCTGAGGTCTATCTTCGAAAAGTAGCTCGCACCTTGCAATTGATCAAATAAATCATCAATTCGAGGAAGCGGATATTTATTCTTGATAGTAACCCTATTAAGCTGTCGGTAATCAATACACATCCGCAAAGAACCATCTTTCTTATGCACAAACAGGATAGGTGCACCCCACGGGGACACACTAGGTCTGATAAAGCTTTTGTCTAAAAGATCTTTCAATTTCTCCTTTAACTCTTTAAGTTCCGTGGGAGCCATACGATACGGAGGAATGGAAATAGGATGAGTATCGAGAAGAAGGTCAATCTCAAACTTTATCTCTCTATCAAGAGGTATTCCAGGGAGATCTTCCAGAAATATATCAAGAAACTCATTAACAACATTAATTGACTGAATGGTCGGGGTTTCAGACTTAGTGTCTTCAACCCGAACCAAATGGTGGATGTAACCCTTGGAAATCAACTTCCTAGCTTTGAGATAGGATATAAAACGACCCTTAGGAATCACAGAACTCCCGGACCATTCGAGGATAGGTTCATCAGGAAACTGAAACATGACCACACGGGCATGAAAATCAATAGACGCATAGCATGAGTGAAGCCAATCCATACCCAGAATGATATCAAAGTCAACCATATCTAGCTCAATCAAATCAACATACATAACCCGATGAAAGACAGTAATGGGACATTTCTTATACACCCGCTTAGCAATGACAGACTCTCCTACCGGAGTAGAAACCAAAATAGGCTCAGAAATTAGTTCAGGATCCGTTTTAAAATTTACAGCAACCAGAGGTATCACATAAGAAAAACTTGAACCGGGGTCCATCAACACATAGACATCAAAATAGAAAATACGGAGCATACCAGTGACAACATCGGGAGAGCCCTCATGCTCTTGAAAGGTGGTATAGCATAGAAACGATTCTGGCGTTGACCGCCAGCAGTACTAGATGAAGCACCCTGAGGAGGAACTGGACGAGTTGCGGGAGGTGGGGCACTGGTAGCCTGACTCTGGGGACGGGCATCACGACTCCACTGTCTAGAATACGGGCAGTCTCTAAGTATGTGGCCCAACTTTCCATAACCAAAACAGCCCCGCTGCCCCATATAACACTCCCTAAAATGGTCTTTACCACACTTAGCACACGAAGGAGGATTAGGCCGGTTGCTTACACTGTCCTGAGACCTGGAAGGTACCGACCTATTCCCGAGCTCTTGCCTGCCCCGATATATGGGAGCACTAGCTAAGGAAGGCGCAGGTATAAATGGACATCTCTGAAACTGAGGGTGACTCCCTCTGGAGAATATAGTCTGACCAGAACCCTATTGCTCCAATCTGACTCTCTTAATCCTTCTTACTCTTTCTCTTTCCTTTATCTTGTCTGACTCAATCTGTTGGGCGTGAATCATTAACCTAGGAAGATCAATCTCCCTGTTGATCATAGACGATCTACATTCTTTCACCACATAACCCAACACCCCAGTTAGAAACTTGCTCATACTAGTCCTCGAGTCATCCATCATATTGGGAGCGTACTTTGATAGATAATTAAACTTAAGACAATACTCCTTAACCGACATGGAGCCTTGTCTCAAATTCATAAACTTCTCTATCTTAGCTTTCCGTAACTCAAGAGGAAAGAATCTATCAAAGAAAGCATCTTGGAATAATTTCCAAGTCACCGGAGCGGTATCTTCCTCTCTACCCTTATTCCATATCTGCACCCAGTCATAGGCAATATCCTTCAACCGATAAGAAGCCAGCTCCATACTTTGTTCCTTGGTCACGTGTATAATCTGTGTAATTTTCTTCATTTCATCAACATACATCTGCGGGTCCTCACCTGCTCTCAACCCATGAAACTCTGGCGGATTCATCCGCATAAAATCATGAATTTGTGTTGCTGCCGAATTATTTTTCTGTGAAAATGGAGTGTTGGCCTGAGTATTGGTGGTAACTTCCTGGGCTAGTGTCTGAAAAGCTACCCAAAATTCAGCATAGGATACCGTCTCATGTAACGGATCAATGGGTTGAGGTTGGTTGTTGTTTCCGCGAGCTCGACGTGGAGGCATTTTCTATCATAAGAACGCATGAATTAACAGCAGAAGGAAACAGTTGTAAGCATGATAGACTCTTTTAGAAAGAAAGAAATGACTTTTCCTAGAATGCCCCATAGCCTCTTGATCATAGGTGTACACACCGATGCTCAAGACTCTACGTAATGCGGCTTGTCAGACTCCCTAGGACTCTTTATAACCTTAGGCTCTGATACCAAGTTTGTGACGCCCCAAAATATCATCCCGAGATGCCACACGGTGTCCAAGGCTACACGTAGCCTCAAGCTAACCCTTTAAGCCAGAACACTACCCTTGGGTTCCAACATAACAATATACATGCTACGCTAAGGATATATATATAAGTGCATATCATATCACATCGCACATGGCATGGAATATCGTTAGACTGTACATATATGGAATGTCTATACACAAACGAACCCAACAATACACTAGTCTGACATAGCCTCTATACAGAAAAATCAACGACCCATTAGGACAAACCCCCAACTGACTCAATAGACCAAATGCATCACAAAACAACAACACCAAAACTAGAAACTTGGTCCTCAAACCATGAGGACTTACCACTGAAGGAACGTAGATGCGACACTCGAATATCACTGTCGTGGCTGCGGCTGAGTACCTGAGCCTACATTATGGTAAGAATGTATCCCATAGAGAAATATGTGGGTCAGCACAAGATACGTACTGAGTATATGGGGGCGCATGCAAAATATAAATAATATCATAAATTTCGTAAAAACGTACATACGGACCATAATGACACACCTGGCTTGAGTGACATTGAATCATGCAACTCATAACATCTTAGATAGGAAATGTACGAGAAAAA
Organism: Capsicum pubescens; assembly: GCA_030864215.1. Taxonomy (NCBI): domain Eukaryota; kingdom Viridiplantae; phylum Streptophyta; class Magnoliopsida; order Solanales; family Solanaceae; genus Capsicum; species Capsicum pubescens. The sequence continues at coordinate 210,995,778 of CM061542.1, read as the reverse complement.
CTTCATAAATCATTATAGATCATCATAGGCAACTTGACTTACCACATCAAAACTCGGAGTGACTCGGTATTTCAATAAACATGACTCTTATGGACAGGGGAGTTTCCTATAACCGACAACCCCACATGAGCTACGTGGAATACCAACCTTTGAAACCTCCATTGGCGGGAGCGTCATACTCTTAACCAGGGAGTACGACCTTAAAACTGCAATAATCATAATCGGGCTCTCTGGCCAATAATATCATCATCAAAAAACCCTACGGTGGCACATAGGTTTGGGGAAATACCAAATTTTCCTCTTAGTGCTAAGTACTACTCCCCGAAAAGCTCAGAACGCGTTTGGAAATCCACTACAACATCACAAGGGTCTATCATAAAGACCAAATCAAATCACTTTCTCATTTATCAAATCATATCAATTTGTGGATTCCTAACTCAACACATTTTAGCTCAAAACATTTTAATCTTACTCAACATCAACAAGGTATCAATGCATTGAACCATAATCGACTCGACATTTGGACAAGGATATGAAGACTCAATACATAATATTTTCAACAATTTAACTCATCAAAACTATCTGGAAAATACCAAAACTCATTGCAACTTCAATATCAACATTTCTCAATTTGTCATCCAACTCTCATTTAAAGGTACTTGAGACATCAACCCATAGTAGGGATATAGAATTTCCAATATCAATTAGAAATTCATACTAAGGAAATAGTGGAATGATAGTATAAATCAAGGCTTAACAAATTAAATCATCATACTCTCATAATTAAATACTTTTTGGACATAATTCCATCTCAACATCATACGTATATCGGATGACATAATCCCATAGCTCATGGACAATAACATAAGATATAAAACCATATTTCCAATTCGTGGTAAAATATGTAAAATCTCATGTCAATGTAATTCAACAAAAATACCGGGCACAAGATCGAAAGGATAATCTTGTTCAAAGCCCCGCATACCTAAAAATGGAAGATGAATATGAACTTCCGACTCCAGAACTTTATTCACGAAAATAATGGGTGCTTCTCGAAGCCCTTAACATGATCAACTCGAATCCCAAATTAATTTAAAATTTCTACGGTTCAATCAAGAGACATAAAAGGATGAAATTTGGAGTAGTAGGATTGGGGTTTGAGCCTTAGGAAATTTTGGAGAAAAATGAGCTATTGAATGCTCTTAATGGACTTAAATCCATGGTTTACCCTGATGGATTGGAGTGGGAATGACCAAAATACCCTTAAAAATCAAATAATGTCAAATCTGTCCTTCGGTGAACTGTTTTGATAGGCTGAAGTAGATCGACCAAAACTTTTTGCTCCAATGGCCAAATTGGATGAAACCAATTTCATTGGAAAGTGGACTTTCAGAGCTTTCTGTTGATATATAGTATCTCACCCAGATCATTATGTACAAGGATTTATGATCGTTTGAAGTTGACCCTAAAATTCGCTCGGCCTCATTATTTTTTCTTGCACATTTACTGTTCACCACTATTCACGGTTAGATCGGAATGATCATACCTTATCGCTCGAGTGTCCGTTTTGGATGATCCACATATCGTTGGAAATATTATTCGATGCTCTACGCGATGACGGGTTGAATATCCAGAAATTTCACACAGAAAAATTATTAATCACGATAAAGAACAGAATTCAACACATTTTCGTCCGAGATCTTAACGAAATTTTTTTTTCCGGGGCATCACACCTTCCTACTGGTTATATGAAGTGCATTGGTTTGGATGGATGTTTTTTAAAAGGAGTGACAAAAAGGCAGTTATTAGTTGTTGTGTGTAAAGATAGTAACAATCAAATGTTGCCACTGGCTTGGGCAATGGTTGAGATTGAAAACTTGACCACTTGGAGTTGGTTTATTAGGATTGTAAAAGAAGATCTGCAGCTCGGAGATGGGACAAATTTGACAGTGATAACAAACATGCAAAAGGTAAAGAATTATTGTTTGCCTTCTGTTTTTGTTTCTATTTATGTTTATATTATAACTGTTTCTGTTTATGTTTATGTTTTAACTGTTTATGTTTCTGTTTTTGTTATAGGGATTAGAAATTGTTTTAACTGAATATTTACCAAATGCTGAACATAGAATATGTGCAAGGCATATCCTTGCAAACTGGTCAAAAGATGCTATATGTAGAGGTATTGAGAAGAAAAAATATTTTTGGAGGTATGCAAGATCTACCTTTGAGGCTGAGCTTAGGGACAACATTAGTTATATGAAGATGTTTGTTTTGGGGGGGGGAGGGGGAGAAATACTAGATAATTTGATGTATTTTAATCTAGAGAGATGGAGCAAGGTTTACTTTAGCTTTGGAACAAAGTGTGATGTTGTAGACAACAACATGGAAGAATGTTTTAATGCATGGATTTTAGGAGCTAGGCACAAGACTATAATTACAATGTTAGAGGAGATAAGGGTAAAAATGATGAAAAGAGTGGGACAGATGAGGGATTTTTGTGAAACTTGGATCAGTGACATTTCTCCAATGGCTATGAAAGTACTAAATGATAATACAGCAAGGTCTATAAAGTGCATCATAGAATGGAATTCTGATATAGGGTATGAGGTACTTGATAAAGATATAGGCATATTGTGGATCTTTCTAGACAATATTGTAGTTGTAGAGCATGGATGTTGAAGGGTATACCTTGTCCTCATGCAGTGGTTGCTCTTCACCACAAAAAATTGAAACCAGTAAACTACATTTCTCACTGGTACATTAGAGAAACTTACATGAACACATATAGTTTCTTCATTCAACCAGTTTTGAATATGAAGATGTGGCCACAATTACAAAATATCTCTTTTATGCCACCTCCTATTAGGAAGATGCTAGGTAGGCCTAGAAAGAATAGGAAGAAAGAAGAAGGTGAAACCAAAAAGAAAACTAAAAAGCTTTCCAAGAGGGGGATTGAGATTTCATGTGGCACTTGCCATAGCAAGGGTCACAACAAAAGAGGATGTCCAACAGGTGCACCTGCTGCTGGCACTAATGCAAATCCTGGCCCAAGTTCATTTGCTGGTGCAAACCCAAGTGTAGGTCCAAGTGCAATCCCAAGTGCAACACCTACTGTTGGAAAAAAAAGAGGTTCTACTGGAAGAGGAAGGGGTGGACCACCAAAGGATTCTACAGAAAAGGTATTTTATTTAATTTGACAGTGTTGTGAACTAATTATGCTTACCTTATAGTAAATATCTTCTTTTCTTTTCTTTTAGTGTGCTGGCAAACCAAGAATGGTTGAAATGGGATTACTTCACACACAAAGTGGATGCACAATTCTTAATTTAAGTTTACTACTACATTTACTATCTAAATTTTATTTACTAAAGTTAACACTTTCTTCCTTTCAGCCGCCGGGAATGCCTAGTGAGAGATTCAGAATTGCCAAGTCTTCAGCATTTGTGACTGGAAATCTCGGATATACACCAAAAACTGGTGTAAAATGAAAAGGAAAAAAAACTATGACCTCCAGGCAACTACAAGAAATGAGAGGCAAAAAAACAAATGCAAACAAGGTCCAAAGTTGCACGCTTAAGTCAAGAAAGCTCCAATGTTCAATCTCTATGAGAAGTTGGTGTAGACTACATTTGAGACTGCATTTATATAGATTCCCTTGTATAAATCTTGGCATTTGTGACTGCATTTAAGACTATATTTTTGATAATTCACTGATGTTGGTAGCTGGGATTGCATTTAAGACTATTTTTTGGTAGTTCACTGATGTTGGCAGTTATAACTGCTTTTTGTAACTGTAATTAGTTCACTGATATTGGTGGCTGCTTTGACTGCATTTTGTAACTGTAATTAGTTTAATAGTACTGATCTTTTTGTAAATGTATTTGGCAACAAGATGTAATTAGCACTCATTTTTAGTTAATGATTATGCAGTTGTAAGTTCATTATTGCTGAAATTTGTGTTTGTGCTTGTCCAGAAGTTGTGACTGCATTTATTAATGTTAAATTTGTGTTGTGATGTTGTTAAAATTTGTGTTTGTGCTTGTGCAGCAGCTGTAACTGCATTTAGTGTTGTGATATTGTATACAAATTGCAACACAAAGAACTGGGAGGAACCACTAAAAATAAAATCAAAACTGTCAAGTTTAACCTTACAATTTCATTACACAATAATTTAACTACACAACCTGACAGTTTTATCAAAGGTAACACCTAATAATTGATACAAATTTCAGCCCCTTAAAATATAACAAAAACAAAGCAACTTAGTTTAGGGAAGCCTTCTTGGAGCTCTTTTCAAGAACATGAATTGAAATAGAAAACTAACACCCAAAATACATACATAAATGAGAGTAGTCCATAGTTATTTTTCCCTTTTCTTGGACTTAGCCAACTTGATCTTCCATTTTTTCTCATTTTTCTTCATCATCTTCAAATCATCCTGAAAATTATACATTTGCAACTCTATTTTGTTCATGTCTATTTTTCTCTCCACAGATTTGGTTGTCCTAGTAGTCTTGTCATCAATTATTTTGTGTTCATAAAATGCATAATTTGTCGAAGATTCAACTCTTTCCTCAAGCTCCCCAATTCTTCCCAACAATTTGGGAATAACAAATTTCGATCGTTCATCAATAGAATCATCCTTCCAAAGCCTAAAATCACATGATCTAGCATTCTAAAATGAAAGAAATTAGATTCGTATACACTATTCAAGATCAATGTTTGAAGGAAAAACTCACTTACCCCATAGTAAGGACAAGTCCAATAACGTCTACCCGGATTTCTTGAGGTCCATAAAGTAATCAAAGGCAAAAGATGTCCATGTTTGCATCAAACCTCGACCAACTCATGATCTTCTTCTTGCTTACAAAGTCTACTCAAACTTATCTTAGTCATTAAAGTACCTTGATTAAGAAAACAAGGTTTAAGAGAGATTGAACAACACTTGAGGGAAGAAAAAATTATGAAAATGGCAACAAAATTAAGACAAAATAATCATCAATATAGAAAGAAATCGAAGGATTAAAAAGATTTAGTTACCCATTCTTCAAACAAATGCTCTTCAATTTCGATTTTGAGAGACAAATTTGGGAATTAGGGTTTCCTAGTTTTGAGCCCCAAATTGGCTTAAATAAGAATAGATCCGTTGAAAATTAAAGATGATGTACTTTTAATATTTTTAGCCGTTTAGTTTTGTTATTTAATAGGTTGGACGCGCCTAAAACAAGTGTAACATACGCGCCTTAGAATGAGTGTCGCGGGGAGGTAATAATATCACTTTTATATAATTAAGGTGTGTAATAGGTCACTTAGATAGTTTAGGTGTGAATTCGACTTCTTGTATAGTTAGGAGTGGAAACGATGCTTTTCCCATTATTTCACAGACAAAGTGAACGCAAAAAGCAGGTGGCAAAGACAGGTCATACATGGATCTCAAAGACAATAACTAACTTGCACTCCTACAATATCGAATTAGGTTCCACTCATTCTTTTATTAAAACTAGTTTAGGTGTATGCGCCTTGCACGTGTACTTCACTTTAATTAGTTCAAACATTACACTAATATTTTTTTAAATAATAAAGAAGAATATAATAATTAATTTAATATCTTTTGAGTAGGAAAATATAGAGAATTTATTTATTAAACCTAACCTTTACCAAGAATATTTTTATAAGTCGATCGACATTCATCTACTATTTGTAAATTGCAACAAAATAATACAATGATAGAAACATCAAAATAATACAATTAAATCTAATCGTTACACACAAAAATTTCCTCAAAGTTGTCCGACATTCATCTATCACCTGTAAATAATAACAAAATAATACAATAATAGAGATATCAAAATAATACAACTAAACCTAACCTTTACATAAAAAAATTCCTCAAAGCCGGCTAACATTTATCTATCACCTGTAAAATGAAACAAAATAATATGATAAAAATGATATCAAAACAATACAATTAAACTTAAATTTTACACACAAAAATTTCTCAAAGCCTATCGAGATTCATCTACGAACTGTAAACTACCACAAAATAACAAACTAATAGAGATATTACGATAATTCAATTAAACCTAACCTTTACACAAGAAATTCTTCAAAGCCAACCGACATTCATCTACGACCTGTAAACTATAAAAAAAAATATAATAGTGATCACAAAGCTTCAATTTTGATCTAACTAATTCTTGTTTGAGTGAAAATTTTGACCCTAAAGAATTATTTTGAACGAAAACAAAGAAGATATATATATATATACACATATGTTGAATTCTATTATGCTGACAAAACAATAAAGAAGTTGAGGGTTAGTTTAGGTGTACGCGCCTTGCACGTGTACTTCACTTTAATTAGTTCAAACATTACACTAATATTTTTTTAAATAATAAAGAAGAATATAATAATTAATTTAATATCTTTTGAGTAGGTAAAGATAGAGAATTTATTTATTAAACCTAACCTTTACCAAGAATATTTTTATAAGTCGATCGACATTCATCTACTATCTGTAAATTGCAACAAAATAATACAATGATAGAAATATCAAAATAATACAATTAAATCTAATCGTTACACACACAAATTTTCTCAAAGTTGTCCGACATTCATCTACCACCTGTAAATAATAACAAAATAATACAATAATAGAGATATCAAAATAATACAACTAAACCTAACCTTTACATAAAAAAATTCCTCAAAGCCGTCTAACATTTATCTATCACCTGTAAAATGAAAAAAAATAATACGATAAAAATGATATCAAAACAATACAATTAAACTTAAATTTTACACACAAAAATTTCTCAAAGCCGGTCGAGATTCATCTACGAACTGTAAACTACCACAAAATAACAAACTAATAGAGATATTACGATAATACAATTAAACCTAACCTTTACACAAGAAATTCTTCAAAGCCAATCGACATTCATCTACGACCTGTAAACTATAAAAAAAAATATAATAGTGATCACAAAGCTTCGATTTTGATCCAACTAATTCTTGTCTGAGTGAAAATTTTGACCCTAAAGAATTATTTTGAACGAAAACAAAGAAGATATATATATATACACATATGTTGAATTCTATTATGCTGATAAAAACAATAAAGAAGTTGGCGGTTAGAAAATCAAACATCCATTAATCTAGACATACAATCGAATAAAGTTAGATGAGCATCAATCATATTCTCCCAATAGGTGAACCGGTTTGTTCTCAAGTTTAACGCACCTCTCAATATTTATAAAAGTATTTTCTTAATAAAGTCTTATTTTAGGAGTATTTTTTAAATGAACAGTAGAAAGAAAAATATTGATTAATTCTCCTACCATATATTTTAGGAGTCTCATATATTTTAGGAAGTCTAGTAGAAAGAAAAATTATAATTAATTCTCCTACTATATATTTTAGGAGTTTCATATATTTTAGAAAGTCTAGTTAATATAATAAAAAATAATTAAATAATAAATTTAAAAAATAGTGAAAAACAATTTTATCTAAAAAAAAGTCTTTTAATGAATAGTAAAAAGTTCAAATCACTTTTCTAAGGGTCTTCACACTTTTAATATATTATAGATTTTTCTAAGGTTAATACTAGAAAAAATGGGAAAAGCCACCACAAAAAGTGACCACATGTTGTCGCTTTTTTTTTTTTTTTTTGTGACCACAAAAGCGACCAAAAGTTGTGGTCTCAAAAAGAGTGGTTGCTTTTTTAAAGGATACCACATGTGGCCGCTTTTGCAAAAAAAATAATAATTTATAATTCAATATTATTTTTTTAAAAAAAAATCTCGTATTTAAAAAAGCGACCACTAGTGGTCACTTTTAAAAATTAATTAAATAATTTATTTAAATTGTGGTCGCTTTTATATAGAGAATTTATTTATATATTTTGGCAAAGCGACCACATGTGGTCACTTTGATAAATAGTAGTAAAATTATTTTAATAAAAGTGACCACATGTGGTCACTTTTAAATATATTTTAATTAATTAATCTTAACAAGAGCGATCACAGGTGGTCGCTTTTGTATAAATATTAATTAATTAAATTTTTAATAAGCGATCACATGTGGTCGCTTTTATGAAAATTATTTAATTAAATAAGTATAAGAAAGTGACCACATGTGGTAGCTTTTAAATATATATTAATTAATTAATTTTAATAATTTATAAATTTAGTTAATTAATATTTATACAAAAGCAACCACCTGTGGTCACTTTTATATATACAATTGAATAATTAATTTTAATAAAAGCGATCACCTTTGGTCGCTTTTATTTATTTATTTAATTAATTTTTTAAAAAGAGACCACAAGTGATCACTTTTGGATTTAAAAATATTTAAATAGTTAATTTTTAGAAAAACGACCACATGTGGTCACTTTTTAAAAATTTAAATAATTAATTAAATAAATAAAAGCGACCATATGTGGTCGCTTTTATTTATCTAATAATTATTTTTAATAAAACCATTTATAAAAAATAATGAATTAATTATATAAAAGCGGTTGCTAATATATATACAATTAAATAATTAATTTTAATAAAAGCGACCATCTGTGGTCGCTTTTGGATTTAAAAATATTTAAATAATTAATTAATTTAATAAAAGCGACCACATATGGTCTCTTTTATTTATTTAATAATTTTTGTTAATAAAATAAATTGTAAAAAATAATTAATTAATTATATAAAAGAGACCACATGTGGTTGCTTTTATACAAATTTCCAGATTACCGGTCGGTTTTTCTAGTAAATTTTTTAAAAAGCAACCACTTTTGGTTGATTTTTCTGATATTTTTGTAAAATAAATTACAACATATATATATATATATATATATATATATATATATATATATATATATATGCTACATTCCATATCAAATTTTCTATACAATACAACCCACCAATCAAATTTATCATCAAAATCATATTTAACATCTAATCAACCATCATCAAAATACAAACATTAAATTAAAATTATTAACACAAAATTTATCAATATTCCAAAAATAAACTACAAATCATCAAAACATACAAAAGAGTACAAAGCACAACTCGACATCCTCATCCATAAAATCAGAATCTTCTATAGTGTAATAATCATCAAGTGGGCTTAGATCTTTCGCAGCCTGAGGTGCATCACTAGGACACGGAGGAAGAATTCGTGGAGATTAAAGAAAATTATTGATTTGGTCCTGTATCATTTTCATTTGTGATATTGTTTTCTACTCTTTCTTCCTCGCCCTCTCAATTTGTGCAGCAAGCTTTTTAGTGAGTTGAGAAACCGTATTTTGTAGCTCTTTAGTGAGTTGAGAGACCGTATTTTGTAGCAACTCAATAGTTTCTCAATCAACTGATGAGATAAAGGATGATCCACCGGACGATGACCTAATATTCTCTATAAAATATTTTCTATGATAACTTAAGTGACTACACTTTTCAAGTCACTAATCCACTTCTCAAGTGGCTACACTTGATCATCTTGTAGTCACTAGTACACATTTTAAAACACTACACTTGATCATTTTCAAGTCACAATTTCATATTTCAAGTGACTACACTTAACTATTTTCATGTCTCTAATTCACATTTCAAGTGACAACAGTAAACCATTTTCAAGTCATGAATTCACATTTCAAGTGACAACACTTAACCTTTTTCAAGTCATGAATTCATATTTTCAAGTGATTACACTTTACTAATTTCAAAACATAAGTTCTCCTTTCAAGTAACTACACCAAACCATTTTTAAGTCACTAATTCACTTCTCAAGTGACTACACTTGATCATTTTGAAGTCACTAGTACACATTTCAAAACACTACACTTAACCATTTTCATGTCTCTAATTCACATTTCAAGTGACAACACTAAATCATTTTTAAGTCATGAATTCACATTTCAAGTGACAACACAATCATTTTCAAGTCACGAATTCACATTTTCAAGTGATTACACTTTATTAATTACAAAACACAAGTTCACTTTTCAAGTAACAACACTAAACCATTTTCAAGTCACTAATCCACTTTTCAAGTGACTACACTTGATCATTTTAAAGTCACTGCTACACATTTTACAACACTACACTTGATCATTTTTAAGTCACAAATTCATATTTCAAGTGACTACGCTTGATCATTTTCATGTCTCTAATTCACATTTCAAGTGACAACACTAAATCATTTTCAAGTCATGAATTCAAATCTCAAGTGCCAACACTTAACCATTTTCAAGTCATGAATTCACATTTTCAAGTGATTACACTTTACTAATTATAAAACACAAGTTCACTTTTCAAGTAACTACACTAAACCATTTTCAAGGTACTAATCCACTTCTCAAGTGACTACATTTGATCATTTTGAAGTTATTTGTACACATTTCAAAACACTACACTGATTATTTTCAAGTCACAAATTCATATTTTAAGTGACTACACTTAATCATTTTTAAGTCATGAATTCACATTTCTAGTGACAACACTAAATCATTTTCAAGTCATGAATTCATATTTTCAAGTGACAACACTAAACCATTTTTAAGTCATGAATTCACATTTTCAAGTGATTACACTAACTAATTAACATTTCAAAATACTACACTTGATCATTTTCAAGTCACAAATTCATATTGCAAGTGACTACACTTGACCACTTTTCAAGTATCTAATTCACATTTCAAGTGACCATACTTAACCATTTTCAAGTCACATTTTAAAGTAACTTATTCACATTTCAAAACACTATACTTAACCACTTTCAAGTAACTAATTCATATTTCATATTAGCAGCATCACAATTTAAAATAAAATTATTAAACATTCATTTATGTTATAAGTCAAACAATTTAATAGATTTAATAAAGCAAATAAGTAGAGGCGTCACATTTCCGTCTCACACTGTATAATTATAAAAAAACCTATGGCTTTCAAAGTCTTCTACAACAAACAATCCCACCATAACACTATACTTTAAGACTTCACTATAAGAAAATAGAGAGAATAACAAAGCAATCGGTCATCAAAAAATAACAAAGCAATCCTTTTCACTGCTCTTACAAGAAACATCTGCTAACGCCGATCTATCACTAAAAATAAGAAGGAATAATTTAGTAAATGAAATTTTAACTCCAACTTTTCTAATAGGATTGATAGATTCCTCAATTCAATTGCAGCTCTATTTGACAAATGGTTTGGACTATGAATAGCACACAAAAATGTCCATTTTGGATACTAGCTAATTGAGATAGTCTAAACCATATCTAGAAATCTACTAATAAACATAATATTAAAGGATTATTGTATTTTAATAGATTCAATAAGAGTACTTTAATCAACCAACAACTCTAAAACATAAAGATGATATTTTTTCTATAACTCCCTCAAATACTCCTTGACACTACATACCAATTAAGTTAATTTCGATAACAAAAAGATGCAACATATAAAACTAAATCAAAGTGCAAAAATTATAAGAAACAATTTGAATCATTCCAAGTACAAAACCTCCTACAATTATTCAATAGAGAAATGAACCAAACCTCTTGTGAACCAAACCAAAGTGAGGACTGCTTTCCGTCGGAGTTGAGGAAAATTACCGTCGTTGTTTTGGTTTCCCCTACGTTTTGTTTTTTGCCAACGTTGAGGACTACTTACAGACGAGCTGCCGGTGTTGCGGACTGCTTTCCACTGGATTGCTTTCCATCGCTGAGTCACCGCAAGCCAGAGCAATCTCCGACCATCACTACGTCACTGAGAGATTCTTCCGTCGGTGAGATTTCATTGGTAAGAGCTGACTGCATTGGTGGATGCTAGGGTTATTTCAGATGCTAGGCAAATTAGAAGGGCAAAGGGCAATTAATATGGTTTGGGTTGGGTCGGGTCATGGTCGGATATTATAAAAAATTTAGAAAATCGATTATAAGCGGTTGGTTTAATTTTTTAAAAAATAATCAATCAAAAAACGACCACTTGTGGTCGTTTTCATTAAAAAATTAAAATTTTAATAAATTGTATAATATTTATAATAACATCTAAATAATTTAATGTAATGTATATATAAATCGAATAATTAGTTATTTTATCATCACTTTAACACGATTAGTATATGTCCTCAATCATATAATAATATCAAAGCATTTCATAAATTAGGATGAGTTTTTGGTTAATTATCTTTTAAATATGATATTATATACCTCGCAATAATACAAAGTATTAATCAGATGAATTATCGATTAATTAGCTTATGTTATTATAAATTCAACAATATACCCTTATCTATATTAACACGAGTAGTATATTTCATCAATAGTATGCTATCAACGTATTATTTAAAATAATTTGGTATATCGATTCAATTATCTAGCTTTTGATTACTGTGTACATCACTACACGAGATATACATATATATACATTTATTCGATTGACTATCAACTTTCAAATACGTACTATATACATTACATACACGAGTATATTACCCCATAATACAAAGTATTTCACATATACTCAGATGAATTATCGATTAATTTATCTTATGTTATTATACCTTCAACGGTATATTATTACCTCGATTGATCAATCACATGATATCATCGTATTCAATATATAATTGGATATGTTATTTAGTTACCTTTAATTTTGACTACGTACTACGTACATCACACTATACATGAGATATACATACGTATATATAAATGTAAGTTTTGGACTACATCCTACGTACCTATACATACACACACACTCTCTATTGACTATTAGGTTCTAAATACGTACTATATACATCACCTACATAAGTATATTACCCCATAATCCAACGTATTTCATACATACTTTGATGAGTTATCAATTAATGATTAGCTTACATTAATATAACTTCAATGTATAGTATATTATACTTCGATCATTTCAAATCAATGTATTCAATATACATTCAGTTAGCTTTTGCAATATATATACATATACATACACACTGAACATACACACACACTACTATCGACTATCAGGTTCTAAATACATACTATATACATCACATATACATGAGTATGTAATTATCCTATACACAACGTGTATATATATAGTATATACATATATACATATACATATATATATATATATTACTTACTACTATATATAAGAGAGAATGTGAGATTTTGGTAGTCTCTACATCAAGTTTTTTGTCAATTTTATCTCTAATTTAATTTTAATTACTCTATAAATTTTCATCCATTTTGATAAATTTGAAAAATTATATGGGTATGATGATATATATCAATTATAGTGAATGTCTATCAAGATCTATTTGATGTCTATCAGGATTTGATGTATTTGTCTTTTAGTGTGAAACTAGGGAAAATTCCCCCTATAAATAGAAGGACTTCCTTCATTGTAAATCATCCCTCAAGAGAAGAAATAACAATTACTCTCTCTATTCTCTCTACTCTTCTTCTTTATTCTTTCTTGTTTTATAACACGTTATCAGCACGAGACTCTACCGTCTCAAATTTGAAGGCTAAGGCTAAGGTATTATTTTTTTTATTTCTTCATTTTTCCATATGGCTAACAATCTTACGAAGTGTGAGTTCGTTGCCCTTTAAAGTTCTGGCAAGAACTATATTTCATGGGTGTTGGATGCTAAAATCTACCTAGATGCTATGGGTCTTGGAGACACCATAAAGAATGGAAATACAACATCTAGTCAAAATCGTGCTAAGGCTATGATTTTCTTGCGTCATCATCTTGACGAAGTTCTAAAAATTGAGTACCTTTCTACTAAGGATCCACTTGTATTGTGGAATAGACTAAAAGAAAGGTTTTACCACTTAAAGATGGTCATCCTCCCGAAAGCATGATATGAGTGGATGCATCTAAGATTTCAAGACTACAAGTCTGTTCATGAATACAATTCTGCCATATTCAGAATTTATTCTCAATTGAAACTTTGTGGAGAGACGGTCAATGATAATGATATGATGGAAAATATGCTCTCCACTTTTCATGCCTCGAATGTGATCTTACAGCAATAATATCGATAAAAAAATTTCAAGAAGTATACTGAACTGAGTTCTCATCTTCTAGTGGCTGAACAAAATAATGATTTGTTGATGAAAAATCACGAGAACCGACCAACTGGATCTGTACCATTCCCTAAGGTGAATGATGTGCACGCTCACCATGCTAGGCGTGGAAAAGGTCACGGCCCTGGTCGTGGACGTGGTCGTGGTCGTGATGACCAAGAAAGAAACCCTGTTTCGAGTGTTAATAATTCATCAAACAAAAGGAGAAAAGATGAGAAACGTGAAGCAGTTACTTGTTTTTTATGTGGAGGAAAAGGACATTATTCACGTGATTAGCGTGCTCTCAAGCACTTGGTTGATCTTTATAAAGCATCACTAAACAAGAAAGAGAGAAATCCCGAGGCTAACTTTCTCTCTGAAAATAATGTTGACATCACATGTTTGGATGTAGCAGACTTTTTCGAGCACCCTGAAGGAAAGATTGATCACTTGATTGGTGATGGTTCCATAAACATGAAAGAATGAATGATTTTTAATTTTGTTTATTTTTATTGATAATAGTTAGTGAATAAAGAATCATGTAAAAGTAGTTGTTTGCATGAGTATTAGTTTTTGATTAATATTGATTAGTTCAATTATATTATTGTAGTTTATTATTTATTGAATTGAATTTTAATTTTATCATTATTTATTATAAAAAAAGACGATATTACAGAGGTTTACTTTTCGCATGAAAACAATATGTGAAGTGCTTGGTTTGCATTCATTACAAAGCAAAATTATCATTCTTTACAATGTTGTGCAAACAATATGATTAATATTGCATTCTGTAATGTATTCTTTATATTAACATTCTTTAATATAATAATATTCTCATATGATTATGTAATATAATAATATTTTTATATTCTCATTTCGTAATACGATTACAATTGCATCTCGTACTAATTGAATATATTTCTTTTTAATTACTTAGTTAAAGTGTGATTAATAATTTTTTTATATTATAAGTTTTCACTTTGTACAAAGATTTAATATATATTTTATTTGGTGCATGTTATTTTATTTAAAGATATGGATACTTTTCAAGAAGATATTTGTTTGATTGATTCTGGCACTACACATACGATATTCAAAGACAAGAAATATTTCTCTTATCTAAACATGGAAAAGATTAATGTTACTATAATTTCTGGTGGTGCTGATTTGATTGAAGGCTTCGGAAAAGCCATTATAATCTTGCCCAAGGGAACTAAACTCATCATAAATAATGCTATGTTCTCTCCCAAGTCTCGGAGAAACTTGATGAGTTTTAAAGATATCCGTGAAAATGGTTATCATATCAAAACATTTGATAAGATGAATCTTGAATATCTTGGTATCACCAAGAATGTCTCTGGGAAGACATGCGTTGTTGAAAAGTTCCCTGCTGTATCTTCTGGCCTGTATTGGATAAAGATTTGTGCAATTGAGGCACATTCTATAGTAAATCAGAAGTTTACTGATTCCAATACTTTCGTACTTTGGCATGATCATTTGGGACATCCAGGATCAACAGTGATGAGACGAATAATAGAAAATTCAAATGAGCATCCATTAAAGAACTTGCAGGTTCTTTCGAATGGTGAAATTTCATGTAATGCTTGTTATCAAAGAAAGTTGATTGTGAGACCATCACCAACAAAAGTTGGGATTGAGTCCCCCGCTTTCTTGGAACGAATACATGGGGACATTTGTGGACCAATTCACCCACCAAGTGGGTCGTTTAGATACTTCATGGTCCTAATAGATGCTTTTTCTAGATGGTCTCATGTGTGCCTTTTTTCATCTCACAACTTGGCATTTGCAAAATTATTGGCATAAATAATACGATTACGGGCACAATTTCCTGATAATTAAAACAAGTCTATTCTCCTTGATAATGCTGCAGAATTTTCATCCCAAGAATTTAATGACTATTTCTTATCGATCGGGATAAGAGTGGAACATCCTGTACCCCATGTTCACACTCAAAATGGCCTTGCTGAGTCATTAATTAAACGTCTGCAGTTGATAGCAAGACCATTACTAATGAAAACTAAGTTGCCCACTTTTGTTTGGGGTCATGCAATTTTGCATGATGCAACACTTATTCGTCTTAGACAGGTAAATTATCATAAATTTTCTCTGTTGTAATTGGTTTTGGGTTAAGAGCCTAATATATCTCATCTGAGAATTTTTAGGTGCGGTGTTTATGTACCGATAGCACCACCAAATCGCACCAAGATGGGCCCCTAAAGAAGGTTAGGAATTTATGTTGGGTTTGAATCACCCTCCATTATTCGCTATCTTGAACCATTAACGAGAGATATGTTCACTGCTCGATTTACAGATTATCGATTTAATGAGATACTTTTCCCAAAATTAGGGGGAGAAGATAGTGACATCAAAAGAGAAATTTTGTGGAAAAATTCATCACTATCTCATCTTGATCCACGTGCTTCTATTTGTGAGCAAGAAGTATAAAAGATTATTCATCTGCAGAGAATTGCAAATCAAATGCCGAACGCATTTACAGATTTGAAAAGGATCACTAAATCACATATTCCTGCAGAGAATGTCCCAATTCAAATTGATGTCCCTAAAGGACCATCCACTAGTGTCATAGCTAATGAATCTAAAGCACGCTTGAAGCGTGGAAGACCATTAGGTTCTAAGGATCAAAATCCTAGAAAAATAAAAAAAATGGTCAAGATGACACTACGAAAGATCCACATATGGAAGTTCAAGATTTGAGCAATGTTGATATCCTTGAAGGAATCAATGATCCTGAGACTAAAAAAAATGAGGAACTATCCATAAATTCAAGTGATGTTGAAACGAATTTGAATCGATCTGAAATAATAGTGGATCATGTCTTTGCATATAATGTTGCAACGAAAATCATGCAAGATAGCGAGGATCTTGAACCTCGATTTGTCACAGAATGTCGACAAAGAAATAACTGACCAAAATGGTAAGAAGCAATTCAATCTGAATTGAATTCGCTCGCCAAACGTGAAGTTTTTGGACCCATAGCTCAAACACCTAATGGTATTAAGCTTGTTGGCTATAAATGGGTCTTTGTGCGAAAAAAAAATGAAAAAAATGAAATACAAAGATATAAAGCACGCCTTGTTGCACAAGGATTTTCACAACGGCCTGGTGTCGATTATGATGAGACATATTCACCAGTTATGGTTGCAATAATATTACGTTATCTTATTAGTTTCACTATCCATGAGAGTCTTGAAATGCATTTGATGGATGTGGTAACAGCCTATCTATATGGATCACTTGATAATGAGATATACATGAAAATTCCCAAAGGATTTAAAATGCCGAAAGCATATAGTTCAAAGCCTCGGGAAATATATTCCATTAGATTGCAAAGATCATTTTATGGTTTGAATAAATATGGACGCATGTGGTATAACCGTCTTAGTGAATATTTATCTAAAAAAGGTTATACGAATGATGAAATTTGCCCATGTGTTTTCATAAAGAAAACAACGTCGTAGTTTGTTATACTTGTTGTCTATGTCGATGACATAAACCTTATTGGAACACCAATAAAGCTTCAAAAGGCAATTGATTACCTAAAGAAAGAGTTTGAGATGAAAGATCTCGGAAAGACAAAGTTATACCTTGCTTTGCAAATTGAGCATTTGACAAATGGTATCTTTGTCCATCAATATGCCTACACAGAAAAGGTGTTGAAATGATTCTATATGGATGAAGCACATCCAATAAGTACTCCGATGGTTGTTCGATCACTTGATGTGAATAAGGATCCATTTCGACCTCAAGAAAATAATGAGGAACTCATTAGTCCTGAAATACCATATCTTAGTGCAATTGGTGCACTAATGTATCTTGCAAATACTACAAGGCCTGATATTGCCTTTTCAGTCAATTTGCTAGCAAGGTATAGTTCTGCTCCTACTAGGAGACATTGGAATGGGATCAAACACACATTACGGTATCTAAAGGGGACTACCAATATGGGCTTATTTTATTCTAAAGATTTTAATTCCGATCTTGTTGGTTATGCTGATGTTGGATACTTATCCGACCTGCATAAAGCTCGGTCTCAAACAGGCTATGTATTCATATGTGGGGGTACTGTCATATCTTGGAGATCAACAAAGCAGTCTATCGTAGCCACTTTATCGAATCACGCTGAGATTATAGCTATTCATGAAGCAAGCCGAGAGTGTGTGTGGTTGAGGTCCATAATACATCTCATTCGAGAAAAATATGGCTTAAATGTGACAAAGTCCCCACAATTTTATATGAAGATAACGCAGCATGCATAGCACAACTGAAAAGTGGATTCATAAAAGGAGATAGAATGAAGCACATTTTTTCAAAGCTCTTCTATACACATGAGCTCCAAAAGAATGGTGATATTGACGTACAACAGATTCGTTCAAGTGACAATGTGGCTGATTTATTCCCCAAGTCTCTTCCAACTGCAACTTTCAAGAAGATAGTACACAAGATCGGAATGCAAAGGTTCAAGGATGTTCTTATTAAGGAGAGCTAATACGCGCTGTACTCTTTTTCCTTTATGAGGTTTTTTCCCACTGGATTTTCCTTGTAAGGTTTTTAATGAGGCATCCTATATGCGTATTGTTAGACATTCAAGGGGGAGTGTTATGATATATATCAATTATAGTGAATGTCTATCAAGATGTATCAAGATCTATTTGATGTCTATCAATATTTGATGTATTTGTCTTTTAGTGTGAAATTAGGGCAAATTCCCCCTATAAATAGAAGGGTTTCCTTCATTGTAAATCATCCCTCAAGAGAAGAAATAACAATTACTCTCTCTACTCTTCTTCTTTATTCTTTCTTATTTTATAACAATGGATTTATTAAATGCTACAAAAGTGATGAGTCATGGAAAAATGATAGTGACACCATAAAAACTATTTATACAATTAAATTCAAAATTGATCCAAGAGTTTATTATCTTTCTATTTTGTAGAAATGTTTATTAATCTTACTTCAAATTTTTATTTTTCTAATAAATTTATCATGGACAAGTAATTAAAGTATCTTGACATTTTTTTTCTAACTTAGTACATGCTTAACTATTTAATAAAAAAATATTTTTTATATATAGCTAAAAATGTTTGAAAATTTAATTTTTTTAAAAAATATAATTTAACTCTCCAAATATTAATATTACTAAATAATTAAAAATGAGGGTGATTCTTTTTCACATTTTTTTATGATGAATTTTTTTTAACAAAAAATAGAATTATCAATATTTTATAGAATTTAGGACAAAATAAGTAAACATGAAATATTAAAGCTTCATACACGTTTAAGAAATATCAACATAAATTTCTTAACATGTATTTTTAGGAAAAAGAAACTACTAAAGTTTTTAAAAAAATAGTAACTTTTCAATTTCTTTTGTATGGTTTAATATGAAGAAAAATCTACAAAAGTATTTTGTTGAACCAAGTCTTTTAGCTATTTAAATTAAATTCTATCATTATTTATAAGTTAACGTTATTGATGCTACCATACAACAATTTGTAGTGTTAAATATTTATTATATTACTTTGAATGTCAGAATTTTCTTTTCTAATAATAAATGGATTAATTAAGGTGAAGGTTATTATAAGGTGAAGAGTATTTTTGTAAACAAACTATCTATTCTTAGAAAAAATGCAACACATATTATTTTTAGTACCATAAATCAAATAACCACTAAAAGTTATACCAGGATAACTAATCTCGAACAAATAATTTTGTGCTTACTTGCACCTAAACTAATTCCATCGAGTATCTGCTATCTCCCATCAGCACAGGTACCAGGTGACTCAATCCACCAAGTGAAAAATCTTCCGAAAGCAGATTTTATATGTCGTAAGTCAATGAAGAAAGGGCTAAATTGCTGAAACCTGAAACTTATATCGGCAAGGAATCTAAACAAGACAAAGGCCGATTAAGAAAAAATTGAGTCACATATGACGCACAAATTAGAACTTTCCAAAGCTTTCCATTTAAGGCTCGACTAGGGATGGCAAATGGATGTGTCCACTCGAATATGGGCAGATTGAAAATGGGTCATGTGAAAATGGATAAAATATCTGACCCAACCCATATTTGATATAGATAAAATGGTAAATCTAATGGATATCCATATTATCCATTACTTTGTATTATGTAAAGAAAAAAGTAGTACTACATTATAATCATTTTTTTTATAATCAGGTATTCCTATATTACAATCATTTTTTCTTCTTTTTCTTCTTTAAGGTTGTATTTGGTATGAAAGAAAATATATTGTGTTTTTTCTAAAAAAATATTTCTTGAAAAATAAGTGATCTTAAATTGGGGTCTTGGGTATGAAAGAAAATATTGTATTTTTTTCTAAAAAATATTTCTTGAAAAATAAGTGATCTTAAATTGGAGTCACGAGTCGGCTCTCGGGTCGATGTAAAAATTTAAATCTTTGATCTAGTTGAAAGTTTGATTTTGATTGTGGGTCGGGTCTTGGGTTGCGGTTGTGATTTGAATCTTGAGTCTCGAATTTGTGTCGAGATTTGAATCTCGAGTCTGTGTCGAGAGTTAGATCTCGAGACGAGTTTGATATTTGATCTTGAAACGTGAGTTTGGGCTCGAGTCTGGATTGTAGTCGTGTCTCAAACTGATGTAATAATGGAATTTAAATTTTGAATTTTGGATTAGTGTCCATATTTGGCTCTCGAGTCGATATTGAAAATTAGGTCTCGAGATAGATTTGGGAGTTTTCTCTCAAATCGAGAGTCGGGGTCTCGGGTCGTAATTGTGTCTCGTATCAGTCTCATAGTCAAGAGTCAAATCCTCGAGTGGGGTTATATGCGGGTCTCGGATTGGGTCAGATGTCGTGTCCTGAATCTCGGGTCGGAAGTCGGGTCTCAAATTTGATCTCGTTTTACGTCTCGGATAAAAAAATAATTTAAAAAATAAAAAAGTCAAATTTTCTTAAAAAGTTAAAAAAAGAATAAAGATTTAAGAAAATAAAAAATAAATAAAAAAGAAAAATATTTTTCATTTTTTTTAAAATCTTTTTTTGAAAATAATTTTCTTCATTCCAAACACACTCTTAATAAGTATACTTTAGAGGTTACTACATCTTCACATATGACATACATTAAGAAGAGTGCAATTGGTGGTACCATGAGTTATCCATATTTTAGAATAGATAATAGGAAAAAAGACACCACTTGACCATTTTTAAAACAAATAGCCCAAGTTTGACATCTTGCCAAAAAATAGTCAGTCGGCTATTTTATTTCTATAGTATAGTATTTCCTAATTTGGGTTATTTTGGTCAATGTAGTTCACATACAGTTTATATACTATATTAATACGGTCCATATACAAATAGAAAAAAACTTACACGCACCCGGTGTATACACCAAACCAATACATGCATGCCATATGTTTGAATTTAAAGTTCATGTTACTTAACCATGATTAATCAACATGTATTTTACTTAATTTAATTACATAACCATGGTAAAAAATATTAATTTGGTGTATACACTGGGTGCGTGTAAGTTTTTATCAAATATACTGATACAATTTTCAACTTAGGTCATTCGACCCTTTTCTAAAAATATTTCAGTTTTTTTTCTCTATAAATTTTTTAACTGAAAAATATTCTCCTTTTTTTTGGTTGTTTAAAAATAATAAGTAAATATAATTATATAAAAATAGTATAATTATTATATAGAATATGTATCTATATAAGATATATGTATAAAAATTATATAGTTCTATCAAATATGTATATGTATAAAATATATATAAAAAAAATGTATTGAACATGTATAAAAATTATATAATTATTATAAAAAAATGTGTAAAAAAAACTGTACAATTATTGTATAAATTGTATATCGAAATTATATAATTTTCATATAGAATATTTATATGTATAAGATATATATAGAAACTGTATAGAATATGTATAGAAACTGTATAAAACAAGTCAACAAACTAAAATGGCTAGAAAGTGGAATTTGAATTGCATGGCTATTTTCATGGAATTAATTTCGTCCGAGTGGCCATTTGTATCCTTTTCCCATGATAATATAAGTTGATCCATATTTGACCCATTTTAAATGAATTGAATATCCAACTTATTTAAAATGAATAAAACAGACAATAACCATATATTTTATCCATTTTGCCACCCCTAGCTCGACCTAATAGCCTGTGTCACACAGGAAAGTAATCCACTAAGCGCTACCGACACTAACAAGATTACAAGACAGTGGATATCGAAGAGAGCCAAATCAGGAGTCTATTTTGTACGCAATCAATATCTGTGGAAGAGGAGACGACTGAAAAGAGAGGCTTCCTCTAATGAACTCTAACTGCAAGGTAAATGCAGTGGCGGACCCAACTTTTTTAGGTTGGGGGTGCTCAAAAAATAATTTACTAAACAATGCAGTTATAGGGATTCAAGCCCAGGATGGGAGACATGAAAGTAATGTCTAAAGCCAGAGCACCTAACCATGCTTTTGTTCTCTGGGTGCTTTTGTATATATTTTATTATTTTTTCATTGTTTCTTATATAATTATACCTCCTCTATGTCGAGTTTAGTGGGTGCTCGAGCACTCGAAAATTACACGTCGGTCCGCCCATGGTAAATGGCTTAATAGTTGCAGAGATGTACTCCAATTTATTGTCACAGTAACACGGGCTTTTAAACCCACTGGTCAGCCAGATACGAAACGCAGCTTCAAACAAAACCAATATTAGCAAATACATTGAACTTGATGCAAAATATTAATCGATATAGCTAAGGATGTGACCTAGTGATCAATGAAGCGGTTGAGAACCATGAGGTTTCAGGTTCAAATCAGGAGACAAAAACAATAGGTGATTCCTTTCTATCTATCCTAATCCCACCTCCCCACCCCCAAAACCCACAGCAAACCCCTTTTCAGTCAGAAGTCAGAAAAATGCAGAGAAACTCTTGTATAATTGGTCTTCTCTCTGAGTGGATTATCATTTTTTTAATAATTACACACATGAGTATAAATTAGAGGCTAAAAGGCAGAAAATGTGCACAGTTAATAACTAATGCATGCATTTAATGTCCATGCCTCTAGACTCACACTCTGACTTCTCCTCTCAATATGCAGCAGGTAGAACGACCAAATGCACTGATAGATCACCGCATGTAGGGTCAAGCATTGGGTTGAGCCCAACTGAACTTATTATAATATCGAGTATAATCGAGCTCAAACGAGCTACAGTACAAGGCGGAGCCTAAGCCGGAACACAATTGATCTTTGTTAGCAATACCGATCAGTAAAGTCAGCTCAACCAAACTACAGCACCGAGTGCAACCCAATGCTTTAACATTTGCGCGTGTAGTGCTATGCCTTTAGAAAAAATTATATCCATAACAAATTGATTGACAGATGAATTCAACTGTAACTCATTTATATAAAATTATAAGTCCAAATTCGAATGCGCCTACTTTAATGTTGAACCTAAACTAGAGCTTTTAGAGCAACACTAAGAAAACAATTAGCAATACTAACTTACATTCCGTTATTTTTGATAACCAGCTTAGTTTAAATACATTTTACCTTACACACAAAATAGTCTTAAGTTGCAGTGTGATTAACATTTAATTATATTGAAAAAAGAAGTATAGAATTACAAATTTATTACTCCCTCCATTCCGGTTCATGTGGCAGCATTTCCGTTTTCGTCCGTTCAAAAGGAATGACAATTTTCTAAATCTGAAAACGATTTAACTTAAACTTCACATGTATCTTTTATGATAAACTTTTATAGCCACACAACTATGGCAAGTTTAGGGCATAAGTTTTAAACGTCTTACAACTTATAAAAAATGAAAAGGCAAAACACCACTTATTCAAAAGGAAGTACTTATTAATTGAGCTTAGTTTTAAAGTAATCTGTAGCCGTTTGGCAATGAAAATTATTTTCTTTTTTTTGAAAAATTATTTCACTTTAGTGAAAAAAGTAAAAACAAGATGCATTTGGCCATGAAAATTTCAAATATAATTTCGAAATTGCATTTGGAAAAGTGAACAAGTTTTTCACTCATATTTCTCTCACAAAATTTCAAAAACAACTTTAATTTATATTAATGGTCAAACACAACTCCAACTCCAACTCCAACTCCAAAAAATTATGATATTCATGACCAAACGGGGCCTTACATGACTCAACAGAGCCAAACGAAATGAGCTAAGTTTCTGTATGTTGTACCATTGAGTATCGCAATTGCAAATATCACAATTCGTTGCTCTCGAAATGAGAGGCCAAAATCAAGGATCAATAGAATATATATATATATATATATATATACTAGATAGGTATGCCCGTGCGTTGCACGGGCCCAACATTTCAAATTCAAATATAGTTTAATTTATGCTTGATTTTAGTGCATCTATGATTTAAACACTAAATTAGCATGCATACCTCATAATAACTATAATTTATAAATGTAAAAGCAAAGTTTATCTTTTACAAAATGGCAAGCATAAGAACCGACGATCATATTGAAATAAGGATAACAATACATAAGGAAGAGAGAATAAAACTAATTCAATGCCCAAAAACAACCACTTCAAGTGTGAGAATGGAAATCATTCTTTGACCAATGGTAGATCAACTTCAAAATCTAAATTGAAAGCTTAGTAACTTGATTACCAACAATTAGGACAACTAATTCTGCTGATTCTTCTTCAAGTATCTCTTTTTCATTTTTTCTATCCAACGTGATTCTTGTTTTGACGAAGAATACACATCTATTGCACTTCAAAATATATTTCTTTGTCATCTTTAAATATACAACCTACAAAGAAAAAATTAATGATGTAACATGGTGTTAGCCTTGAGAAATAGCAACTCAGATAATATTTAATAAACATTTGCATTCACATAATAAAGATGCAAAATCTGCAAAAAAATACTAATCAATAGAATAGAGGTTGAGAGATTTTAGAGTGCAAAATCCCCAACAAAATACTAATCAGTAGAATAAACTATAAAGGTCAGACAGATTTCACATTGCAAAATCCACAACAAAGTATTCATCAGTAAAATAAAGGTTTGACAGATTTTACTTTCAAACCATACGTTATAGAAGAAATGTGTGTCATGTCTATACAAATACAGGCTATCTTCATTAACATGAAACTTCGTGACATATAACTCAAAACACTCACTTGAGCAGACACACATAAATGAATAGATATAAAAATATCACCAATTTTTAGGATGAAAAAAGAAACTTGTTAAGTTTTACTACATGTCTTAACATTTCATAAAACTACTAATAGATGCTAGGTGTTTGTAACACGGCACATTTGTTCATTCTATTAAAAGCTTATTTACATGCTATTATAATTTAACGTGTGATGCATCAGCTATATGGTCAATCAAGCTATTCTTTGCTTGTGGTTTTCGATGAAAATATTACAATTTGCTTTAAATAATAGGCAAGACATAAAGTTATTATGTCAGTAGATAGAATGAAAACATAGAAACAAAACATATAATTTACCCAATTGAACATGTAATAGCAAAAATTCATTCAGCAGATACCTTCTAGCATAATTTTTTCTTAATTGGACAAGCTAATTTTTCAAATCAGGTCCAAGACAGTTAAAAGGTATAGACAAAATTACAGCTGCTCCACTTATTCTTTGGCCGAATGTTAATATTTACTTTGCAAATTAGCTTTCAGAAAACACCACTATTTTTTCACTATTGTTAACTACAGCAGCTCCACTACTTCTTTGGTTTAATGTTAAAATTTACTTTGCAAATTAGCTTTGCATAAAACATCACTCTTTCTCACTATTGTTTGTTCAGCATTACCATAATTCCAAAATACAAAGTAAGAACATTCTCAGGATACTTTCTATATGATGGACGGCGTAAACAGAATAAGATTGACAACTCAACAACTAGTATTCTGTAGAAACTATGTTCCTAGAAGTATTTCTTTAAATAAGATACACCATCTTTATGAAATCAACATGATTCTTATCAATATTGCAAGAGTATCAATGCACTTAATAAAAAGTAAGATTTTCGTTAAACAAACATCCCTTACCATACACTAAACAAACTTTGCAAACTAACCCAGGAATGAAACGTATCAGGAGAAAGAACTAAGTAAAGCAAGAATTTAACAGATCATTATAGGTTGCAGCACAGTGCCATCTGAGTCAACAGAAAACATCTTTAAGATCATGAAACAATTTATCATTTTCTTTTATAGTAAAAAAGTAACTGCTACGATCCAATTCACATGACTTTCCTATTTCAAGTATGGTCTTCAAAATCACGGATAATGTTCTGTCAGGAGAACACAATCCACGCAAAAAGAAACTACAGAAATAAAAATGTAGTTAAAAAATAAAATATATACACATATTTCACAATATCATATTCATATAAAAGAGATTGAAAGCTTTAATCAACTATAAAAAGCGAATGAAAGAAACATTCCCGACATGCTAATTTTATGTTACCATCTTTTCAATTTCATGCCTAAATTCACAATCAAACTTCCATGATTTGAATCTTCAAATTTGAACTGTGCTACATAAATTAGAACAACAAAAGATCGATAGATGAAAGAGGTAAGAATCTAAAAAAGCGAATATGAAAAAGTGAAACGTTGAACCCTAAGCTCGAAAAAATTGCTAACTGGGCTTTAATATCAATTTCAAAATCAAAAAAATTAGATCAAACCAATAATTTATCAATCCAAAATATGTCATTTGTCATTGAAAGGACCATCATAGGCAATCGAAAAGACATATCACCACTGAGTCAATTACAACTATCAGGTTATAGATTAAATCGAACCAAACCGAAGCAGCTTACTACATAGTTGTAGGAGTAGCAAATATTACCTTTTGGGCTTGTCTTTTATTGAGCATATCCTTTCACCACCCACGACTTTATGGGGGCCTTGCTTCTGACATCGCCAACTTTTAAAGTCACCAGCAGATTAAAAAACAAATTAGACGAAAACAATTACTAACAAAATTAGGAAAACTGAGTGAAAAAACACGGTTCAACAAACCTTGAGTTTTTGTTGCCAACATCTCCTGGCTTACACAGGCCACATTCTACTGCTTTTGCAGTAACAACAACTTCTTTTGCTAAACTTGACCTTCCCTTAGGGCCTTTTTCATCTTCTTTTTGCCAGAATCTGAAAGGACTTCCAGGAAGTATGTAGGTTCTCCAGTGTCTTATCACATACAAATGTCTCATATAGAACTTTAAATAGAAAAATTCTTTTCACTTTCTTTCGAAAGATTGACATTTGTGGTTTGCTCAATTGAGTAGACATCTATGGAAAATTAATTAATAACTAATACCACAGTAAAGAAAACAAGAATTCTCATTTCCATGGAATTATTTTTTAACCAGAAAAAAAGAAACAATTTTAGCCTTAAGCCCATCCCTCATACTGGAGGAACTAACTTGGGTTTATATATACATTGAGCACCTCAGCCGACACTCTTAATCACTCTTAGTAGATCAATGAAGGTCTCAACAAACACTATTATTAGTTGATTATTTACTTGGTGACAATCTTAACATGCAAAATTTTGTTTCTACCAGAGGATATTTTATCTCATACCAACACACATTCAATATTTATACTCTGGCAACATAACTAATGATTAGAAACACTTTGCTCAAACAAATATGTATGAATCAAAATCAAATACAATTATAGACGGATATGTCCATAAAAAGAAGAACAGCAAGGAACAAGCGAGGAAATCTACAGACATTTCTAGTATAAATACAAGAAAATTTGACATCTCCTTTAGCAATAGTAAACCGACGAACATTGATATAGTTTTGGAGGACGAATTGAACAAAGCTAAATCCCTATAAGTAGATTAAAATAGGGAATCACATCCATACAATATCTTTTCCATAACACACACATAATAAAGGACCAAAAGTAGTCAACTATCTTATTACCCACCATGAATCTGATTTGAGGTTCTGCACATGATGATTGATTCTAAGAATCTATAGTGCATGCACACACAGTCATTCACCAGCTTGTGGATCTGTCATGTGCATTATATAGATGGCTCTCATATCTTATTAAAGACACGTTTCTGATATTGCATGTGTGCTTGTGCAAACTGAATAAATTCTTGGTGCTTTCTTTCAGACCCTCTCCTTAGCAACTTGGCTTGTGGGAATAGAGCACCTATTATAGATCTATCAGCATATGAAGCAGAAAACTTTATTAAGAATAACTTGAATACAACACCTGGCAGGGCTGGGTCTTCAACTGTTATCCACATTAGTGACTGTGATGATGAGAAGGAAAAGGCTTGTGTTTAAAAAAGTAATGGTGTAGGAAGGAATTTAACATTTCCACACCAGATAAAAGAGCAGGATGTAAAGGAAACTTCATTGTCCAAGAGGAACAGAAGCTTAAGTGATAGTGACAATGGTGACGGTTCTTTATCTGGCAAACAAAAGACAAGATCTATTCAAGAATTAAATCATGATGGAAAGTTGTCCTTATCTCATGAGAATTTGCATAAAACGGTGTTTGTGAGAAGATGTGATGACAAATATGGAGGGAAGTCTCATTCTCAACCTTCTTCCAGAAGATCTGATTTATACAAGCTTGATGATATTCGTGATGATAGTTCTTCAGATTCAGGGAATGATCCCTTGAGTGACAAGAGTATGGATATGTTAATCCAAAGTTTCCAGCTTAAAAAAGAAAGAATTACAAGATGTAAAATGTTCTCTTCGGAAGATGATTTAAGATTGTCCTTTGAGAAGGACCCTGAACTTTGTATGGATGCAGTATGTGCACTTTATAGGCGACAATTTTCTCCAAACATCTCTTCCAAAGTCCTTGGTAATACCACGAGGCAGGAGTTGAGTGAATCTGATATATTCAGGTGTGTAATTACTTCCTGATCCTTTGACAAGTTTTATCTTTTTAGTGGTAACATTGTTAGTTTGATTATTGAATTGCTATTTTACCTTAGCAGCATAACCACTTAGCAAGTGTTACTGTCAGTGTTTAATAGCAAAGAAGATCAAGAATTCCAATCTTGTACACATAGGGAGAAGACACTTATAACACCACAACATAAGGACAACATTCAAATTTAGTTGAAACAATTTAAAAGAGGAATTTTCTACTGAAGGTATTGTGTTAAAATACAGACCCAAGATAGATATTTGTGACATGTCTATTGTGGGTTAAGTGATCTGTGATTGGATCTGATTCCAACTACTTGATCAGATCTTATTGCATTTGTTTAATCCAAATATCAAATGGAATGCATGTAATATCCAATTTGTTTCAATAATCAATCTGATTGTTTTTCTTTGGCTTTGTATCTAAGTTTGTTTGAACGGGTACTATCTCTATTATACTTTCTATAACTTATTATATGTTCTTTTATGTTTTTTCTCATGCAGCATAACTATTTTTGGTGAATACTTTTTGTAACTTATTATATGTTCTTGTATGTTTTTTCTCGTGCAGTATACGTGTTTTGGGTGAATATCTGATCGATGGTGATTTAGTAAATAAACGCAGAAAAACCATGGACGAAATACCTTCAAAGAATCATGAAAAAATGTAAGATCTTAGCTACTAAACTCTGTCATCAACTATATCAACTATACCTTAGCAAGGAGGATCCTTTGTTTCGCCCAATCCCTAAGTTCTAGTTTAGTAGAGAGGTAGACAGAAAGGTAATCTGCCTTTCATCTATACATATGTTGTTCCCTAAAAAACTAACTAATATGAACTTCCATATTTTAATCACTCCTGGTCCCCAACTGTTGCTGCACAAGATGGAAGCTTTTGCTGTGTTTAGATATTTTACAAGAGTTGCTAACAAAGATGTTATTCTGATTCACTTTTTGTGACTTTGGTGAGGAGAAAGCAAACAGAGCCTTACAGAACACAGTTTATAAAATGACTACTTTCTGCCGATGTAAATATGTTGTATATGTAATACGGTAGATACCTTAATGATCAACGCAGGTTGTATTGGAAGAACAATAGTTGGAGAAAGAAAAACAAACAAAATAATTACACAACAGGATCTACAATGAACAAAAAAATGGAAGTGGACTTATACATTATAAGAGACCCAAAATAATCACACTCTCTACAGAAACAGAAATGCCTATGCTATGATAAGAGAAAACTTACTGCAAGATCAATCTCATTGTCTATCCTCCAATTTAAACAGTCAACAAGCTGCAAAATGTTGATTACAATTAGAATATTTTCTCAATGCTATATTCATCGTGAAGGAATAGTGAGATTGAAATGAGAATAAAAACTGTATGCACTTACCATTTTTTGTGCTTTAGAGACACTTCCATCCTTAGCTTTGAGAAACCTCACTAGAGATTCGGCTGGGTACCCTTGATGTACATTCTGCATAAATTACGAGGCATATACATACGGTCTTTGATTTTTGGTTTGTGTCTTCCATTTGATTCTGCTTCCAAGTTTACCTATTGTTTGCTAATATTTGTGTTCAGTTGGGCCTCTCTATAGTAATCAGTCTCTATAACAACATTTCGCTATCACGACCAAGTTTTGTTTGAACTATCAGACTACTACTATACCAAACGCGGCCCACAGTGGCCTTAGTCTTATAAGCTTATACTTATATTGGCTTAAACCAGATTCTGTTTAATAAGATTCTATCTATTTAATAAGGATACTTGTTCAACTCAATGATAGTTTATATGTTTACTTGTGTACATTAAAAGCTGAAGGGCATAGATACCAGCTAGGGCCAAGTTAATAGACACATTTATGTATTATGTCGATCTAAGTGGCCTCACACATTTAAAATTTCATCATAGGTGGAAGGTTCAAACTGAATATAAATAATATCCATATATATATATATATATATATAAAGTTCTAAAACTTAGAATAGTTCCCGTTCTTTTATCCAATTAGTAGATATAAAGTATTATTAATATTTAGTATTCAAAGAGTCATCAAAACTCTATTCAGTATTTTAAATAAAATTCAAGAAGCATATTAGCAGCATACTACTCTCAAGCCTGACCGAAGTGTGAAAGCACGTCAACGCTCACTGCAAATGATAAAATGCCAAAGCCAAAGAGTAAAATATTCAGGCAAACATGGTAACCATCTTTAGCATTAGAGTATACTAATAACTAATAACTAAAATAGAATACTACCGAATCTTTGGATGTGCACAGCTCAACAATGACAATGATATGGCTATTGTAACCCAAATTGATTTGCTATATATCAGAAGAAAACTGATGCTAGATGGTATTATCTGGACTCTTGATTGGACGCATTCACACTGTCGGAGACAATCCTTAAAACACTCAAAATATAAGTGAGGTTAAGAATGCTTAAGCTACTAAAGTGCTGTATTTCAACATCCATTAATCCACATCCTAGATATTTTATTCATGTAGTGCAGAAATTTCAGAATTGAAATGAAAAATCTTGTAACAACAGACCTTCCAGTGTAGTTCTCATTGACCCGTGGGAAATCAACAGTTGACTCTGACAATTTCTTCTGTGATGCTACACCATTATTCATATTGAACCACATCTCATATCTGACAATTACGAGTAGAATCAAGATAATTGGAAGATCTGAAAGTCAAATAAGATCATCTGGTTAGAGTTTTCCTACAACTCATTTTTGAAACCATCACACTGTTGTTCTTTTTTAGTTTCATTAATCGTGTCTAGATCTGGATTCTGCAGGCGACAAGTTATCAAGACCACATCATCTTCCTCCTCCCAAGCATTGGCTGGTCAAGCAACGAAACCAGACTCAGTTTGGATCAGTTAGTAAGACTAAAACATGTACATGTTGTGATTCATTGAAGTTTATGTTTGGTGGTGTCCAATAAGAAGATAAATATTTTTGTATTTTTGCAGTTTGTAATAGAAGTTGCTCAAAGTCAGGCAGTCCTTATGTCTAACAAGACGATCTGAGAAGCGCAAACCATCTACATTGGGTCCTAATGCGTATCCATCTCTTCGAAGTGAAAAATTATACCCTGATATCTACCTCGTGGCTAGAAATTTTTTCTATTTTCCAATCAAAGGGCATGAACTTCCACATATCAGATATAAAAACAAAAACAAATTTCAAATTTCAAAATTTCATACCATTGTGGAATATGAAGCAATTAGGCAGCTCGAACCACGTGATTAGGGATTCATTTTTTGCGTAGCGTGGAAGAACTCCAAAGCGAGCCTTCTTTGTGGGGTCAAAGTTGTATGCCAGCTGTTTGTTTTTCACCATTTCCTAAGAAATACATAGCCTATTAATCTCACTTTTGTGATTAAATTTGAAAAAAAAAGCACGAGGGAACTTTTAAGCAGTTGACTGAACCAAGCAATTGAACTGTCATTCATCTGTAAAGGCATCAAGTGTAAACTCGCAGATAACATGTAGTTAACTTCCTTATGCATATGGATAGCACATCTCAAAGTTGATCTGATGAATACTGGACTTCAAAGAGCCATAGATTATTCATTAAGCACTTGAAGACAAGAGTTGAATATCATAATTTACTTTCCATTTGCAAGAAACTCAAAATCATTTAGTTCTATTTTAGCCATTATTTTACTTAACCCTTTTGCTTATAAGACAACACCACCATCTTCAAGAACTCAAATTTATAAATAAGAATAATGCTACTTCACCAGAATAACTTCTGTCGTAGTCATCAAGAGAGCGAACCCGAAACTCTACAAGTATAGATCAATAGAAAAAGAAATTAGGAAGATGGCATACCTTTGGTCTGAAGTACAATGGAAGATCCATCATAATTGCATATTTTCCAGTAATAGCAAAGTCGTGCATCATAACAAATGCTGGTATTGTTATTGGAACTAGATCTTGCATGACACCATCCTTGGAAATGACTTTATACGTAGTGTAAGGTGGTGTCTGTAAGTAGCCAAAAGTAAACTTCTCCCCTGCATGCAAATATTTTCAGGTTAAACTTTATATTTACATAAAAATATATAATTGAATAAATCATCACATATTTTACTCCCCAACATTATTTTATATATATATTTCATTGTACATCTGAACAAAAGGCACCTGGACACCTAAGTTCTTTCTCAAATAAAGGCCACGTAACTTGAATCAAGTTAACATCAGTTCAAATCCTTGTGATCTCCACTACTAAGTAGTTAAGTGTACTTTCATAAAATGGTAGTGGGTGGTAAAAGGATATTTTAAAGGTTTTTATATCTCCATTCAAGTAATGACCTATATGGCATTCAAGAAGTCAAGGTCCAAAATGGGAGGAAGAACCTTGTTCATTGGAGAACAACTTGAAGGATTTTTCAACTAAAGGAAATGATACATGGAAGTGATGGGTGTTTCTTTTTAAAAGTTTAGGTAACATTCTTTACAAACAAAGGACTGAAACCAATTATGCAGTCATATTTATTTCCATAATTGGTTGCAGATCCAGATGACTATTCTATTACCAGTTACAGGGTCAACTTTCAGGTGAGCAGTGAAGAAATGTTGCAACCTTTTATCGTAATCCAGCATGCCAAGCGTTTGCAGATCTCCATCCTCCAAAACTTTAACTACATCTATGAACAAAATATTTATTTTGTCCATATAAGAAGGAAAACACAGTATACCAATAATTGGGTTCTTCGGTGGCG
Organism: Capsicum pubescens; assembly: GCA_030864215.1. Classification (NCBI taxonomy): domain Eukaryota; kingdom Viridiplantae; phylum Streptophyta; class Magnoliopsida; order Solanales; family Solanaceae; genus Capsicum; species Capsicum pubescens. The sequence continues at coordinate 210,961,983 of CM061542.1, read as the reverse complement.
CACAGTCACAAACTTTAACAAACGACAATCTTACTAAAAGAACAGTCACATCACTGTTTGGCATCTTGAATGCATATAAGATTATCTCTGGCAATTAAAAAGTTATAGTCGTACATAATAAATGGAAGGAAGTAATTAACTATAAGATGTCAAAGAATCTTGATAACATATTCAGGTCAGCAAGCATTTAGATGATAGATTTCTTAACATTATTAACTATAAGATGTGCCTCGTGCATATTTATGTTTGTATGTCTATTCCATGTTGGGCATGGGATTTGTGTGTTCCAATGTCTATGCATTTTCTTAATGCTACCTTTTAGGATAGATTTCATAATAATGTTTGAGACTCCAGCAAAAGCAGCATGGATCTTTATCAAGATATTTACAAGATAGGTGACAAATGATGCAAAACTAAACTTAATTTCAGCATATCTTACCCGATGCTTGCCATACCCCAGCTCATCAGCAACACATGATCTAAACGGTAATGTGTTATAAGAGCAACTGTTGTCTACATTAGAATGAAACGTTAAAAGTTACAGATGCCCATAGTCTAGAATGTTTACTTTAAAATCTAAGTGACAGTGGCTCGAAAAGAAGGAACCTTTGTACCTTTGACACAGTGGATATCTGATACTTCTGTTCTCCTTGCGAGCATGCTATGCAGCACAATCAAAAAGTCTTCCTACATGCATCACAATGATATACACATCAAAATTTGCATAACCTCAATTAGATTCAAAGAAGCTAATAAGAAAGGACTCATTTCTAGTGTTGTAAAGCACGGTCCAACACACAATGCATCAATATCCAATTATGAATTATGAACCTAAGAAGAATAAAAAACATCAGAAGATGAGAAAACTATAAATTTGAAGTATTTTCTGCATCAACTTGCAAATGTGATTTTTAAATTGGAAGGGAAATAACAAGTAATTGCATTCTCCCAGGGCATGGTTTGGTAGTGTTCAATTACTGGTTAAAATAGAACCACGTTTATGAATGCCAGTTTTAATGTTGTCTCGCTAAAAGTACATTTTCTCTTTGAAAGACTTTCAACTTGAAGCTGCATTTTGCAACAACAAACTATCAGCTTGATAACAAGAAAACAAATTATTGTCCATAAATTCGCCGTCATACTACTACATTCTCCAACGAAACCAAGGAAAGAAAACTGTCAAGTAATGGATTAAGACTTACTCCTAGTCCATATGATCCATATGTCAATATTGTGCTAGAGGCAAACCTGAGATATCTTTTGGGGAGAGCATGATCGTAAGCCACTATGTTAACCCATACCCTCACTATCTGATAAATTAGAATGAATAAATAATGTAACCGAGTTAGTAACTCTTGCCAAGAGAAAATTGACCCTCGGGAATTGAGAAGTCAATTACAGAATTTACATAATTGAAAATCTAGGCATTTTTATGAGTTGTTTTACCTGTGATTTATACTTCATTTAAAATTACAATGAATTTCTCGTACTCTAATGGTCAAATACCCCCCAACCTTTACCCCAAATTCCAACTAAACACTTATACTTTGAGAAGGTCCTATGACCCCCCTGAACTATTTTAAAATAAAATTATTACCCCTCAAACCTGACATGGCAAGAGAGTGTGTTTTACTCTCTTTAAAGAGAGTGAGAACAAAAATATTTCTTCTTCTATTTTCCCCCATCTTCTCCTCCTTCTCCTTCTTCTTCTCATTCTTTTTCTTCTCTTTCTTATTCTCTTCTTCTTATTCTCTTCTTCTTCTTCTTCTTCTTCTTCTCTTTCTCCTCCTTCTTCTTATCTTCTTTTTCTTCTCTTCTCCTCCTCTTCCTCCTTCTCCTCCTTTTTCTCCTCTTCCTCCTCTTCCTTCTCCTTCTCCTCCTCCTCCTCCTCCTTCTTATTCTTCTTCTCCTCTTTCTCCTTTTTATCCTCCTCCTCCTCCTTCTTATCCTTATCCTTCTTCTCCTCCTTCTACTTCTCCTTATCCTCCTTCTTCTTTTACTCCTTCTTCTTCTCCTTCTTTTTCTCATCCTCCTCCTCTTTTTTCTCCTTCTCCTCCTCCTCCTCCTCCTCCTCCTCCTTCTCTTCCTGCTGCTACTGCTACTCCTCCTCCTCCTCCTCCTTCTACTCCTACTCCTTCTCTTACTCCTCCTACTCCTTCTCCTTCTCCTACTCTTCCTACTCCTCCTACTCATCCTCCTCTTCTTCCTCCTCTTTCTCCTCCTCTTCCTACTCCTACTCCTGCTTCTACTCCCCCTCCTCCTCCTCCCCCTTCTATTCCTACTCCCCCTACACCTCCTACTCCTCCTCCTCCTCCTACTCCTCCTACTCCTACTTCTACTCCTCCTTCTACTCCTCCTACTCCTACTCCTACTCCTACTCCTCCTGCTCCTACTCTTGCTCCTTCTCCTGCTCCTACTTCTCCCCCTCCTTCTCCTTCTACTCCTCATTCACCTACCTTACTCCTACTCCTCCTTATCCTCCTCCTCCTCCTTCTCCTCCTACTCCTACTCCTACTCCTACTCCTCCTCCCCTTTCACTTTATCCTCCTCCTATTCCTCCTACTTCTAATCCTCCTCCTCCTTCTTTTTCTCCTCCTACTTCTCCTCCTTTTCCTCTTCCTCATCCTACTACTACTACTAATACTCCTCCTTCTCCTCCCCCCTCCTCCTCCTACTTCTACTCATTTTCCTCCTCCTCCTGCTTCTGCTCCTTCTCCTTCTCCTCTTACTCCTCTCTATACTCCTCCTCCTCCTCCCCCTCCTCCTCTTACTCCTACTCCTCCTGCGCATGTTCCTGCTCTTTCTCCTTCTCCTGTTCCTCCTCCTGCTTCTCCTTCTTCTCCTTCTTCTTCTTCTTCTTCGTCTTCTTCTTCCTCCTCCTCCTCCTCCCCCTCCTCTTTCTCTTCCTCTTCCTCTTCCTCTTCCTCTTCTTCTTCCTCTTCTTCTTCCTCTTCCTCTTTCTCTTTCTCTTCCTCTTCCTTTTCTTCTTCTTCTTCTTCTTCTTCTTCTTCCTCCTCCTCCTCTTCTTTTTTTTCTTCTTCTCATTGATGAGTTCTTAGATGCCATTGAATAATAAGAAGGAAAAAAATTAATTGTCATTGATGAGTTCTTGGATGCCATTGAAGAAGAAGAAAAAAAAATTAATTGTCATCGATGGGTTCTTGGATGCCATTAAAGAAGAAGAAGAAGAAGAACTCATCAATGACATTGATGGATTCTTGGATGCCATTGAAGAAGAAGAAGAAGAAGAAGAAGAAGAAGAAGAAGAAGAAGAAGAACTCATCAATGACATTTCTTTTTATTCTTCTTCTTCTTCTTCAATGGCATTCAATAACTCGAATTATGTGAGAATGTTGAATCAATTCAGATTGAAAAATAAAGTCACCAAAATTTTGAATTTTCTGGCACCATCACTGTCGCGACGCCATTTTGTGAAAATCGAATATTTTTGGGCATTAATTGTTGATTTAATTTTGATAAGATTACATATCGTATGAATTCCATATAATTTATTATGCCATTGAAGAAGAAGAAGAATAGAAGAATAAGAGGAAGAAGAAGAAGAAGATGATGATGATGATGTGGCATGACGTGGAATTAATTTTTTATAATAAAAAATGATATATGACGTGGAATTACGTGGCATGACACGTGGTAGTGTGTGTAGATCACAAATCAAAATAAAATCTGGGTATGAGTTTTTAGAGGGGTATATATTCCACTTTAAACTAGTTTGGGGGGGGTGGTAATAATTTCATTTTAAAATAGTTCAGGGGGGTCATAGGACCCTCTCAAAGTATAAGTGTGTAGTTGGAATTTGGGGTAAAGGTTGGGGGAGGGGGTATTTGACCATTCTCTCTTTTTATTTTATACAGTATTGGCTTGAGATGAGTTTAAATTAAGTAACATGATGAGTGAGAATTTATACCCGAGTTTAGGATAGAGGCATAGTTGTTGTTATAGTAAAAGGCCGGGAAGAAAATCTATAGAATCTATTATAGCACAAAGCCAAATATCTTCAGATACATAATAGGCCATCATAGGTATAAGGTTATTTGGTTTTGTTGTTTTATTTACATTATTGTTTCTTTGTCTATTTATTTTATATAATAATTTACCGTCTTGTTTTCATTCTTTAGCTAGTTCTTTTCTTGCCATATGGCGAATTCCAGATATCTATAGATGGTATTTTCTCATTGACAGAAAGTAAAATGCTAATTTACCCAATTCAGATAAAATTATTCTCACCTTTTTTAGTTTGTTAATAGCATTTTTTCTCTTTATTTCCTCTTCAGGAGAGGGCACTAAACCTTCATCTGCCATCATCTGCAAACAAACATTTATCGAAAAACACAACATATCATTGTATCCCGAGACTTGATATAAACTTTGATCCAAACACTTTAAAATGCACCCTTTCAACATTTTAATAGGAGGAGAATTGCAACGATATCGTAAATCAAGTATATAAGAAGTTCAATGTTTAAAAATATAAAAGAATTAATGTAGTCCGAATTAGCAATAAAAGTTTGTTAAATTGATTGATAAGCCAAAATATACTAACTTGAAATGAAACCTAGTTGATCAAAACAAAATTGATCAAATGACCAAACCGCTAACATCCTATTACACTGATGGTACTGTCACAACAACTTCAACTTAAAGTAGGATTGTGGTCAGATAAAAGTACGGGATTGTTTGACAAGTTGTTGGCATGTCGCTTCATTAATACTTTATGCACAAAAAATTTAACTGTAGGTAACGACTTTTTACACAAAATAGAAACCAAGAAAATAGTATAAAACATCAGTATTACTCCTTCCTATAGTTCTTCCAGTTTATCCACTGATCCATATATTGACACACATTAATCTTCAGTCTCAAACAAAGACCAGATATTGATCAGATACTTGATGCTTAGGTTGGTTAACCTAAATTAGAGGAACTCCAAGAGACGCTCGAGGAAACATAACAAGTTGTGTTTGAGTTCTACCTGAGAATGTTGGGCACCAACTCCAGCTATAGCGCCATTAGGACCCCTGAAAAAAAAGGGTATTGCCTTCCAATAGCTTCAAGTTTCTTTTTTCATTTCTAATTCAGGATATTAAACATGGATACAAATAAGCAGTCAACAATATCCATGACCTGAAAGCATAGACTTCAAATTGTGATATCTAAAATAAAAGTGCAGTTCATATTATATTTACAGAAGCGGTTGATGACCTTCCAGAGTAATAAAGGGAAATGTTTGTGCATCTAATGTAGAACAGGAGAATGGAAATAGTATTAACTTAATGATGTGCATTGAATGTAAAAAATGAGAATGAAAACATGTTTTAACTTTGGTTAGAAATGTGTCATGATACTGTTTTACAACTAAATCTAACTTACCCTTGTATCTACAGCTGGTGATGTATGCTTGAGGCCATTCAGGTTTAGAGGTCTCTGCCCTTTTAAGTCAGAAAAATATGTTGTGCATTTGGATCTTATTGGTGTTGTGTATGGTTGGGAAGTTGCAGAGTGCTACTTTAATAACCTTACTGATTAACAGAAGAATGATAAGACTTTTGGTGCATTATTCAACTGTTATATTATAACAACAAGGTCTGACTTTCTAAACATAATAAATAATAGATGACAACAAATAAAAGTCAAAGACTAATTGAATATGATAGTACTACTACAGACCCGGAGTTCTAAACAACCACCAAACTTAAGACGACAAGATTAGGTTAAGATATTAATACAACACTCAACCACCAACTGTGTGAACTTACCAGAATACAAGGTTTTCTAGCAGCAAAAACCTTAGAGCAGATCATTGCTCCAGATGTAGATACAATAAGGTCAGCCGCTGCATACGCTAAATCTATCGAGTGTAAGAACCTTCACCAAGTTAGGATCAAATCAGATTAAAATTGAGAAAAGAGGACACCCCCTTCCTAAACTTAGAAGCCTGAAATGCTAAATTCACCATACAGTAAATACAAAATTATTTGAAACAAAATAACACTCACGGGGTTATGTATAACCGGGGATGAAATTTCACAGGGCTCTCCATCTCATCATATGCTAAGACCCCAGTTTGCCATATCAAAATTAATTCTTTTTGTTCATTTAATATCTCAGAATACAAATGCAAGATGGCAACATTAATTGCATTAGCACCCAATGAGCCCCGAAGAATCAACACCACCTTACCATCCCCCTTCCCTACAACAACATTTGAAAAGAAATGTTTTCTTCCCATGGCCTTAGACGCATACTGCCTCAATGATAATTTCACTAGATTCCCGCACACCACGCACTTGATCTTTTGCCAAAAATGATCAACAGAAGACTTAAATGCAACAAACACTTTATAAGCAAATAAAGAAAGCACCCGGTTAGCTATCCCGGGCACTGAATTCTGTTCTTGAATAACAAGTTTAATGCCTGTGATACTTGCAGCCAAGCAAATTGTAAATGAAACGAACCCTCCAGTTCCAATCACTATATCGTGTTTGAATTCTTTAAGTATTTGGGAACTTTTAATTAGGGATTTCACAAGAACAAAAGGGAGAAAGATTAAAGAAAAAATTAAGAGAAAAAGCTTACCTCAATTAGAAGACCTTGTTGAGAAGATGAAGAGAACTAATGAAGCTTCTATAATCGTGTTATCATTGTAAAACAGGTGAAGAGAATGGATACAGAAATGAAGGCTTCTAGAACTGAATTGAGCACCGCTTATGATATAATATATTAATTACCATTTTGCCCCTTAATGTATGGGTTAAAAGACTATTCTTCCCTTGGTTGTCCAAGGGCTCACTAGTAATATATTATTATTATTATGACCTAGTAATCAAACATTAATGTATATACCAGTGAAGCTAAAATCTAAGTCATCCAGAGACAAATGAGTATAACAAAGGACAATCCGCTGCACAAAAAGTTACTTTTATGTGTGGAGTCCATCAAAGGGCCAGATCCCAAATAACTATTGTACTAGCCTTATCCTATATTTTTGCATGGGGAGCCTAAATTGAATGAAAAATTGAGATTCATCTTCTAAATTGAAGAGAAAAATATAACATTTTAATTAAGATAGTTATATTAGGATTTGAGGCCCTCAAAATCAGTGATGAGACAAGAAGCAACGACAATAGGTTCTTTAACTACCAATATTTTCAATCTTTCCATTACACCCTTATTTTTTCTTCTTCTACTACTACTACTCTCCTCTCAACATTTCTTAGTTCTTGAGATCAAATGTCTCAAGATTTTAGGTAACGAGTTGCCCCTTTACAATGAACCAGCCCATGATGTTTAACATTTCACCCATATTTTTCATTTCAAATAGAGGAAATTTCATAAATAACTATACTTTGAGTCCGAACTATTGATCATAACGAGAGTTCGGCTAATTGTTAAACATATAAGTGATTTTATTATTGTTAAAATTTATGTTTCAATCAATTTTGAAATAAATACATCGGCTAAAAGTCTTTTTTGAGTTATGTTTAAATTAATTTTTAAACAAATGCATCAGGTAAAAGTTTTTGAGATGCAAAAAACATGAATGTGAATTTGACAATTCATTCATTAAGTTTTACGTTTTAGGTTCTTGAAAGAAAGATATTTTTTTTTAAATATTCATGAACCTATTAACTATTACTTAGTTAATACTCTTCTTTTACATTAAACTTTTATTCTATAAATAGTGTTTCTTTTGTTTGAAAAGACAAGCACTCAAAATACTTCCCCTTGAAAAATATTTGAGAGACATTAATCAAATGGTGAGATCACCAATTCAAGAATTAAGAGCAACATTCTTGAATGCTACTTGTCTTGTGGATTAGTTGAATTTCAAAGATAGAGTCGTTACTAATTCTTCATTTGCTTGTGGGAGAGACTCTAACTATCTTTAAGAAGCATATCATCGTTCCTCTAAGTCAAGCAAGTTTTATTTTGAATTTATTGTATAATTGTCATTATTGTTCTAACAATTTCAAGATAGTTTTCTCTATGGTTTCTACATCAATATCGAATAATATTTTATCTTTGCCTAAATTTTGAAATATTTGATGGCAAAGACTTTCTTAGATGGCGTGGAAAGATGAAATTCTTTTTAAGAAGATTAAAGTTGGCATATGTTCTCGAATAACCTTGTCTTAATGCTCCTGGTTCTGAGGTAGCATCTGACGAGGCTACTTTGATTAACGAACAAATTGCGAAGTGAAAAATGATGATTATTTATGCAAGAATTATTATGATCAATGATATGTTAAGTGAAAATTTGCTAAGAGATATGGAACACTCTTCAAGCTATTTATTTAGCAGAATAGGCGAGTTCGATGAAATTTCTCCTTTCAAATTATATGGAGTTCAAAATGATTGATGACAAGTCAGCCACTGAAAAAGTACAAGAATTTAAACTTATAGCTAATAAAATTGCTATATCTTCAATTACTCTTGATAAAAACTTTCATGTTGGTTCTATTATATCAAAACTTCTTCCATCTTGAAAAGAGTACCAAAGCAAACTCTTACACAAAAAGAAAGATTTGACGCTTGAATAATTATTGTAACACTTGCAAATTGAATAAGAGACATGATATCGTGTCAATAATATTTTAAGGAACCTATCATGAAAGCTCATATGGTTGAAGAAAAATCAACCAAGAAGGAACCTGAAAACAAGAATTTTTCAAAGACAAAGAAGACTACAAATTTCAAGCTTAATGGTGTCAATTTTAAATTCGGTGAATGCTATCATTGTTACAATATTTGTCACTATGCGCGTGCTTGTGGAATTCTCAAAGCTGAAAAAAAGAAAGAAAAATAAAAATAAAAAGTGATCTTGAGGCAATGATCACAGAAGTTTTTGTAGCGAAAGATTAAGTGGAATAGTGGGTAGATACCGGTGTAACTCGTCACATATCAGGTAAGCTTCTTTCGTAGCATGATTTTTAAATAATTTTGAGGTAAACAAGTTTATTTTATCTAAAAATGGCATACTTGTTGGAAAAGGTTATATTGCAAATGGAATATTTAAACTCAATATTGAACATGAAAATATTTTTACTTATCTTGTGAACTCTCTAGACTTATGGCATGAGCATCTTGGTCATGTGAATTTTACATTCATTCAAATTATGATGAATAATGGATTAATCAAAGACCATCGAAAGAATCAAATTACTAAGTGTCTTACTTGTAGTAAATGCAAGATTACAAAGAAGCCCTTTAAGACAGTTGAAAGGACATCCACGCTTTTACAATTAATTCATACTGATATTGTAACGCCCCGATTCCCATGAACCGGAATGCCACACGGTGCTCGTGACCCCGAGGGACCACAAGCTAACCCTTCACTGATATTCGTATCTATTCACTGCATAATATAATACGATAAATGCGGAAACTGGCCAAATCTGGCCATAAGGTTCAAACATCTAAATATACAGTACTGAAAACTAAATATCAATACATCTGTCTGAAAAGCCTCTAGACTGTCTGAACTGTGGAGTTGAAGGGACAATTCCCCAACTAACTCCGTCTACTAAAATCATCAAAACACTGAAATAGAATATCCTCGGATGATGAGGACTCACTGCTGCACCCACTGCTACAAGATCTAACAGCTAAATATACTCTGAATCTCGCTCTTATGAACCTATGGTGGGGAAAACACCATAGCGCAAATGCGTCAGTACAAAGAATGTACCGAGTATGCAAGGATAGGGTAAGGTGAAATATAAGGCTTATGCATAAACATAACAATCTGAATAATATGTATTCGCTGGAATAAACATATATAGAAACTCTGCAGTTACCAATTTTGAAACATGTCTGATCAACAATACACACATGGATGCATAAAGTATAACTAAAATCATCATGACACCGAATGTTACATTTTGAACGCTGACACTCGAAAATAATAATACTAACAATAAGATACTGAGTATCTAAAGCTACTAGAGCTGACATCTGTACTTATCCAAACTGAGAAATCGGATAACTGATATTACTGATATTTGATATTCAAATTCACCAACTCTGGAACACTGAACAACTGAATCTGAGATCAACCCTCATCTAGCAGGAAGTCTCTATACTCAATGATAATGATAATGGGTAAATAAGTTCGAGAGCAACCCTCATCTCGCAAGAAGTCTCTCTACTCAATGATAATGATAGCATTACTGGGAGGCCTGTATCTGACAGCCTCAGCTTCTGCACATTAACTGAGTTCTTTTCTGAGACTGTTACTGAAACTGTGGGAGTGATCATTTAACCGACATGCCCCACTTACCACATTTGGGATCCAACCTTTAACCCAGCTGGAAGGGTGTCAATACCGCACCACCAGTAAAGACAACTGCATAGGACCCTCTACTATCAGGACCTCAAACGAGAACGGTGGGACCTTCTACTCGCAGGACAACCACCTCATCTAACCCTGTACTCGTAGGATAGATATCTCAACCTACGCTGGCGACGTAGTTCTAGAGCATAAGGATTGCTACCAAGAATCAAACCCTCTACTCGCAGGAATGTTCCCATCCTTAGCTCGCTCGGTGTTGAATCCTACTCCCAATTGAAAGACACTTAACCGGTTCTTAACTATACTCAACTGAACTGAATTTGTTCTCACATTATGATACTTTATTAATATGACAGAGTTCGCTTGATTTCGTTCTCTGACGGATTATTTCTAAATGCCACTTACTTTTAAGATAAGCTTACTATCTCACAAAATGTACAGAGGTATGTAACAGAGTGGATTGATATGTAAGATTTCAGAGCTTCATGGCCCGAGTATTCGATAAAGAATGATTTCCGAGATTACTGAGTTTTTCCCAAGTTTTGAAACTAATCGGGAGTTCATTGTTCATCGCTCAATTGAGATTACCGTGAAATTGACTCGGCTCTAGACCAACAGACTATTTCGGGCATACGTACCCCCAACACACAATAGCATAAAGTAACACAAGATAGATAACTCATACACAACATGCCCATAGGCCATCATACGCAACACATAATTGAGGACTTCACACTTAGCAAATCAAATGGCCTCATTTCTTCATATAAGTATCCAATCGAACACGTGGGGAGCATGCTCTGGGTCCACAACAAATACTACGCACAAACATCATAGTTACCTCAACAATTCATCATGGCATTCCATCATACACCCACAACGCACCACAAATTCAAGGAAATCAACTATCCATAGGAACAAAGCATGAATTTATCTTTTAAGACCTAATGAACCACAATGCATAGTTTCCTATTCTCTTAAATATTTTGTCAAACATATGGTAGACATAAGTTAAGCATATGGATATGGCATGAAATCATAATTTGGATAACAAACATGTCAAATACTTAATTCTTCTTCACATAGGCATTTTAGCAATCACCTTACATGCACCATTTAGGGCATAGGTTTAATGCTCAATTTCATGCACCACAACACCATCATCTTTCAACTTCAACATCCACATTTCTCAATTCACAATCCAACTCACATTTAGAAAATATTTGGCATATCAATCAATAGTAGGGATATATAATTCCCAATAACAATTATCAAGTCATAACAAGGAAATAATGGAATAATAGTATAAATCAAGGCTTAACAATTTAAATCATCATATATTCATAATCAATTAATTTTGGACCTATTATGTTATAAAAACAAAATCTTTAGTCTCTTAGGTATTTTCACAAACACCTTACATGCACTTCTTAGGCATAGGTGGATTCATCAAGATTATAAGTATTCAATCACCCATTTCATATATTTATACATCACACACCACCATAGTTTCCACAAACATACAAAGATCCCTTCTTGGATATCATCAACTTCAATAACATAATCACCAACCATCACACAAATACTACACACATATACTTCAACCAACACACACAATCATCCCACTCATATATCTCAACCATCATGTGAATACCACACACATACATAATGAAAATTTAGAAAGTATAATCATATATATATATATATATACACACATGAATCTTGAGCCTTTGAAAAAGTATTTGTGGGATCTATGGACGAAAGGAGCCCATAGATAAGCCTTGAATCAATAAGAATTCGAGCTTTTGATATTGACTTTACTTGCTTTAATTATTTTGATATTGTGTTTGTTGGTCTTATGTGCTACTTGTCACTCATTTACTGCTTTGATATTGTTAAACTATTTTATAAATTATCTTCTCTTGCGCACCCCCTCTGAGTCTCTGAAATAAGATAAAAGAAATGCAGCGTATGCATCCTACTTTCTTTTTGAGATAGCCGAAGTGTTAAGACACCTAGTGAAGGATTATAGTCACACATGTTAGGTGGGGTTCGGATTGACAACGAAGGCAGAGTAGCACTGCTATCGAATAAGTTGTCCCTCCCCGACTCGAGTATCTGCTCGGGTAAGCCAGTCTAGACACCTATCCCTTTTAGGCTAAACTTAGAAGAATTGAAACTCAGAATTTGGTTATCCCTATTAAGTTCCGCTTTATTTGCATCATGTGCATTTGACTTAGCGGAACTCGGCACAGGGGACGGGTCTGTCTAGGGCAGGTGTCCGTCGTTATAATGACCAACATGTGCATCCTACATTTTCTTTGACATTTATTTGGGAAGGCTATTTAATTGTGGATCGACTTTAGATAACTTGGTAAAACATAAGAGAATATTTTGTCCCCAAATTTAATAAATCATTTTTCAAAGAAATTAAAATATATATATATATATATATATATATATATATATTATGGTCTTCATGAACTACGAGGGTCTGATTCTCACTATTTAGCGGGATACGTAGGAAGCCCTTTTCGGGGTACGACCCTATCTTTTGAAAATTATTCATAGATTTATTGGGGAATATTTTAAAAATATGATTACTTTCATGATTATTTTTCTAATCCTCAAGTCCAATTTTTATATATCTTAATAGCCCTGAATCTTTAGGGATCATGAGGCTAAGTTTTTATAAAAAAAGAAATATATATATATATAAATCTTAATAGCCATGAACCTTTAGGGGTCTTGAGGCTGAGTTTTGTACGACATATATTTCAAGAACTACGCACACCTGATTCACATCTTAATGAGATACGTAGGTAGTCCTCAATGGATTTGGTGATCTTAAAAAAATTTGGTTGTCTTTCCTTCTAAAAAATAGAAAAAAAATTGTTTTCAAAAAGAAAAAATATTATTTAATAAATTTCAATAATAAAATAAAAAAAAATTGTTTCTCATATTTCAAATAATAATAATAAAAAGAAAAATGTGTTTCTTCATTTATCCATCATTAATAACTACGCACACCTGATTCTCATCTTAGTGAGATATGTAGGCATCCCTTATAGGGTTCGGTGATCTTTTCTAAAAAAAAAAGAGTTTTTGAAAAAGTGTTGCATTCTAACGCCTTTATTATTTCTTAGCAGTTAGTTTAAGGTGGTTTGTTTGTAGCATTTTGGATGGTCCTCCATATTACATCAAGTCTAGGGAAGAGAGTAATGTCCAGCAAGAATATAGAGACTGGCATCATGGATCAGACAAGGAGTCAGGAAAATGAGATTTTAAAGCAAGAAATTATGAGTTTGAGGCAACAAATGATGAGATTGTATCGAGCTTGGGCCAGTGGGCTGCCTCCTCCACCATTTTCCACTATTGACCGTACAAATACCGTGAGTTTTTCACCAAAATTACAAGGTCAGTTTTCTGTTGTTGGTTATGCGCCACAACATGCCTCAGAATCTACTCCAAGCAAAAAGCATCCCAATGTTTCCATCACTCATTCTCTAGATCTTTAGTATAAATCTACCACATTGATAGTACCACCTATAGTCTCTACTTCTGTTGCTCAACCCTCTACTGAGGCTTCTTCCTTGGCTTTTCATCTGGCGATTGTGCTTCCCCAATTTGCTAGTGAGTCGATGTTCAAAACTCTTGATGATCACTATTATACTCCTGAGATCACATCTATGTTAATTGGACAACCAAAATTTTTTACTAAGAAGTCTGACATGACAGAAGAGTAAGAGAAAATGGCTAGGAAAATGAAGAGCACAAAAAAGGCTATGAAAAATTCTCAGAGAATTGCAAATTATAAAGATGTGGCATATAAAGACTAGGGCATGTCTTCAAATGTTAACCTTTCCCCAAGCCTTGAGATATCAAAATTTGAGGAACATGATGGGTACGAGGATTCTGTAAAACACTTGGGATGATATTGCCATTAGTTGAGAGGGACAGAAGGAAAGAAAAAGGAAAATATACCTATTGTTGTTACAGGGGCAAAACAGAGCTCAAGAGGACCAACTCATCAATATTGTCAGTCTCAATCTCGATCTTGCACATCAAATCTATATGCTCACCTGCAACAAGGTTCCTCTTTGAAAAATCCGAGATATTTCGTTCCACTTCCTCAGTATTCTTTGAACAATGCACAATTGTATGCTCATCTATTTTCTCATCCCCAATGGTATGCACCGGTTCTTCAACATCATCCTCGACCCCCACATATTTATCAAGGAACTTCTAAGTCCAAGTTTCAATCAAGGCCAGATTTTGCAAAGAGGAGAAAGTCAAAGAATAATTTTACACTAATTGAGGAGTTGTATGCCAATTTATTCCAGAGATTGAGAAAGTTGGGCATAATCACTCCTCTCCTTGAGTATACTCCTGATCCACATTCAAGAAATTTTGATCCTCATGTACGATGTGCATATCATTCTGATATTGAGGATCACATTATTGAGGATTGTCGTGCTTTGAAAAGAGAAATAGAAAGGATGATTCAAGAAAAATTAATTGTAATGCAAAACATTGACACTACGAGCGTCACACGGAATCCTTCATCAACACACGATAATGAACAATACGTGGGAAATAATGAGTTAAGCATGGGGATCCAGGATTTATTTGTTGAAGGAAATGTGTTGGACAATAGTAGAAGCTCTAGTCATGTTGATATGCAAACTAGTGACTAAAATGTCAAGCTCAACAATTGGGAAGCCATTCATTTCCTTACTTGGAAGGATTATTGGTAGTTTTTTTTTTCTATTTTTTTGAATTATTTCAAGATTGTAGTTCGAAATCTATCTTGTTTTATCTGTCTATCGTTTTCATTTAAACCCTTCTATCTTTTCTTTTAATGAAATATGGTGTCCTTGTTATTTTGTCTTATTTTTAATTTATTTGTTTGTCTTCTTTACACAATACATTTTATGTTGATTCTAGTGTTATGACATGCTTGCGAAATTTTTAGCCAGATCTTAAAATCCCACTTAATCATGAAACATTAAATCAGAGAGCTAAAGTTAGAAAAAGAGAACATCTAAGAAAATAAGTAAAGTGTTGAGGTGTTTGGGGACATAGTTACAACCTCACTTGAATATATTGAGGCAATCACTTTGTGAATAAAAATGATTTGGTCTTCAGTGAGAAGGTCCATCTCAAATATTTTGAATGAGATCAATCAGAGAATATATAGTTTCCACAGTCAGGAGAGGCAAAAGGAAATTAGCTCAAAAAATAAAAGCATGAGTCATCTACTGTGAGGAAAGTACACCACATGTAGGCCTGTATGTTTCATGTGCATAAGAAGCAGTGACATATGTTCTCAGTCAAAATTAATGCTGAAAAGGATGTGTATGATTTTTATGTTCACTCTCGAATTACATGTTAAGTACTTGCATTTTTAAGGATTGATATGACGAAGGCATTTAATTCTGCTATTCGAATGTTGTGTCATCCTTTGTTACCCCCTTTGAGCTTTAATATTATTTTCTTTCGTACACCTCTTTTGGAATCAAAATAGAGTCTAAAAAAATAAAAAAATAAAAGAAAAATAAAAATAAAAGTGTCAAGGAAAAGAGATATAGTCAGAAGAAGTGCCAAAAAAATAGAGTCAGCCAAAAAAATCTTTGTGTCTCTCTCTCTCAAAATGAAAAAGATAAAATAAAGCCAAGAAAAAAAAAGAGCCAAGGTTAGAGAAAAAATCAAACAAAAGAATAAGATGTCTGAACTACATTTGACCCGATTCTTTCTATGATAAGATACGTAGGCAGCCCTACTCTGGGGTTCAGTCTAACCAAAAGAAAAATTCAAATTACCTAAAATGAAATAAAACTGAGGCAAAAGTTTATTTCCTTAAAAGAGTCGATTTCAAAAGTTGTAAGTCCCACCTCACTTCAAGTGTCTTTTGAGCTTCGTGCTATCCTTTATTTCTAACCTTATCCAAAAGCCAAGTTACAACCAAAGAAAAACCTTCAGATCAATTTTTGAGAATGTTAAGGTTACACATGCAATGCATATGATGACGCAATTTGGGAACCACTTGTCTTCCTCGGCATAAGGATTTAGGAGAGAAATGAGAGAGTTTTATTAGTGAAAACCCTTACAGGCATCGTAAGATGATGGTGAGTTGAGAGAAATAAAATGAGAGTCTTATTTGTGAAAACCCTCACGGGCACCGTAAGACGATTGTGAGTTGAAGAAAAAAATAAACGAAAGAAAATGAATGAGTAAAAATGAGAGAGTTTATTGGTGAAAACCCTTTTGGGCACCATAAGGAGAAAGTGAGCTGAGAAAGAAATGAAAATGAGATAGGCGTTGGCAAATACCCATTGAGATGCCACTAGCCGAAGGAGGATTGTGATCTAGAGGGAGCATATTCAAGATTGATTCCATTGCAAACTCAATAAGTGGACAAGAGTTGTAATGATTAGTGTGGGTAGATTAGGTTGTTTAATTCAAAATGCATGTCATGATTGATGGAATCGGCTACCACATCCAAATAAGTTTTCTTATTCGTTTTAAAAAAAAAGATGCTTATTGTTTTTCCCTTTTATTTTTATTTTTCTATTTTTGATTTTTTGATATCTTTGTTATCAAATAAAAATTATTGTCATTTTTCTCGTGTCTTTGTGTCGAGTCTGTGTCATAACAAGTGAGAAAAGATTTCAAAACTGGCTACTAGCTTCTTCAATTGCACAAAGCAAGATAAAAAACCAACACATAAAAGAGACATGATTGTCAGCTGAAATAAGGCATGCATAAAGTTTTGTCAACAAAAGAGTCTGGGAACTCATGAAAATACCAAGGTTCAAAGGGTTTATTTGAGAAGCATGGCAAAGCAGAGATACTGTGTTTGTTTCAGAGTCACTTCTAATAGTCTGAGTTTGGGTCAACAATGCAGCAAGTCGGTGACAGATTCTAATAGTAGGAAGCAAGGTTAAATGTGACGAGGGCAAGAGTGATTGCCACGGAAGCTAAAGCCACAAACCTGCCACCAAGTTTTTTTAAACTCACAAGTTGTCTTTGATGAAACAGGAAATATGTTACCTTCAAATCAAGGACTTCAGAGCATAAATATCAAGGGATGCATTGCCTCATTTCCACAAATGTAGAAAGCAATATTGCTACACAGGTTTGATAATCAAATTATGGTAAAAATTCATCATCCTATATCCCTCAGAGACATACTTCTTTGTCCAGATATTTCAGTTTTTAATTGCTAGGTGATATACTTCTTAATTTGTACCTTGATTCCTAGAAGATGTACCTTTTAGTTGAGTCATACCCCTTGATTCCTATAAGACGTACCTTTTAGTTGAGTCATTCCCCTTGATTCCTATAAGACGTACCTTTTAGTCGTGTCATTCCCCTTGATTCCTATAAGACATACCTTTTAGTCGAGTCATCCCCTTGATTCCTATAAGATGTACCTTTTAGTCGAGTCATTCCCCTTGATTCCTATAAGACATACCTTTTAGTTGAGTTACTCCCTTGATTCCTATAAGACTTACCTTTTAGTCGAGTCATTCCCCGTGATTCCTCTAAGACGTACCTTTTAGTCGAGTCACTCCTTTGATTCCTATAAGACGTACCTTTTAGTCGAGTCATTCCCCTTGATTCCTATAAGATGTACCTTTGAGTCGAGTCATTTCCCTTGATTCCTATAAGACGTACCTTTTAGTCGAGTTATTTCCCTTGACTCCTATAAGACGTACCTTTTAGTCGAGTTATTCCCCGTGTTCCTATAAGACATACCTTTTAGTCGAGTCATTCCACTTGATTCCTAGAAGATGTACTTCCTAGTTGAGTCATTCCTCTTTATTCTTAGAAAATATACTTTCTAGTCAAGTCATTCCCTTTGACTTTTAGAAAATGCACTTTCTAGTCAAATCATTCCAATTAACCCATAGAAGATGCATTTCTTTGTTTAGTTTTTTCAAGTAGTTATGATGTGACTTTCACAAAAGTTCTCTGACGATAAACTGGGGCAAAAATTTAATTCCTGTTGTTTGGAACTTTAATTTTCCAGAAAATGGAATATCTCTTTATAATAATCTTTGTTTGGAATAATATTCTTTTTTAGTTTCGATGTGATTTCAGGAGCCTACCTAAAGAACATGGTGAAGAAAAAGTAAGTCTAGGAGCCCGCCTGAAGAACAGGGTGAAGAAACGTAAGACCAAGAGCCCGCCTGAAGAACAGGGTGAAGAAAAAAAAAGTTCAGGAACCCGCCTGAAGAACAGGGTGAAGAAAAGTAAGTCCAGGAGCCCGCCTGAAGAACAGGGTGAAGAAAACGAAAGTTCAGGAGCCCGCCTGAAGAACAGGGTGAAGAAAATGAAAGTCCAGGAGCCCACTGAAGTACAGGGTGAAGAAAAAGTAAGTCCAGGAGCCCGCCTGAAGAACAGGGTGAAGAAAAAAAAAGTGCGGGAGCCCACTGAAGTACAGGGTGAAGAAAAAGTAAGTCCAGGAGCCCGCCTGAAGAATAGGGTGAAGAAAAAGAAAGTCCAGGAGCCCGCCTTAAGAACAGGGTGAAAAAAAGAAAATCTAGGATCCGACTGAAGAACAGGGTGAAGAAAAAGGAAGTCCAAGAGCCCGCCTGAAGAACAGGGTGAAAAAAAAGAAAATCTAAGAGCCCGCCTGAAGAATAGAGTGACGAAGAAGTAAGTCCAGGAGCTCGCCTGAAGAACATAGTGAAGGAAAAGTAAGTCCAGGAGCCCGCCTGAAGAACAGGGTGAAGGAAAAGTAAGTTCAGGAGCTCGCCTGAAGAACAGGGTGAAGAAAAAGTAATTTAGGAGCCCGCCTGAAGAATAGGGTGAATTTTCAAGTTCAAGTCATGAAGATTCGAATCAAAATTCTAGAGATTACAATTTTCACTTGCATTTTTTATTTTTTATTTTTGTTAGTCATTTAAATATAAAAGGCAGAAGTCGTTAACTGAAAACTCAACGGAATCTCACTCGACGTTTAACTCATTCTTTCACCATATTTTTTTTTAACTACTCGTGATCTGATTACCTTATAATTCGGGATAGGTAGGAAGTCCAAAACCAGGACTCGGATATTTTAAACGCATCTAAAATTTACCTAAATTCTTAATAATAAACTAAAGAAAAATTCATTTAACATAATTAATTAAATTAATAAATAATTATTAAGTTCTATTAATAAAATAATAAAATAAATAAAATATACAAATCTACTATATTACGCTAAATTTAATATTATCCCCAAAATTTAATCTCTTCAAATTAAATAAACTTAAATCATATATTATAAGACAAATCAAACACAAAAATTCTAGAAATATTATTCGAACATAAATTCTCCACAAATAAATAAACGACTTAAAATATATACAATATGTCACTCTAATATATATATATATATATATATAAATAATAAATTTTATTCATACTTTATTTTCACTAGTTATTAAATAAAATAATTTTATATTATACACAAATATGAAGACGTAAGTATTTACACAAAAAGAAAATATTAATAAAAAAAATATAAAATCCCCTTTCTTTGCATTCACAGTACAATTTTCTAATTCTCTTTATTTTTATATCTATGTTAACAATGATGTGATAAAAGGGAGAAAAGGTGTCGATGGTTGACGGGAAAATGACGACTGGACCGAGGAG
This sequence comes from Capsicum pubescens, assembly GCA_030864215.1. Lineage (NCBI taxonomy): Eukaryota > Viridiplantae > Streptophyta > Magnoliopsida > Solanales > Solanaceae > Capsicum > Capsicum pubescens. The sequence goes on along the minus strand of CM061542.1, from coordinate 210,942,020 downwards.
CGATGATCAATCGTCGCCAGTGAAACTGTGGCGACGAAACCGGCGTGAAGGGGTGGTTGTGGGTCAGCGGCCGGAGCAACGTGTGTGATGGCCGGCGTTGGTTTTTATCCGCCAAAGACGATAATTCTGTCGGCCAGATCTGGCATGCTGTTGATGGTGTCGCCGAAACTCATGCCACCGGTGTAATGATGGCAATGGAGAGGGAGAAAGGGATGGCAGCGACTCGGCCAACAGTTTTCCGTCAAGTTATCGACGGAATAGACCACAAAGGGGTCACATCTGGTGATTCTAGCGTCGGTTCCGCCATTAGTGGCGTCGCTGATGGTGGATTTTGGGGACAGGATCGGGTCTCCAGTTTCTTTGACAATTTCGGCAAAAAATTTTGCCGAAAAATCTATATTTTATTTTATATTGATCCGATGATTTTATGTTACTCTCAATCTCTTACTACTTCTTCTTCTTTCCATTTCTTCATTATTTTCTCATCTCCGATCTCTCACTGCATCTGATTTTTCTATTTCCGAGTATGTGTTTGTCAGGTATTTTTAGAATATGGATCATTGTTCCGTGTATGCGAGTGTTTGCATTATAACAAGTCGAGTCATTCCCCGTGATTCCTATAAGACGTACCTTTTAGTCGAGTCATTCCCCGTGATTCCTATAAGACGTACCTTTTAGTCGAGTCACTCCCCTTTATTCCTATAAGACGTACCTTTTAGTCGAGTCATTCTCCATGATTCCTATAAGACGTACCTTTTAGTCTAGTCATTCTCCTTGATTACTATAAGACGTACCTTTTAATCGAGTCATTCCCCGTGATTCCTATAAGACGTACCTTTTAGTCGAGTCATTCCCCTTGATTTCTAAAAGATGTACTTCCTAGTCGAGTCATTCCTTTTAATTCTTAGAAAATATACTTTCCAGTCAAGTCATTCCCTTTGACTTCTAGAAAATGCACTTTCTAGTCGAATCATTCCAATTAACCCATAGAAGATGCATTTCTTTGTTCAGTTTTTTCTAGTAGTTATGATGTGACTTTCACAAAAGTTCTCTGATGATAAACTGGGCAAACATTTAATTCCTGTTGTTTAGAACTTTACTTTTCCAGAAAATAGAATATCTCTTTATAATAATCTTTGTTTAGGATAATTTTCTTTTTAGTTTTGATGTGATTCCAAGAGCCCGCCTGAAGAACAGGGTGAAGAAAAAGAAAGTCCAGGAGTCAGCCTGAAGATCAGGGTGAAGAAAAAGTAAGTCCAGGAGCCCGCCTGAAGAACAGAGTGAAGAAAAAGAAAGTCCAGGAGC